>LPNX010354844.1:9804-129958 GCA_001517045.1 Pseudotsuga menziesii
TCTAAATAAATGTTTTAGCCATGAATAGAATTGAATCGGGATTTATTACCAACAGATCCAATACAATGAAAACGATTATCTTTCAGTAAACATTGAAGTGCAAAGCATTATTATAAATTAGCTTAAGGCAACAAGTTCCTTACTCACGACCTCAGGAAGATGACTCTGCGCTGCTCATTTGGGTAATGGAAAGATTTGGAAGAAGTTTGTGCTGATTGATTCCAAGTACTCATTGAGCCATTCCGAACCTTCCACTAATAAATGGGCTTGAGTCCCTTACTTTGACTTTGTAACTCGAACCCGAGGGATTAAAACCGAGCGAGGAAGACGAAGACAAATAAGGGCAAGGGAATGCAATTGGGGCAGACAAATAAAACTTACCATGCAATCAGGGCAGCATCATCTCACTCATCGCTTTCCGCGGATTCCTTAGAATATCTAAGATAAAGAAAGGGAAGAGAGTCCAAGCAGAAGGGCAAACAAACAACAAAACCACTGAAAACAGAAAGAGTTCTCCGCCTGGAAGATGAATCTACACTGCTCAATTGGGTAATGGAAAGAATCCAAACTTAGCTTTCTATTCAAATCTTAATGCATTGAAGTAGCCAGATATGCTTTAATCCTGAATCCAACCACTTCACCACACCAAACCCTTCTTGCTTTGAGGGAAGACCCTGGTTCAGCTGGTGTACTGGATGAATTTGAATGCCAACTATTGCAACCAACAACCTTGAATTTTAACCACCTTTATACCTCACTTACCCAACCTTAGTTAGTTATCGTGCTCGGGTGCACACTTTTGACAGAAGGATTACAGAAACGCTCAGATCAATGCAATATTATATGCAACACGGTATGGCTTAGCTGGCCTTGACCAACTCAAGGTGAGGAATTTGACAATTTGAGGATTTTGCATACTTGGAGAGTATCCAAATTTTTTTTAACAATTAATCCCTAACAATTTAACACTAGATGCAAAAATATCAGAAGAATTTGAGTTACCTGGAAAGAACCGGAGGATTTCAGCTCTGCAACTAAGGATGTCCTTGCGCGCCTCTTCAAAAGCCTCCACGTCCGGTCTGATGCCCTCTTCATCTCCATTGCAGAGGTTATCACTGGTGGATATATATTAATCCAAGCAATTTCACTCCCCTCCTGCCAATTAACCAACATCAACATTCTATTTTTGTAATAACAAAATTTCCCACAAATTACCACAGCAATCACAGCAATTACAGAATAAACTCTAGGACAAGCTGTCCAATATTGCAACCACCATATGAACCCTCTCTTCTTCCCCAAGCTGCTCGCTCTTCATCATGTCAGCAGTGATCAAATTGGAAGGGGCTCGACTAAATGGGGAAAGAAGGTGAAACCACCAAACGAACCCTCTATTTTCCCCACGCGGATCGCTCTTCATCATGTTGGCGGTGATCAACTCTGAAGGGGCTCGAACTCAAAAGAGGAAAGAAGGTGAATACTTGTACCTTTTAATTATATCATATTCCAAATTATCTTGGCCAAAACGAACAGAGTGACACAGCTATCACTGCTTTATTTATCGGTTGCAACGTGTTTGTTTGTGTGGTTTAATATTCATCTTTTCACTTTTATCCATCCCATAGATGCAATATTAATATTCATCTTCTTTCCTTTTATCCATAGCATAGATGCAATATATTTGTTATAATATTCTTTTCATGTTGTATCTTAATTTTAAAAGATAACACGATTCAAATGAAATAAACCAAAAATAATTCACTTATTTTTTTTCCAAATAAATAATAACTTTGTAAAATCATTTTACAAAAAAAATTGTTGAAAAAATAGACCTTTATCATGGAAGTTTTGTTCAAGCTATTGTGACAACCTGCTTTTAAATTAGATTAGCAACCAACCAATTAATGTTAACCCAGTCTAACTTAAAGGCCCGAGCAAGAAGTGTGTAAAGTTGCTTTCAAATTAGATTAGCAACCAACCAATTAATGTTAACCCAGTCTAACTTAAAGGCCCGAGCAAGAAGTGTGTAAAGTTTCATTAGTTGCATGTGGGTGGGAATAAATAGTAAAGTTATGTGTGGTAGGTTCATACCCAGGTATTTGCAAGGGGTTTTAATTTCAATCAGAAGGACATAAATAGTAAAGTTATGTGTTAGTAAAGCTATATGTGATAGGTTTATATATAATTGTGTATTTACAAGGGGTTTTAATTTCAATTATTTATATTGCTTTTGACAAATGAAAGACAATATAAATAATTGTATTTCAATTGACAAATAAAAGTTTATTAAATATTTTAACCAAAAAAATGCAAAAAAATATTGTTCTTTCAAATTTTTACAATTTTAAACAATTGAATACTCTTAATTAATTTCTACATGAAAAAAATGATATATTTTCAATGAAACTTATTTTAAACACATTAATTAAGTAGTCATATGTGTATCACAAATTTTACACTTCATGAGTAACAATATAACATTAACTAATCCAAGCTTGAGAGATGTAAGAATTATGATAAGAATTGGCCGGCACCTAAGAAAAAATAATACACAATTCAGAAAACATAAAAAAAAAATTCTACAATATTATATCAAGCAATTAGACGTAATTAGTAAATTAGCTAGCATAACCGGGCTTGGAGACGTCAAAATTGTTTCCATGCTAATGTAGGCCACTATCCTTATCTTTATTGTCTTTATACCAAAAGGAATGATAATCAGGAAGAAGACCTAAAATTATGGACTTCACCTTCAAAGAATGCCTTGCAATTACATTGTTTATTAATCATAATTAATCAATTAGGAGTGATTATAAGAAGATCGCAAGAATAAAAAATGACCAAATAAATGACCAATTGTCATGTGGTCATTTTTAGTCTAGATATCCCGTGACCAAATTTGGTCATTTTCAGTTGGTTTTTATCCAGTGACCAAAATTGGTCATTTATCTTGGTCTTTTTTAGTTAGCTCACTTTAATTTATCAATTTTGGTCATTTATCCCTTGAAAAAATTTGTGGTGACCAAAAATTTTGGTCTCCTGGTCACTAATCTCTCATTTTCCACTAGTGTGAAATAACCCTCGATCGAGCTTGTGTTTCAGGCATTTTGTTCCCATGTCTTGCCAAAAAGTGTTACCCATCTTCATGGGAACACCCATATTGACTCGAACGTTGCTGCGATGACTAGTTACCATGTAGTCCAGTGAGATGGATTAGCATGAGTAAACTATAAAGAGGGAAAGGAAAACTTGCATTGTCACACCATCAAAGTTACATGTAGAAATATAAGTAGCAAATTTTGAACTCCAGAGGCAATGAGAATTGAAAGCATACCATCCAAACTGTTGAAGTAATGAGAGATAAATGCACACCTCCAAAATAAATTGATCCTCTATAATTAATCCCGACACCAAAAGAAGAGATCTTCAAGGATCTCATTAGGGTGGCCCCGAACACGGTTGTTTAGGCTGGGGAAACCATACAAAACTTACGTTTGGAGTTGTGATCTAATCAATTTGTTTCTCTCTGACCAAATCATTGAAGAAAGAAGCTCCAAGATTGAAATAATCCAATTGAAAAACATTTGATAAAAGTAAGCCTACAACTTCCAGTCATGGCAATGAATCATCAGGCCTTCACAACAAATGGAATGAAAGGCTTGCATAGCCCCTATATTGATTGGATTGGCTAGACCACTAAAAATTAAAAAAATGTGATAGGTTGCTGCAATGACCCATGTAAAGATCCTTTGATTTTTGTATATGTGGGAAGTTCTACAACTCCTTCATCCATACTCAACCATTCGTCGTTCTTCTCTTTGACACTCATGAGACTCCTCTATCATGTATCATGTACATAACAACTAAAACTATGGGTTCCAACCACATTGACTCACAAAACCTCCTTTGGGAGAATGAGAAAAGATGGAAACCTAATCTAGATTAGAAGAGAGGCACAATCTAGCTTATATAAGGATGGAGTGATTACGTTTGAAGGGTTACGACCCTTAGTATAATAATTATAATTGTGTTTTTTCTAATTTAATATTAATTATTTGTTACATTGCCCCTCTCTTAAAATTTGCTTTGTCCTCAAAGCAATGGAAATGAGGGATGTAGTTGGCGAAAACATTTTGATTCCCGTGACACATCTTCTTTGGAATATTTTTCCATTTGATAAGATACTCTTTAATTACTCGATTTCTCAATCTTTTTTCTCAGGTAGCAATAATAGATTTTGGCTCGCAAATAATTCAACCTTCTTCATCTAGAAATGGAAGCATTGTTTGTGCCTTTTGGTGTCGATCTATTACTTTCTTTAGACATGATACATGAAACTTACATTGTGGATGACACTTGTATATGGTAATTCTAATGCATATGACACATGACTAATCTTCTTGTTGATATGATACAAACCATAAAATCTTGGAGTTGGTTTCTTCTTTTCTCCATGTTTAAGTGATAATTGCTTATAGAGTTATATTCTTACAAATACCCACTCTCCAACTTCAAACTCTGTTTCTCTATGATGTCGATCTGCTTGTTGTTTCATTCGATTTATAGCAACATTAATATTCTCCTTAAGTATTTGAACAACCTTTTGATTCTCCTCTAAATGGTCATTTATTGATGCAACCTTTGTTTGGTTAGTAACGATATCCTTCCATTTAGGGGGTTAATATCCATAGAGATCTTGGAATGGGGTCATTTTGGTGGATGCATGATAAATATAATTATAGTGACCATTCAGCCAATTGCAACCATTGAAACCACTTATTTTGCTTATCTGTTATGAAGCAACGTAGGTAGGTTTATAAATATTTATTGACTAGTGTTGTTTGAACATTTGTTTGTGGGTGGTAAGCTAAGCTCATGTTAAGTGAAGTTCCTATTTGTTTGAAAATTTTCTTCCAAAAATTCCCTTTAGACTTGGCATCTCTATCACTAACAATAATCCTTGGGAACCCATGCTACTTGTGGACATTTTTGAAAAAACCTCCAGTTGTTTCCTTCATAGAATCGCTTTTTCTTACTCTGATAAAGTGTGCATATTTGGTTAACCTATCTATTGCTACCAAATTTTTGTCCTTCCCATATGACATGGGTAACCCTTCAGTGAAGTTCATTGAAATTTCTTCCCATTTCTGATTTGGGGTATGTAATGGATGGAGTAGGTCGGGACTTGAGATATTCTCATTTTTATTTATCTGACAAATCTCACATTCCTCTACATACTTTTGAATGTCTCCATTCATACCTTTCCAAAAAAATGATTTCCTTGCATTATAATAGGTTTTGAAAAACCCTACATGTCATGCTGCTGGAAAATCATGCGACTCTTTAAGCACTTTGGTTTTAAAACTTGATTTGGAGCTTAAGTAAATCCATCCCTTGTACCATAATAGGTCATTTTTCCATTCAAATTTTGGTTACTGGTTAATGTTGTTAATTATGAAGCAAATTTCTGTATTTTTTCCATATCCAGTTCGAATTTCGTTAAAAATTTCTGGAACCACCATTGATATGACATAAACTTCTACTTATTCGTATTTTCTTAATAAAGCATCCGCCACTACGTTGTCCTTCCCATTTTTGTGTAAGATTTCCATATCAAATGTAGAATTTTTTTCTATCCACTTTATTGTTTGGTCATTTGTTATGAACATAATAAGTAATAATTAAATAATAAAATAATTAATAGTTAGGGTGATGAAGAGACACCTCGTTTGGGTGAATAGTCACCATGATGAACTATTTATACGGGTATCTTATCATTGTAAATATCATTCTATTATCTATTATATATTCAATAGTATATTCCATTATTGTGGATTATTTAATATTCCAAGTATTTTGGTGATTATTAGTGTGAGCGAACTATTGTTCGGCTCATTTGGTATCAGAGCGAATTTGATTATGGCTTGTGGCGAAAATTGTCAAGTTTTCCTTGAATTTAGGTCTTTGACCTTACTAAAAGAAAGAGAAGTAAAAAAAAGCGAGGGGGGGGGGGTCGGTTCATTTGGTATCAGAGCGAATTTGATTCTGGATTGTGGCGAAAATTGTCAAGTTTTCCTTGAATTTAGGTCTTTGACCTTACTAAAAGAAAGAGAAATAAAAAAAAGCGCGGGGGTGGGGGGGTGTTAAAAAAAAGGAAAAAAGGGGAAAGTAAAAACAATAGAAACCACACTTAAAAACCACATATGGTTCTTTTCCCAATAATTTATTGGAAGCATTTTTTGAAGCTAATAATAAAGTTAGAATATAAATCCTCAATATAAAACCCTAATTTTAATAAATTCAATATTAAACAATAATATCCATATTATTAATATTGGGTTTTTATTAAAATTCTAATTTTCTAAACTTGTATATATTAATTTATAATAATAAAATTGATCATTAGAAAATTACTTAATCCCAAATCTTTAAAATATTGGTATTAATTATAATAACATATTATTATTATTATTATTATTATTATTATTATTATTATAGGTATAGTTATTAATTTTAATAACCGTTGAGAAACAAAAAAAGGAAAAAAAATCAAAAGAGATTAATAAATATTATTTTGAAGTAATAATTATTTTTGGAAAAGGAAAATGTTATTTAAACTAATAAGAAGAAGAATACAAGAGGGAGTCAAAGGAAGACAAATTATTGTTGAAAATTTTAAAATCGAAGGAAGACCAAATTATCATTAAAAAAAATAAAAAGACAAGGAATACCATGGAAACCAAACTATAAATACAAGTAGAGTGTAGACTGAGCTATTCCCTAAGAGATAGAGGGGCTTCCTACATTAAGTTTCCTACACTGTGATGATCCCATTATCTTATACAGAGTTATCAAGGCTTCTTCTATTTATTGGGATATTCTTTTTTACTATAGTTATCTAGGAGAGAGTTAGCTAAAGGTAAATTAAGGCACTATCAAAGAGACAATGAATATTTAAGCGACATGAATACAAAATCGGAAGTAGTGATTAAACTACATGAGATACAAGATAGGTTCAATGAACAAAAAATATCCGACCAGAAAAATCATATAGAAAAATTGTCTCTGAAAATCGAGGAATTAAAAGAAAAAAGTGATTTCAATCAGAGATTAAAAAATCAAGATATAAAGAAAGAAATAAAAGATTACGAAGCATAAATAATACACTTGAACAAAATATTTAGCGACAAGGATGAAGAACTGATGCAGATATGAAAAAAATAGAAGGTCAAGAATAAGAATTCGACCAGTGTTGACAACAGATAAAAGTTCTTCAACAACAAAATGACAAATCTAAAAGGGAAATCAACTTAGAGATCACAAAAAGTAATAAAGCATTATCCAACAATTCTGAAGAAATTTTCAGATTAAAGAACCATAATAAGATGTTAGACACGAAAATTAAGATGTTGAAAATTTGTCAGAAGGCAAAACACTCTACATAAGACACTGAAGGAAAACTTCTAGACAGGTAGGATGAAAACAGTTGCATCTAAAATCATAACAATGATATTAAGGAAACACTAAAGCACTCCGAAAATGACAGGAATTCAAAAGTATAATTGACTAAGAAGTTTCAAAATGAAAACATTCAATTAGAAAACAAGTTGGAAAAGATACAGAACGAAACATTAAAACCTCAAGGGATGAAAGTACAACTTCCAGCTTAGATCAATACTCAAAAGACGATGCTCAAAAAAGAAAATGACATTGCAAAAATTCTATATCAACACCCCAATCATAAAACCAATATCCTAAAAAGGGGAAAATGTCGAAAGATAATGGTACTAATGTGATGAAATATACTGACTACAGATTAGTAGGGAATCCCAACAATTAACAACAAATAAATTTGGGATGGATTGATATATCAACATCAGAATTTATGTTGATGGTTTCTATAACACCTCGGTTTTGACCCCATTTGCATTAAAAGGTACATGATGTATATATTGTAATTAATTGTGGTGTGGAGCTAAAGGAAAAAGCCCCACCATTGATTTGGTTGTGTTATGTTTCGGCGATTGGAATTGTTGCCGATGGTATATCATGCTATCCAACACCTTATAGTTTTGGCATCATGTAAATATGCATTTTAATTAAAATGAACCCCAACCAGCTACGTCAATGCAACCATGATGAAAAGGGCATGAGTTTCCTAAAGATAAGGAGGGGGAATTATTAAACCTTGGGCCAATGGGAAAAGCCATGTGTCAGCTGTTAAACCCATTTAGTTGTCACCCACCCTTTTGACTCACTCACCTTTCCTTTTCTCATGAGTCAACTACCACATTAAAACTTTTGTTGATGAGTTGGGGGTAGTTATTGCTGTGCAGTGGTGTGTGGTAGGATTATTAGCCCTTGCCCACATGCACACTCCACCAGTGGACTCTCACTTCACGTGGGCAAGGAGGAAAACAATTCCATTATTCCATTCCTCCATTTTTTTTCGATCCTCACGCACAGGCTGGGATTCTTCATTATTCTCCTCACACACAGGCTGGGATTCTCCATTATTTTCCTCACGCAGCAAGCTAGGGAGTCGTTTTCTGCCATCCACAATTTCCTTGTGAAGGAGCCATTCACGATTTCTGCTGTGGGGGTGTGTTTCCATACCGATTTTGCGGTCTGTGTATATGTTTTCCCTGCCTAGGCTAAGAGTCTGATCACCTCTTCTATTTCGGGCTGTGTATTTCCCGTTGTTTCAATGTTGAGTTTGGGGCTACTGTTTTCCCCACGATTTGTGGTTTGATGTGGGTTCTTTTTCGTTTTGGTTTGTTGTGGCTATTATTGAGTCGTTTTGGCCATGATAGGGCTGAGAATGACTCAGGAATTGGATTTCCCTGCCCAAGCTGTGAACCACTTGTTTTGCTACGTGTATGTAGTGGTTGGTCTTCAGACTGTGTTGGCTTGGTTGATTTGTTGATGGCCTGATAAACCCAACTATGTTGGCTTGTTGATTTGTGTATTCTTGGATATGTGTAAGCCTGCTTGTTCCTTATTCCTTGGGAAATCATGCCCAGCTCGGGGGTGGCAGTGTTGCTGAGAGATTAAGGAGCACACTGGCCTATGGTTGGGTGGAACGTTGCAGTGACGTAGCTGGTTACGGGACAAATACTACATAAGATAAGTATTCTTGACTCTCACATCTCTGCAATTATATTTGATGTCTAATGAATTATGATGAACTTGTTGAATGCTTGAATGTATGGTTTTGCTTCCGCTATATGCTTAATAATTATGCATATCTACATGTTTTACTTCAAAGCATTTCAGTTCGTCAGATTTTAGTTATGAAAAACTTCATGGGGCTAGTTTCCCGGGTTATATCATAGTGTGGTAGCATCCTCTTCTCTGGTCGGAGGGTTAGGGATGTTACAGTTTCACTTGGCAAGCTCAAATTTGCTCCCCAATTTTAGACCTCAAATTTGCTCCCCATTTAGACCCCAAATTTGCTCTACTGAACACTAAAGTTTGTTATGATTTATAATCCTTCCTTGACCAAACTGTTTATTAGATTATTTTAGTCTAACTTAGGAGTTTTATTTAGTTATTTGGTTCCACTAGTACTAATGGGTCCACTTGGCCTAATGGGGTCATATGTACCAGTTACTAGAGTGTGGGGAACACCAATAGACGCTAACTTCCAATAATTTCACTTGCATGCATCATTTTAGGTGCCTCCTAGGACAATCCCTATGTTTTAGGAGCCACTAGGAGTCCCAACACCTCCTTCAGTCAGTTGGAGTTGGAACTAGTTAATCTTAGTTATTTTCTAGTTACATTTAGTTAGATCAAAATCAGTTCAGTTAGTGCCAGTTATGCATGGTTGCATGTGGATAAGCCTCCTTTTCTCACCTACCACTTTAGTTAAACTGAGTTAGCTGATTATAACTGATTGTGTGACTTGATTAGACATATGGAGTTAACTACTTGGACTCTGATAGTGATTGAGTCATCTTTAGTTAGCTATGCAGTCAGATACAGTCACATCCATTTAAGAGATTCGTATTCATTCCTCATGATTCGAATTCTTTTCCTATGTAACAATATTGTAACACTGGATTATGTAATGAAGATAATACTGTAATTCTATGAGCAATACTTGTGTGTTTCCTGTGAGATTTGATTTGTTCAGTTTGTATAATTCATTCCTATTCCAGTGCATCAATAATTTTGGACTCACTGCTTGATGATCTAAATGGAACAACAATTCTAACATGGTATCAAATCCATTTCAAGCAAGCTTCATGTTTTTCTGCTCTCCATTGAACACCAAAAGTACTGGGTTTCCATAGAAGTCCCGCAAAGAGTACCTTTCTTCCTATGAATTTATTCATAGTGGTGGTACGGGTGTGACGGACCTTGAGAAAGTGTTCATGTCAAGAGGGAAGGCTTGATTCTAACATAGTTCAAATATTTTTTGTTTTGTAGTGATATTTTGCAGGTTCAACTTCATATCGATTCGAGATTATCAGTTCCTCTTCTTACTCTATCCACAAGATATTCATAATGGAAGTTGAAGATGATTGCATCTCTAAAGAGACAAGGTCTCTATGAGGTATCTATTGGACTTCGTAAAGAGTCTTATAAAGATGAGAATGGCTGGATAAATGACGGTGATAGAGATTTTGGAAGAATAGTTTTGGTCGTTTCTCCTAGCTTGCACTACCTTATTGATTCTTCAGAATACCCAAAGGTCTTTGGATGGAATTGGATAGAACCTTTGGGAAGAAAAATGAGGATTATTATGGCAATTTGGAGAGCACATTCAAAACCAGAAGAGTTATTTTTTCAAAATTCTCGGCCTCTACTGTCTCTAATGAAGTTGTTCAAGATGAAGAAGAAGCATAATCTTCCACACAGTCAATTCAAACTGAAGAAAGTCTCCTTAGAGAGACCCGTTCTCCTATTGCTCTGGAAGTTTATGAGATCACTGATATCTCATCTTCTCATATGGCTGATCTAGAAGAATGCACTCAAATATTTGTTATTAAAGAAAAACTCTCCTTCCATTCTATGCGAAAAATCTCCAATGATTCTGTTATCTCCTAAATAAATTAGTCTTCAATAGGTCAGACTCAAAGAATTTATTTTGTGTAGTAAGGAAGATTTCAGGGCACATTATGAAAGTTTTTTTTTTTGTGTTTAATAAATTTTGGAACACCTCGTACTCTGTTTTTTTCCATAAAATCAAAGTTTAGCTTTCAGTGGCTTAGGCGAACATCTCAACTGTTCATTAGCCACCGAAAAGCCCAGCTTTTGGCAGTTTAAAAATAGAATTCAAGGCTACCTTAGCCACCGAAAGCTCAAAAAGGGTAAAATGGTTGGCGCATCCATCACAATCAGAAACCGTCAACAAAAAGAGTGCCACCATCAAGCCATTAACTGCTAAAAATACTGGACCTACAATAAATCATGAGTTGGTAAGAGGGGTTGTTATAAAACTGAAGTGGACTATCAAAACCCTAACCCTCTTTTCCCTCCACATGTCCCATGTCTATGATCGAGCCGCCACAAAGCATTGGTTTCCATTTAGAATGATTACGGCACTGGCTAGCTTACGAGTCTCATTAGAATGTACTGTCGCCCTGCTCAAATATCGATTGCCAGTTACCTCCCTCAAAATCAGCACCCCCTCCCTAATTCATTCCACATTTCTTACATGCATCCTCGCTGAGCCAAGCTTCCCTGAAATCCAACACTGTAATTGGCTTCTCTAAGGTTTGAAGTTTCAATTTTGCAGGTACAGAAGAACAATCTAGGAAATGAAGAAAGGAGGAGGGCCTACCCTAAGAAAGGAGCTGGGTGATATTGGCTACCTTGAATCACACCCAGAGGTATGCCATCTTTTCAAAGGCTTAGGATGCTATAGGTTTTGTGAAAAGATTCAGGGATCCCATTAGCAAGTGGAGAATCCTTTGCTCTATCCTTTGATGGCTCTAAAGCAGTGATTGGCAAAGAAGATTTCCAAGTGGATGAGGCTCTAATAGCAGAAGTACCAGAGCTCCCAAGAACTGGGAAAGCTAGTTCAAAACCACAATAACAAAGAATGTAGAATTTAGGTCTTACCTGAAGCTTGAGCACAAGAACATTATATGGAAGAAGAGCATTCCTACATCCTGGCTTGAGGAAAAATGGCAGCACTTGTTGAAGGCAATTCTTGTCTACATAACTTGTGAGGGCAGTTATAATAGGGTAATGATATACCATTTCAAGTTAATGAACCATTTTACTGGTAGGAACCCCTTGAACTTGCCTTTTTACAAATACAAAAGCCTGACTAAAATGGCCCATCAAGTTAAATCCAAGACCACCAAGATTGTAGGCAAGCTATCCCACCATGGATTGATCAATTTAATTGTCCTTGAACAGCTGCAAAGAAGGAACGTGGCCTAGACATACTTCCTGTTTTGGAATGAGTTTGAGACAGAATTGAAGCCAGAGGACAAAAGGAAGTCTTCTTCAAAAATGTCCTCCACAACTAGAAGTGGTAAGAGGAAGAGGAGGGCCATATCTCCAATTGCAGTGGATCAGGCC
This sequence comes from Pseudotsuga menziesii, assembly GCA_001517045.1. Lineage (NCBI taxonomy): Eukaryota > Viridiplantae > Streptophyta > Pinopsida > Pinales > Pinaceae > Pseudotsuga > Pseudotsuga menziesii. The sequence continues at coordinate 22,345 of LPNX010354844.1, forward strand.
TCTCCAGCTCCTAAGACCAAGAAGGCGAAGAGGAACCCGGATTTCAGTGAAAAGGCAGAGGAGGTTCCAGCACCAGGAAAAAATATCCTCAACCTACCTTACTCTGATTCTGAGGATGAAGAGGAATAGGAAACTAACCTAGTAGATCAGTTTCAAATAGGGCAAGAGGAGTTTCCATCACCTACACTAAAGGAGGATCAAGGTGAACCAGTGGCAAAGGCTTCATCCAGCAAACCTAGATCCCAAAAAATCAATCAGCTGCTGGGCTAGGTGTATGAGCTAGAAATCATGGAGAGGGAAATCAAAAGAACTAATGGGAGGTTAACCAAGAGGAATGTTGAACTGTATGACTATCTACAGGAGATAAAAAGGAAGTATACCAAGATGGAGGAGAGCAATCTCTGGTTAAGGAAAGAGAAAATTAGGCTCTGCGGGAAAATCATGCTATCTAAATTGCAAACAAGAAATTCTAGCCCTCAGCCTCAAGCTCACTAGAAGTTGGAAACCATATCAGAATTAGCAATGATTCTTTTTGAAACAGAGGCATCCTGTGACGTTGTTTCCATCCCAAATGCTAGGCAGGCTGCAAAGACACCCAAGGGTCAGCACTGAAGCCTTAAAACATCATGGTAAAGTGTGATGACAATTTTGATTAAAATTTTAAAACAGAATTTTCGGTGGCTTAGGCGAACACCGCAGCTGTTCATTAGCCACCGAAAACAGAGCTTTCGGCAGCTTACGGTCCTAGAGTTTTGCTTTCTTATCCACCGAAAGCGCAGAACACTGTAGAAAGGCATAATTTCGCATAGAAATGAATTTTGTTGATCCAAACACCTCATGGATGATTTATAAAGTTGGAAATTAATTAAAGGCACCAGTATTTTGGCTTTGTTTCAGTTTGGAAGGAGCCAACGAGGTAAATTAGGTCACATATCCTACCTACTCTGACAAAGTGTGACTTGTATACCAAATGGCAAGTTCGAGTTCTACTTCAATGTCTACTACAACTATTAAAGATTTCGAGGAGTAGGAAGATTGTGGAGTTAGGTAGATTGGCAATCAAGATAGGATCTTGACCTATTTTTAGCAAATAGTTATGACTGTCTATTTTTAGTAAATTCGATCCAATTTTTTAGGATCTGAAATAAATTTTGTAAAGGCTATAAATCCTGTGACTAATGTAGAAGAAAGGGTTCAACTTCAGAGACTTTTAGACACTTATTTCATTCAAGCTTCTCATGTTCTTTGTCACTTAAAACAATCTCTTTTTCCATTACATGTTCAGCTTTCATCTTCTTTCTATTCTGTACTTGTGCTTGGATATTTCATTCATGTTTATTCTATTCACTTAATGCAAGATAGCTGTCATCTTATCTCTATGTGGGTTATTGGAATTACAAGTATCTTTTCCTTGTTATGATCATCCATTCATATGTGAGTGCCTTATGTATGAATCTGCCAACATAGTGAGTTCTTCATCTATTCACCTTTATTACAAACCCTCTGAACATTGATAGTTAGAATCCTTGTCTATTTGATTGAGTATTATGCATGTCTTGAGTGAGTGAGGTCTTATTGGTCATCTGACTTGATCCATTGAGTAAACCATTTAAAAATATTGAAGTTACCAGGCATCTTCGAGCTGCAACCTAGAAGAGTTTCTTGGAGAGCTAACAAATTCTTCTATTATAAAACATGTGCATAGTTTACTAGTGATTGCTCCAGGAAAGGGAGAGGAATTTGATTTCTCTGTCTCTAATGATGTTGTTGGTGTGAAGATAAGTAATTCTTTGGATATTCTGGAAATAATATCATATTTTGGGAGTGATCGATTCTCTCTCGTTGATCTAGAGCTTCCAAAAAATTCCTACATGATTGCATGGAACAATACTCAAAATTTTGAAGAAGGAGAAAATTGTGCATCTATCATCTCGGTGGAGCACACCCTTGGATATGATATGAACCTATTTGGATCTGATATGATATTACTTGGATCTGATCTGATATTACTTGGTTCAATCTTTCAATTTCATTATTTTTCAATACTACTTGTCGTTGTTGTCATCAATTTTGGTGTGAAGAATCAAGTATCAAAAATCTCTTTCAAAATTTATGCTTGGGATTTGATGTCAATTTTCTCTCATGAGTTTGCTGATATTATATTTTTTAAATATTGGATATTTTGGAAATAATTTGATATTGTAGGAGTGATACATTCACTCTCATTGATCTTGAGCTTCTATTAAATTCCTACATGATTGCATGCACCAATATTCAGAATTTTGAAGGAGGAAATTGTGCATCTACCATCTCGGTGGAGAAAAATCTTGGATCTGATATGAACTTATTTGGATCTGGTATGATCTTATTTTGATCTGATATGATATTATTTTGTTCATGTTTTAAGTTTAAAGAGAGTTTAGTAATGCTTGTAGCTTCTCTTGTCAATTTTGGTGTGAAAAGTCAAGTACTGCAAGTCTCCTTCAAAGTTGTTGCTGGGGATTTGATATCATTCCTCACTCTTGGATATGATATGAACCTATTTGGATATGATATGATATTATTTGGCTCAGGTTTTAAATTTCAAGAGATTTCAGTAATGCTTGTAGCTTCTCTCATCAATTTTGGTGTGAAAAATCAAGTACTGCAAGTCTTCTTCAAACTTGTTGCAGGGGATTTGATGTTAGTTTACTCTTATGAGTTTGCTGATATTATATTTTGTGAATCATTGGTTATTTTTTAAGCTATATCATATTATGGAGCTCAATCATTCCCTCTCCACAGTCCCAAGGCTTCTTTACATATCTATTTGATCACATGCTCATCTCCTCACAGAACTAGTAAAATTGAGACATTCTGCATTCACCTGGACACTTGCTCCTAACACTTGGGGATGATTTTACCTCCCATGGGTTGATGTTCAAGGCTAAAATATATCATTTTATTGGGTGTTCCTCGCATGGTTCAAAATATCAATCTCTTTTTCTCTCTTATCACTTGATTTCAATTTCTCTACATGGGTCCAGTTTTCATCTTGCAACTATCTATATTCCTGAGCCAATTGAGCACATTATTATTCTTCCAAAGAGGAATATTCCTACAGAAATATTCATTTAGTTTGGATTCATAGGTTTACATGCACAAGTTTAGGATGCTACTACACAGAAAGACCATAATAGTGCTTTGTTGCTGCATAGTGCTGCAAATTGCAACAAAATATTTTGCAAGTTTTTAACTTGTATTTCCAGATTCCTGCTTATCTTGAGGGGGGGGGGGGGGGGTTCCCATGAGGTTTTCCCCTACTTCCTTGGTTTATTAAGGATCAAATTTTATCTTTTAGATTGTACATGGGTGAATTTTGTCCTTGTTTCCAGGGCCCACAGTTTTCCAAGTTAGGATTCAGGGGGGGTGTTAGGATTTATAATCCTCCCTTGAACAAACTATCTATTAGATTATTTTATCCTAACTTAGGAGATTTATTTAATTATTTGGGTCCACTAGTACCATTGGGTCCACTTGGCCTAATGGGGTCACATGTACCAATTACTACAGTGTGGGGAACACCGATAGGGGCTAACTTCCATGGATTGCACTTGCATGCATCAGTTTAGGTGCCTCTTAGGCCAATCCCTACATTTTAGGAGCCACAAGGAGTCCTGGCACCAACCTCCTTCAGTCAGTTGGAGTTGGAACTAGTTAAGCTTAGTTTCTTTCCTCTTACATTCACCTAGATCACAATCAGTTCAGTTAGCACCATTTATGCATGGTGGCATGTTGATAAGGCGCTTTTTCTCACCTACCACTTCAGTTAGATTGGGTTAACTCATTATAACTGATTGTGTGACTTGATTAGACATATGGAGTTAACTACTTGGAATCCGATAGTGATTGAGACATATTTAGTTATCTATGCAGTCAGATACAATCACATCTAGTTGGGATATTTGAATTCATTCCTCATGATTGGAATTATTTTCCTATGTAACACTATTGTAACACCGGATTATGTAATGAAGATAATACTATAATTCTTTGAGAAATACTTGTCTATTTCCTGTGAGATTTGATTTGTTCAGTTTGTATAATTCATTCCTATTCACTGCATCAATAATTTTGGATCATTGCTTGATGATCTAAATGGCACAACAATTCTAACAAAGTCAACATAGAGAAAGGTTACTCATGATGAAAGTCCTCCTCCTAGGAACATTCGCACACAAAGTATGACTAAACACATCAATATAGAGCATGATATGACTCATAATGTACAGAATGAAGAACTCATCCAAGTTGAAAATTCATATGAGGGATTGAGCCATAATACTTAGGAGGCTGGAGTATTTAAGGAATTGTCAAATAATCCAAGCACTAAAACCAGTATGAGTCCTTTCACATATCCCAAAGTTGGAAGTAGGAATGATTATTTAGATATAGATTCCATTGATGAGGAAATGGTTGTAGAACATGTACCCACATATTTAAAGAGGCGGAAGAAAAGAAAGAAGATAAATAATCTTAGGGAGGAACTTGAGTTGTTAGATTGATATTTTAAGAATGAAAATGCATTGCTGAGAAATCAAGTTGGTAAAATTCAAGGGGAAAATGAGAAACTTTATACTGAGAAGAAAAAGATGGAAAAACAAGTTAAGAAATGGCTTATAGGGAATCATAATTTTATGATAGAAAATAAGAGGCTAAAGAATAAAATCATGAGACAAAAAAGAAAGAAGAAAATTAGTCTAGAGATTTTAATCAATGCTCCAACACACGTATAAAGTTTAGTATTGGACTCAATTTGGCAGAATTTTGAAGGAAGTAGAGTATTTTTGAAGATATGGAATACTTTTTATCCCTTCTAGTCATACCTTCTAACCTTTAATCCTTCACTTTGAACCACATTATTACTCCTTTTTTCCATCATTTACAAGATATTTGTGTTAAAGAAGGACTCCAATGTGTTATTGTATATTTTATACATTTTTCAGATTTTGGTTTTCAAATAAGTTTGAATATCATTTTACTGATACGTTGCTACATGAATATCAAATCATATAGCAATTGCTCAATTCCTGTAGCATATTTGGAATTCTATATGGTTTCACAAGTTCAAATGGGAAACTTACACTTGGGGACATACTTGATTCTTTCGAGATGGTCGTGTGCTCCTTGAACAGATCTAAAAGAAAACAAGGTGAGCGGTAGAGCATGGTCAAACCTAGAGTCAACAAGGTGTCATCACAACATATTTCAAGCCATGTCAGCCTTGAATCGATGAATTTACTCTAGAAATATATTGTAAAAATTATATAAACAATGGTTGAGAAAGTATATGAGGAGGGACAGAGAAGGAATTCATGGACATTGATATATTCATACTCTAAAATTCAGTTTTTTGATGATAATATAGAATTGTTGTTCTTGCATATGTGTTATCGTTAGCTTTCAGTACTATATTCTTCTTTAGTTGATATTACAATACTCTGAAATTCAATCTGTCGATGGTAACATAATATAATTGTTGTTCTTTCATATCGTGTTATTGTTTATCTTTTAGTAGTGTAGTCTTTTTAGCAGTGTATGTTGAGTTAGGTAGGGCTCCCTCTCTCTAGTATGTGTTTCCTTGTTGTCATTAGTTAATTTTGTTTTTTTTATTATCTTAGATTCGTTACTTGAATTTTATATTATTTTAACTAAGAAGTGTGGTGTGATACTAGAGCTTCATGAATGTCCATTGTTACTTGTTAAATAAACAAATTGCATAAAGATTGTAACAAATAATTGTAGTTCTAGTAGATATCAAGTAATTGGAGATATTCTTGAGTCACTTTACATTTATATTTTATGTTTTCTTTCTTATGAATGCAATAGACACGTCCATGGATTTAATGGTATAGAAATAAGTCGTCTTCAAAGCAATAGGATGAACGTGTCTTGCTGTTTTACATTGTCAACTATAGTTAATCACAGTGAGCTAAATGCCAACTATAGTTAAACATTATTAACCATTTTAAACCATAGTCAACCATATTTAATTGTATTTAACCATGGTTGAAAACATTAACCATAATCAAACATATCCAACCCAAGTCAAATATATTCAAGCAAAGTTAACCAAAAATAAACACGATCAAATATGGTCAACCATAGTAACACATCAACAACCATGATCAACCATAGTAACACATGGTTAACCATGGTCATCCTTGGTCATCCTTAGTCAACCATATTCAACCATATTCAACCATGGTTATCCAAATTTGACCATATCCAACCATGGTCAACCATAGTCGACCATAGTCAAACATAGTCAACCATAATCAATCATGGTCAGCCATACATATTATGCACGAAGTATGGGTCTTGTGGTCTAGGATATGGTTTAAAATAAAAAAATAGAGACACCAGCATTAGGACTTGTTCCCCTAGGGGTGATGTCTCATACATGTGTTCCTAAAAGACAAAAAAGGCCTTATCGAAGAAAATATATTTGTACCTATGAGGGATTTATCTTAATAAATCAAATAATAGGTGTGAATTAAGTGGCTTTACTTAGGAGTAAGTGGAAACAAATTGGGTCCTAATGGTTCCATGTAAGGATCATTGTCCATGTAAGGGGACCCATAGCATCATTACTATTTCTATGTAACCAGATCAACTTAAGAGCTCATATGTGGTGTTTTGAGGATTTGTGACTATCCTTGGATGCCTACAACCCTCATATAGGGCTTAAGGTAATGAGTTTTTCTTGTGAGAATGTCTATGATATTGAGAACCATACTTACTACTACTCTAAATATCAAATCAAGAATGGATAGGAGTTTGGAATATTCTAAACAAAGGACTAGTTTTCTGGTCTAGGTCACGGTTTAAGACTAAAAGCTAGAGACATAGGCCCTAAGACCTATTCCTCGAGCGCTCATGTCTCATCAATGTATAAAAATAAACAAAGTACCTATATATGGAATTTAATTTGTAACTGTGAGTGGTATATTAGAATAATTTCTACGATAGTGTATTTTAAGTTAGTATATTTAGGAGTAAAAACTAAGGGATTAGGTCCTAACTATTCCACGGAAGGACCATGGTCCATGCAAGGCCCCCCATAACACCACTATTTTTTTATTGATGACTAGAAGACTATTAAGAAGTCATGTATGGTGGTTTTAGTTATGTCAATCCTTTGATTCCAACAACCCTCTTGTAGAGCCTAAGGAAATAATTTCCTCATGTGACCATGTTTGTATGTACAACCTCGAAAACCATATTTAGTGCTCAAAAAATATAATTAAGATAAACTAGGATTTTGATATCCACTTGCTCAAGATACCATTATACAGATAAGTACTTACCATTATATATTAGTTTTTGTTAGGGTAAACAGGGTACTCCCAAAGGACCGAACACCAAGAGCAACCACTTTACACAAATGAATCATAGATCAATACAACAATGTTTGTCATGTGGTTAAAACCCTTGAGAGGGAAACAGTCCATGGCCCCAGCCAAATAGCTACTTGGAGCAATTTATTAAGCAAAAGAAAGAAAGTTACATGAGCTTCTCATAATTGATCAACTAGCCAAGGACCCTCTATGCTCTTTAAATAGAGATCATAGACCAATCGGGTGTTAAGTCATGGATCAATGGTAGGTATGATTTAAGAGAAGTTGAACCGTCGGATCACCCTATGTTTAGAACATATCAGGACTGTTGGATTAGAATATTTACAAATGCATACTAATGCATACTAAAGAAACACACTTTTACCTAACGGATATATTACATAAGTTGATCTTAATTAACTCCTAAGTGTCTAGATATCCTAACATCCCCCCTTAAGAACAACTTGGGATAGGATTGAAGGATTTACAAAAGTGACACTATTAGGAGAAGGAAGGAAGCATTAGAGCCTATGCCCTCTTAAGGACACATTCATGAACTCCTAACATAGACTGAAGTTTAGAAAACTTCACTTTTGTAAGAGACTTGGTGAAGATGTCTGCAACTTGATCATCTGTAGGGCAATAGAGCATTTCAAGAACACGATCATGAACAAGATTTCTGATGAAGTGCGTGTGTAGCTCAATGTGTTTGTTGCGTTGATGTAGAACTGGATCTTTGGCAAGCTTGATGGCACTTTGATTGTCGCACCAAAGTGGAGTAGGCTGCTACTGCTCAAATCCAAACTCTAAAAGGATCTGTCGAAGCCATAAAGCTTCTTGACTGGAATTAACTGCGGCTCAATATTCTGCTTCTACTGAAGAAACAGCAAGAGATTGTTGTTTCTTACAAGCCCAAGTGACAGGTCCATATCCCAGACTGAAAACATAACCTGCAGTAGACTTTCGATCATCAGGATCGTCGGCCCCAATCTGAATCAGTGAAACCAACCAACAAAGGTTCCCCCCCTATGTTGTAATGAATCCCAAACTGAATTGTACCTCAAATATATCGAAGTATTATTTTTTCTACTTTCCAGTGACTTTCATGAGGAGTTTGCATATAACGGGAAACATGACCAACGACAAAGCAAAGGTCAGGACATGAATGAGTCAAGCATAAAAGACTACCAATAAGTTAACAATACAAGGTGGCAGAAAGTTTGACTCCAGACCGGAAGGGAGAAGGGCCTGGTTTACAATCTTCCATGTGGAAGAGACGAAAAAGGTCACAAGCATACTTAGACTGGGAAAGAAAGATTCCTTCTTTGGTTTGTAAGACTTGGAGACCAAGAAAATAATGCAAATGTCCTAAGTCTGACATTTCAAAATTTTGCTTAAGACTGGATTTCACATGGGTTATAAGTTTAGGGTCACTACCAATAAGGATAAGATCATCAACATAAAGAACAAGTACGATGAGATGGTTTCCTACTTTCTTGGTATAGACATTGGGGTCAGAATGGCATCTAGAAAAACCAATGTCAAGGAGAAATCTATCCATTTTGGCATACCAAGCTCTAGGAGCTTACTTAAGGCCATATAAGGATTTCTTAAGGAGACAAACAAGGCTAGAGCTATTCTAAACATATCCAGGAGGTTGTTCCATGTAAATTTCCTCCTGTAATCACCATGTAAGAAGGAAAACTTGACATCCATTTGATGGAATTCCCAGTTATGTAAGGCTGCAAGGGAAAGAACAAGGCAGATGGATTTCATTTTTGCTACAGGGGTAAAGGTTTCATTGTAGTCAATCCCTTCAACTTTGGAAAAACCTTTGGCAACTAACCTTGCCTTAAGTCTGTCAACACTTCCATCTAATGCATACTTAGCTCTGTAGATCCATTTACATCTGACAAGTTTTCTTCCTTTTGGAAGAGGAACAAGATCCCAAGTATTGTTCGCCATTGAGGAACAATATTATTCATCCATAGCTGCATCCCAATCTAAATTTCCTAAAGCTTCTACAAAAGTTTCTGGACCATGATTCTCGGAAACTTGAGCCAAAAGAGAAGAGGCTCACTGAAACTAAGAACGTGTTCAAGGTTAATCTCTAGGATCACTGGCAAGATCGCCAGTTGCTTCACATGTTGAATGGACCCATCGAGGAAGTATTGGTGCTGGTGCAATTGGAGGAACATGAGCAAGCGGAGGTGGATTTTCATCCTCATTGTCATCATCAGAAACTAGAGTTGGAAACCTGTCAAGGAAGTTGGAAGAAGAAGAAGAAGGCACAATTGCTGAATCAGGCTCGCAGGCCAAAGATGGCACACCCGCCAAGTTAGGCTCGCAGGCCAAGAGATTTTCATCAAATTTAACATCTCTTCTAATGATTATATATCATGTGAATGGGGCTGAACAAGTCTATAACCTTTTACATCTTCAGAATATCCAACAAATATGCACTTTTCACTTTTAGGCTGCAATGCTTTCCGTTTTTCATCCGAAATGTGAGCCATCCGGAATGTGAGCCCATGCTTCACAACCAAACACATGAAAGTGGCTTACATCTAGTTTAATTTTACTCCATGCTTCTTCCGGTGTTATACCTTGTAAAACTTTAGTGGGTGTGTGATTAACTATGTAATTTGCATAATTTATGGCCTCAGCCCAATATTGAAGACTTAGTCCCTTAGATTGGATCATGCAATTAGCCATTTCTTCTAAAGTGTGGTTCTTCCGTTCAACTACACCATTTTGATGTGGTGTATATGGAACAGTGTGCTGTTGTTGGATTCCTTTTTCAGTGCAAAAAGTAGTGAACTTGTTGTTAACATATTCTCCTCCATTGTCAGATCTTAACTTAATAATTTGATGACCAGATTGTTTTTCAACAAGGGCCTTGTAGGCCAAGAACATGTTAAATACTTCGCTCTTAAGTTTTAGGAAGTAAACCCAAGTGCAGCTGGAGTAGTCATCAATGAAAGTTAAGAAATATTTGAAACCAGAAAGGGAAGCAAATGAAAGAGGACCACACAAGTCACTATGCACAAGCTCCAAGGGAACCGAGGCGTGCCAAGAGGCACATTTGTCAAAACTGTCCCGATGATGTTTTTCGAGTACACAACCGAAACAAACACCATCCTTGCAAGATACCATTGGAAGACCATTCACCATATTGTCTTTACATAGTTGTTGCAATGAGTGATAATTTAAGTGACCAAATCGCTCATGCCAAAGTTTGCTCAAGTTATCACTATGAGCAACAAAAACTGAAAGAAATGGTGATGACCCAAAGTTGTTAAATTTGTACAACCTGGTGATATCATCAATAGTTATAGTAGCAAGGATATTTTGAGGATTTTTAAAATCCTTGATTACAACTTGGTGAGGTGTAAACATCACAGTTTTACCTTCACCTGAATGAGTAATTTGATACACTGATAGAAAATTGCTGGAAATTTTTGGAACACATAGTACATCACTAAAATGACCATTTTCTATTGGAACTGTTCCAGATCCTACAACACTTAGAGATCTATCATCACCAACAAATATTTGTTTGGTGTTACATTCATGCATAGTAGAAAACATGGCTTTATCCTTAGCCATATGATAAGATGCTCCAGAATCAATGAGCCATTCAATTGAAGTAGAAGAAGAAGATGCAGTATAAGAGTAACCAGAAGCAAAAAGTGCATGTCCATGAGAGTTAGATTCTGAAGACGAATCTAGGCTAATGTGGCGCTTCTTCATTGCTGCTTCCAAGGCTGCCATCTTCTTAAAACACTTAGATTCATCATGATTATCTTTCCCACAAAAATTGCAATGATGCTCAGTCTTCTTTCTTTTTGGCTTGGATACTTTGTCATTTTTTAAAGAAGGAGCCGACTGAGAGGGTTTGGGACCCTTGTTGTTTGGCTTATTATTGTGAAAATTTTGTTTCTTGGGAGGCTTGGACTTTTCTTTCTGTTGGGACAATAAGGCTTTCCCAGATGTATCTGCATTGTTAATTATTCCAAGATGAATGAGCTTATCTTTCTCTCTAATTAAGGAATCACAAAAGGATTCAAGACTAGGCTTTTGATAGCTAGCTGCAGTCAAGGATTCTTTCATGGAATAGAATGTAGATACAAAAACAGAATATGTAAGTCCAAATTTGGAAAGAATATGATAAATACATTGTTTGTCTTCTTTCTTAATCTTGCATTCTGCACATAAGAGTCTAAGAGTTTTATACTTAGATAAATAGTCTTGAATGCATGAAAAATCATTTGGATTCAATGAAATCAACTCATTCTCGAGTTGATGACCCCGAATTTCATTGTGTTTACCAAACATAGATTCCAACTTTTCCCAAGCTTTATCAGGTTCATCAATTTCAGATATGTGGAATCGCAAATCAATAGAGATTGACATCCCAATCAATCCATGAGCTTCATCACATCTATTTGCCCATTTAATTTTCTTATCATCATCAGTGGGTTCTGTTTCTTTCCCTGAGGTTATCCTGAAAAGTCCCCTACTTCGTAGAACATCTTCAATACGAGATTCCCATGAGAAATAGTTAGAACTTGTAAGTATAATATCACAAGGGGTGGCCATACTATAAACTAATGGCTGAAAAAATAGAAACTAACTGCCTAGATGCAAAGAGCTCGAAAAAATATGCAGTTTAAAAAAAATAGCACTGAAAACTGATTCTGGATGATGAAGTTATGCTTGATCAAAGAAAATGTTGAAGATGTCCCCAATAGTGACATGGCAGATATTAACTTGATCAACTAAAAAAAAGAAACCCCCTCTTCCCAAGATCAACCTTTGACAATCACTTTACAATAAAGTTGCTTTGAAGTGAATCACTTTTGTAGAATAAGTGATGTTCACTTTTATAATAATGTGACTTTTAAATAGTGCGGCAATAAATTAAAGACTTAAGTGACTCACTTTTTATTTAATTTAATTTATGTGAGATACACTTTTACAATAAAGTAACTTGAGAATAGAGATTGCATGCACTAAAAAGTAGCTTGATAAGACTTGAACTCAAGACTTATCAAGGAGTAAAGCAACTTTGGACCAAGTGAGCTAAGTTTAAAATGTACGTAAAAGTATGAAAAGAGGAAGGGTTTTTTTTTTTTTTTTTTTAAACTCTTCTCTCTCGTTCTCCGTGCTTGCTTTCTTTTCCTTCAAATCACACAAAAAATGAAAAACAAAAACAAAAAAACTTTTTCCACACAATGGGGTTAGATCTTGGTTAGTTTACCCAGAAAGTCTACGTTTTCAAGTTTTCTCGTTGTTTCTGATTTTCCGTGATCGCACAAGGTGCACGACAAAGAGCATACGTAGCTGAGAAGACAAGAAAAAAAACTTTCTCTCACTGTTTCTGATTCGCCACGATTGCGCAAGGTGCATGGAAAAGAGCATACGCAGCCAGAGAAGGCAACAGTCCGAGACTAAAATAAAAAAGATATATTAATAAGACTGATAAAATATGAGATATTTAAAAAAAATAAAACAAATCCGTCACTGTAACATTATACCTTCATATTTTTCGAAATGGGTGTTTCTAGAACAAACAGAAACGGTTTTCGGTGAAATGAAAACTGTTTCCAAATAAAAACGGTGCTCCAGACGCAATGGAACAGCTCCCACAAGCCACAAATGCACAAAAAATCAAGAACCAGAAACCCTTTCAAAGTTTCAGTGACATCGGTTCTAGATCTAGATCAAAACCGAAAGCGGCCCTTCATAAAAGCTCTGATACCATGTTAAGGTAAACAGGGTACTCCCAAAGGACCGAACACTAAGAGCAACCACTTTACACATGAATCACAGATCAATATACCAATGCTTGTCACATGGTTAAAACCCTCAAGAGGGAAACAATCCACGGCCCCATCCAAATAGCTACTTAGAGCAATTTATTATGCAAAAGAAAGAAAGTTACATGAGCTTCTCATAATCGATCAACTAGCCAAGGACCCTCTATGCTCTTTAAATAGATATCATAGACCAATCAGGTGTTAAGCCATGGATCAATGGTAGGTATGATCTAAGAGAAGTTGAACCATCGGAACACTCTATGTCTAGAACATATCATGACCGTCGGATTAGAATATTTACAAATGCATACTAAAGAAACACACGTTTACCTAACGGATATATTACACAAGTTGATCTTAACTAACTCCTAAGTGTCTAAATATCCTAACAGTTTTGAAATGATCTTGTATGTCTTAACAAATGTATGAATCTTTACGGATTTGTAATGATAATTGTGCTAATTGTGAAGATTTAAAATTGAGATCATCCATGTTTGCAATCATATATATATTTAACTATTAATTCTCATGATTCTGTAGGAGAGAATATGAATTAGTATGCTCGGGAATGAAGGAATGATTCCTAAAGGAATCTATTTATAGTTTAACAGAATGTGAAATTGTACATTAACCTTCATGCATGAATTTCCTAAACCTCTATAAGAACATGTTATGTACAAATATGTTTGATGGATGCATACACAAGTTAATTATTTGGGATAGTAGTTCTTATAAGAAAGAGTAATGAATTGCATCAGAAATATATTTAATGGGTTGTGCCTTTGTGAAGGTTTATCTACCTGTAGGAAATTTCTTTTAACCCGATTAATGGAATTGTTCCCTGAATTAACTAAAGGGTGTGAGCCGCTAATGTCAAGAATAAGCATTCACCAAGTAAATGATAATGGAAAATATCTTAAAATGGACACCACTTAATGGTATATGCATTGAGAATGCATAAGACTGGATGGGAAGCTAACATTCCTTGTTAGGTTGAATTGTTTCCTTAATTGGATTAGGTTTCAGTGGTTATGCTAAAGGAATAAATTATGTGAAATTATTATTTAACTCTTAAGCCTTAGACAATCAAAGGAATCTAGTTAAATCTGAAATTGATTGCCACAATTAAGGTTTGAAATGACTTGTTCTTCCTTCTCTGCATTTAACTTTCATTAAGTTATGTCATATTGGCTCTTGGATGAAGAACCATTCATGTATCAACGTTTTTGAGGTTTCCACACCCAAGGGGGTGGAACCCACATCATTGAGTAAACCTCAGAAGGAGGTGGTAAGTTTGCAGTTGGGTGACTCTGCATTCCACAGTCCACATTCTGATGTCCAACGTTAGAGGAATGACATCAAAACAAAAAAATTGGAATAGTGGAAATGAAGTTTGATGTGGAGTAATCTATCTACCTGAAAATTTGCACCGAGGCCCACTGGCTTTGTCGAGTGGATAGATTACTCTGTTACCCTCCACGAGACTAAGACTTACCGGTATTTGCCACTTACCAGTACAGCGGGTTGTACCTCATAGAACAACTCAACAGGGAAGACAAAAAATGGTGAAAACTTATAGTATACAAATCATCTCTTAAATTATTCATGTGCTAGTTAGTCAATCAACCTTTACTTTTCATGTGCGTACACACAAACATTTTCACAGGAACCTTTTCTTTTTTACTTTCTTTCATGGCATGGGATAGAAGAAAATGCAAGATATTTCTATTAATGGTTACCAATCCACGGTTGAAACAGACCCAATAAACCATGAACTAGGATTTGTAGATAATATTCAATATCACATGATGCATGGAATCAATATGTGATGGAATCGGTGACTGAGTTTTTTTTGTTGGAAAAGTGGTGGAACCCCCCTGACTAGCAGGGTTTCCATTGGCTAAGAAACCATGAACCAGGGGCATCTAAGCCGTCAAAATCACCAGTTTTTTACTTTCTTTCATGGCGTGGGATAGAAGAAAATGCAAGATATTTCTATTAATGGTTACCAAATCACGATTCAAACAAACCCAATAAACCATGAATTGGGATTTGCAGATAATATTCAATATCACATGATGCATGGAATCAATATGTGATGGAATCGTTGACTAAGTTTTTTTTTGTTGGAAAAGTGGTGGAACCCCCCTAAATAGCAGAGTTTCCATTGGCTAAGAAACCACGAACCAGGGGCATCTAAGCCATCAAAATCACCAGGGGCATCTAAGCTGTCAAAATCACCCTGGGATCGCACCCGGTCTGGACCGCACCAACCCTTAACATGGTTGGATTTTTTGGTACCCAACAAGATTAGAACCAATGACCTTCCAGCTTAGGGGGCGTCTTAACCAAACTCCTTCACCAACTGATCTACATCTCATGGATGGAATCGTTGACTGGGTTGTTAATAAGAATAGATTCAGATTGTGAGATAGAGGATTTGAAAGGAAACAAGTTCCCAGATCCGGCCAAATATTAAAGATGTTTTTGTTTTAGAATAATGTGCAAGAATATATGAGCATAAACACTTGCTTTGCCTACTCCTGGATTCTATTTAATTGAAGTTATATCTCTTTTTAACCCAAGTCATTTCACATTTTTTTTCTGGTATTGTTGCTCCACATATCTCGGCTTCTATAACAGCAATGGGAAGGAGAGGCAAGTGCATTGAGATAAATAAAGTTATACTTATGAAGAATATGATCAAGAAGTTGAACATTCCTGCAAACGTTCTTGAGAGCCATCATCCGATTTATGTGGGAAGCAAGCATAGGAGGTTCATCATACCCACAACATACCAGAATCATCCTCTATTCTATGAGCTACTATGCAAGGCCGAGGAGGAGTTTGGATTTGATCACCAGATGGGTATTTTCATTCCCTGCGATGAAGTTAGATTTCAGCATGTGATTTCAATCATATCAAGTAATGTTAGAGGGCATTGTTCAGCGTTGAGATGATGTAAAGAATATTGTAATGATTTTTTCGATCTCTCTATAGAAAGATATTGGAGCCGTCCGATTGGAATGCATCTGGACTTCTTGTTTGGTAGCAAAGTTCGGGAGATGAGATATTGGATATGCCCTGACTCCTTTCCATTTAAACATAAAATGCAATTTGAGCTTTTTCTCCATCTTATAACCGAAGAGATGGAACATTATGCAGTCATTATATAAGCAATTTAATATGCACAAAAATTTCCAAGTGTATAAAAATGTAAATATCCGTAAGTTACAAATACCTATAAGTCCCAGTTTCACAGAGGGTAACAGAGTAAGCTATTTACTCGATGGTGTCAGGTGAACCCTAGTGCAAATAGTCAAATAGATAGCTTACTATGTTCCATGTTCTTGGATCTAATGTTCGTAGTCTGATATATGACATCGGAGGGGCGATGTCGGGGAAGAAACATAGAAAACAATTGAAATGGATTATGTGAGCTTGGCCTAATCTCTAACATCTGACATCACAATGGAAAAGGGACATCAGAGTGAGCACATTGGAAAGAAACTGTCAGAAATGAAAGAAGGTATAAGCATCGTTCGATGAATTACTTGCATTGGAGTTGTAGTATTTAACTTGTTTAATGACGATGTTAGCAAGCTAAGCCTACGATTAAGGAATTTTATTTGGAGAGTTTATAACTCCCTTTCTTAACTAAATTTTTGGGAGCGCATGCATGTGCTAGCACCCCATGGACCCCATGGTATGTGGAATTCATCGGATGTTAATCTATGTCCCGTCAAGGTATGTGACAGAACATTACAATCCATGTCAACTATAGTGTCAATCCTTCTACTATCCATATGCTTACCTTCAACTCTCTTTGCCACACTAAAAGGCACATAAAAGGATTGAGAATAAAAAAGGAACACCTCATTTTGAATGCTCTCCTTTAAACTACCCATAGAGAGAACTAACAATTTTATCATGCGGAAGGTCCTTCACTCTTAGACTCAACTTTTGAAACTTTTGAAACTAGACCTCTTTGCCTTGAGACTTTTCAATTGACTAAAGAATGTGTTTCTCATACTATATTCATAATGTGGTATTAATTCATTTGTAAAATTGGACCAAGAGACAATAAAGTTCTTTTTGCATTCACAAGGCCATTAGTACCACAAAAATTGATCAAGGTCTAAATATAAGTATGAAATAGTTACTTTGCGTAGAGTTGGCAATTGTTCTAGATTAAATAACCACTCAATATAGGATTCCTATATACATGTCACTAGATCATTTCCAACAATATCTGTCTTATCCATCTTGGTAATTAAGTGTTAGAAAAATGGGATCATAGAGCAATAACATAAAACAAAATGTAAATATAAAACACATTAAAACATAATACAAGAGAGACACCAATAAACGTGGTTCACCCAATATGGGATACGTGCACACAGAAATTTCCATTCCTTTCTATTATAGCATCCAAAAAATGAAGGGATACATCCTGCAACACATTCATTGCTACTTCCTCTTCACTCTCATAGCGTCTCTCAGACATATCTTTTGCAATACAATAAAATACATAGTGGTAATACAATGCCTTACTTTTAAAGATGTATTATCATGTGAAAATACCACATGCTACCCAATACCATGGGCCTAACCATTATTGACCAAGTCATGACTATGAAATTGCAACATTTTACAATGCATTTTTTTCTGAAATGTCATCCCCCTTATGACTATAGTGGGGGGAACCCCCCCGTCAGGTGCTGGGTTACAAACATGATTGAAACATGACCTTTGAATTAGGAATATCAATCTCCATAACTAACATGAATTAGTTCATTGGTCCTTAATTGAAACCATTATTATCTTGGTGTGATGAATGATAGGGTATCTAGGAATCAATGCTCTTTTTATCCATATGTGACTACGATTTTATCCTCTTTCTCTTCTTGACTTCTTGACGAGGATAATTTATTATCAAGATAGTAATTTTGATAATGGTTTCATAATTCCCTCCTTGGATTCTTATAAGTATTTCTTATATGTCATGTTTGTCTTAAGATCTTGTAGTTATTCCTTATGTGCCAACTCTTTGAGATCATATGTATGTTCCATCTCTTTGGGATCATATTTACTTGTTATGTTTGACCTTTTATATTATCTTTAAAATTTGGAATTATATTTTACTCACCATATTTAGGATGTCAACCTTATTGTAAATTCATATGTTTTTCATGGTCTTATGGGAAATGAATTATTAGTTTCTATCACATTTTGATGTATTATCGGGTTTCCAACAATAGTACTCAATTGATCTTTCATGATGCTAACTAAGGAGGATGGACCAAACCCTTTGTTGTACTACCTAATTCCTAGGTATGATAGAGTGATCTCCTTGAGTAATTCGCTTGGTGTACTATGGATACAAACAATTGAAAGGCAATCTAAATATGGTCTTGAGTGTTCATATGGTGCTATAGATATACCCTAAGGTACATGGAATATTATACAAGTAAACATATTTTGTCTAATATTGTATTGCTCATTGGGTACCAACATAGGTGTACAAGGACATCTTATAATGACCCCACATCTATCCTCTATATGTATTGTTCCCAACCATATATTTACATGTTGACTGATAGATCTATGTGTTAATAAACACCGATATGGGACACTCAATATTTGATCATCAACTAGGGTTTATGCAAGGGAGATAGGGTTTTCACATGAATCCAGGCTGGTAATTGGGTTGTTGTGGAGGTGTTGTCATGCAGGATGGCGTATGAAGAATGTCTTGACTATGGAGAGGATGAGATCATTGAATCCCCAATGATTTTATGCATGCACAAGGAACATTTGGATATCTGGAAGTGTACAAAGTACTTTAACGAAGATTCCAAATGCTTGCACTTAGAAGAAAGCTCCAACAACATGGAGGGAGGTGGAGAGAATAGGAGGGAGACCATATTGTGTCATATGAACCATGGGTTTAATGATTCCCTTGATTTTGTTATGAAACAATCTCTTCATATGCTAAGCTTAAAGGAGCGTCTAAGTGAGTTCCAATGGATATCATTTCCATAAAGAGGATCGTGTAAAGTGGTTTCTTGGGTGTCTTTGGAATTATGAATGGATGTTGAATGAAATCCTTGTTTTCTCCTTCATTTTTGGAAAGGACCATAACCATGAAATATCGTGCATAGAATAAGGTGAAAGTTGCGGAAAATATTTAGTGTGCGCAACTGTTTTAGGTCCACTCATGTGGATATATAAAGAACATAAGGCAAGTGGAGGAAGAAGAAGAGAATAAGAAGAGGAAGAAACAAGCAATGGATCAAAGAAGAGCCAAAATATCATAGTTTTGGCTGAGGAAATTCTCTCAACTAAATCTTAGTTTTGGGCTATGTAATCGGATCATGGGATTGTGGGATTCGATAATGTATTTGACTATGACAATTCATTATGTGGATTATCAAAGGAGGATGTAGATATGCATGAATTCATTTTATCGGCTATCTATTATTAAATATGAATGAAGATCATTGGGCCACTCAAAATTTATGTGTATGAAATTCATGATGTTTCTTGTTCTTTGCTTTCTATATGCCATGTAACTCTGTTATTTATATGATTAAACGTATATGGTAAGCATATTATGAATAAAAGTAATAAACCCTAGTACATCTCTATAGTTAACCCCCTCATCATAAACAAGCCTAGGTTTTTCTTCAGGTGATAACTTCTCCATCGAGGGATTAAAAACACTAGCACACTAGACTACAATAGTGCCATTTGTTAGCATCTACACAAGAACCCCGATATCCATTTTATGCCAACAAATGGTTCTATTTCCAGGACCTGGTTTCTAATAAAGTCTTGTTGATTGCATGGA
Organism: Pseudotsuga menziesii; assembly: GCA_001517045.1. Taxonomy (NCBI): domain Eukaryota; kingdom Viridiplantae; phylum Streptophyta; class Pinopsida; order Pinales; family Pinaceae; genus Pseudotsuga; species Pseudotsuga menziesii. The sequence continues at coordinate 42,399 of LPNX010354844.1, forward strand.
TGCATAAATATCAAAGAGCCGTGTTCAATATTGGTGGGAAAATAATTTTTAGGACTTCATAATACAAAAATCTCAACTACGACGATGGGCTCCATTGAAACTTAGAGAATACATACTTTACATAGGACCAATATTGGATTAGTATGAAGTTTTGTGGGTAGAATTTTCTATGAAGTTATTTAAGTGGATAAAAAGGCTTGCAGAAGCTCCAGAATATAGCAACCAATAACAAATAATTATGCAGTGGAATCAAAGAGACCTAATAGCGTTGAATCGATGAGATGCTCTACTAAATAGGGATGTTATTTTCTAGGTATAAAACACTCTAACTAGGTACACTGTGGAATTCATAGTAGAAAACTACCAATCTATGTATAATGCTGAAGAATATATTAAGAAGGGAGAAAGAGGCAGACTATTTAAGGAAGTTTCATTATGGATTAAGACATGGAAGCTTGAAAACAGATTTTTTCCATTGAAATAGATTATAATGGAGGAATAAACCCTTGCACCACTGGCCGAGGAGTGGTCAAGGTGATGTTGCAAAGTTGTAGAAAGTAGGTTCCACACAATGGGGGTGGATATTTTAATGACAACAAGGCTGAGTGTGTAGAAAGAAGAGCAAGGCTATGTGAAAAGTGGTGGTAAAAAACAAATGAGAAAATCAAAGAAGAGAAGTACACATCTAGAAGAGGAGTTGTGAAATGAAAAGGGTAGTGAAGAGAAGAAAAATGAGTTGCAGAAGGTCCAGAAATGAGAGAAATTGGCATGTTTGTGGCTAAGAGGAAGATGAATAGATGTGTAGGATGGCCCAGCAAGGGCGATATGGGAAGAATGAACAATGAAAGAGACTATGAATTTTAGTTAATGAGTAGCATGTTACTAAATCAGTCACTTGATCCAACCCTAGAATAAGTTCTAGAACAATCCGATTTGTCAAGACTTGTAGAAAATGGCCAAACCCAAAAAAGTGAACCCCCTATTGTTGCAAAGGGAGATACTAGAAGTAATAGCAGCAGCACACATGTTGGCTTGTTTCTCCCCTTAAACCAAGTTCAGTACCTTATCTGCTTTAGCGCAACAAATCCCAGGATATCAGCCCGACAAAGTAGAGCCCAACCGATAGCACCTGCGACGCAAGTGTTGTCTCACCTGAGATATCTCTAGACTTCGATGGGTAACTACAAGAACCACATTTCCGCAGTTGGGTGGGGGGTTTCAGGTACCTCGGCCTTACACTAAGGTTCTTAATGAAGCCCAGGGGTTAATTGTCTATGTTTACTTTGATCCAATAGTCAGGCCACGGCCCAACGTCTCTTATGCAACTTACTAATATGAACAGAGGTTGCGCAGCATAATCATATTCAACTAACATAATGCAATTGGTATACAATTATTCATCTGTAAGAAAAGCGATCACTACAACAAAAACCTGTGATTACTGTCTCTTTTAGCTTCCTTTTTAGCGTCCACTATCACTTTTAGTGTATTTTTCATCATTTTTTGGACAAAGTGGACGCTTTTCCATGGTATGGCACTTTTAATGGCATTATTTGCATCCCTTTTGAAAACATGGCGCTATTTTGGATGATAATTAGCATCCCAATTAGTGTCCCAATTAGCATCCCAATTAACGTCTCGATTATCATCCCAATTAGCGTCCCAATTAACGTCCCAATTAGCATCCAAATTAATGTCCCAATTAGCGTCCAAAAAATCATCCCATATAACACCAAGAATAACATCAAAAAAATGTCTTGAATAACATAGCACCATATGTTAATACAGGGTTAGCGACAGGAATTGCGCCATGAATTTCTATAGGAAAAACATCCAACATAGCGCCAAGTATAGAACCAAGAATTGCGCCTATAAAAAATCCAACACTGTGCCAGGTATAGAGCCAAGAATAGCGCTTGAAATAACGCCAGAAATTTCGAAAGGAACTGCGCTAGGAATTGCACTAGGTTTAGAGCTAGGAATTGTGATCGGAAAACATTTGAAATAACGTCAAATATATCAATGTCAATGTAAATGATCATGATTCATGTGATAGTACTTTTAGATCTTGATTTATCATAGTGGCACCTAAATGATCGTAATCATGGCATTTTTGGATCTTGATCAATCCTAATGACAGGTAAATTACCTTAATGTCACCTAAATTGATCTAATGGCATTTGAGTGTCCCCAACAAAATTTGATATACCATAATTACATCTGATTGGCCCGAACAACATGACGATGATGCATTATGATAATTATTATGGAGCTTATGGATATGATATGATAAGTATAAGACTATATCATCAATTCTTGTGAGGTAGTGGGGCTCTTTGCTCATTATTATTGCAATTATATTGATGATAACATTGATGATGACTATGATGCCGACAATGATGTTGATTTATTGTATGATGATGTCGACAATGTAGATATCAATGATGATTATGCATGTGGTAGCACTTTTAAATTCTAATTGATTCTAAGGGCACCTAAATATCTACAATGACATCTAAACGACCCTATTATCATTGAAATGTTTGTAGCGACATATAAAGGGCCTTAACAATTAGATGACATGAATCCTAATAGAAATGAGTGATTAAGAACAATAATGGCATTTGAGCAACCATAATGACAATGACGACGATGATTTTGTTGATGATGCACTTAATGCTGACGATGATGATGATCAAGATGTTGATGTACCATATGGCATTGATGGTGATGACAACATCGATGTCCATGATGATGATGCATGTCATATTACTTCTGGATGCTACAGGACTTGAGATATTGTAGTTAATAATAAGTAATAGAGGTTGTGAGGTGTTGACCATAAAAATATTGGTATCCATTGGGTTTTACATTGACTAATATGGTCATTGGGTTTAGTAGTTCCCCCATCCCTTACCCCTACACCCGCCTTGCACAAAGGTAGTACAATACCACGTATAATGGTGCTACCAAAAATGTCACCCTGCAAGGTTGTTTTGGACAACCCCCCATCCATACCCTCATTTTTACCAAGAACATACAAGGCATAAAAAGTGGATATCAATCTTAACACAAAATCTAACTTTCTTTGTACTCTTAAGGACATGTTGGTATTGGTTTAAAATGGAATGAAGCAATAAGAATTTCAACAATGCGCATAGTGTTAGTTCGAAGGAGTGGATCAAATTGTTTTACATCTTTGTCCTTATAAGCAGACATATCTCACGGTGAAAAGCAATTAGTTTCTCAAGTTTATGGCCCCTATCAAATATTCCAGCATTACACTACACTATTGACCAATGTTTGATTCCCATGGGATTTATTTTACATAGTAAAAGTGTAAAACCCCCAAAATTTCATAAAAATTAAAATTTTTCTTGCGACAATTAATGTTTAAAATCATCGCTTAAGAGAGTAACTTAGTAGTTAACATTCTAAAAGATATAATATAGAACTAAAACAAATTCCTTTATTAATTTCTATAACTACCTTCTTTACTATCTGCCTTAAAAATTAAGTACTGAAAGATTTATTTAGAATGTAAAAATATTTGAAGTAGTAAGAACTAAAAACAACTGTTTATTTACTTGTGAGTGCAAAGTACTAAGGTTTGTCTCTTGCTGAAATGAAGGAACTTCTAGTCATGCCGAGGCTTACATAGCTCATTGAAGCTAATGCAGTGTAATGATGGTTCTTGTTACAGGTCTTCTTACAAGTAAATCATTTTGTTTCCATTTTTCGATCGAGATTAGTTGTTTCAACTGCAAAAGTATAAAAAAAATGATAGAGTACTTTATTTAAATTAAATATTTGAGTAATGCAGGGATTGCAAAACCTATTCCTTCCTATACTTGAGTTCGTTATATTTAAGCAGTTATTGGGGAAGATACTATTATCCTAAATCTAGGCTTAAGGACATAATGTTTGCCTTTTTTTATTATTATTTAAAGGCATAAGTTCTTAGAAATACAAGAAAAATAGAAGCATATTTTTTTAGCCTAAACTATGATTATAACTGGTAAATCTTATATTTATCCTATCGTTGGTATATTAGATCGTAATCCTACGTGCAACATTATAGAATGAAAATTCTATAGACTAAATATTGCTATACCTTTATTACTTTTACCAAAGTATTTACATATGTAATTGTATTAACGTATGCCAGGATGTTAACATAAATAAGTAATAACATATGCCTAGGTATTGTCATAGGTTAAAGAATGAACATATCCATATGCGAAAAATAGTGATATATGCAAAGTATAGTATTGATATTTTCCAAAGCATTTAACGTGGGTAGGTGCAAAAGTATACAATATATTAATATCAACATAGTATTAGCATTTAAAATTTGTTTGTATAACAAGTTAAATGATGCCATTTGGGACTATAGAGAAAACCCATACTATCGATGAGGAAGTGGATTCCATGCATAAATATATTATTGTTTAGGGTTTTAAGAGTGGCAACCCTAACTATAAACCCAACCAACAACCTAAAACTTCGTTTGTTTCCTGTCTTTTTTGTTGGTTCGAAGGTAGAGCTGATAGGCTCATGGCCCTTTGGACCTCCATTTCCAAAGATGAAGCCTTACTAAATAAACACCCTTTTACAGGCGACGTAAACTCCTTGACCTTTGTAGAGTGGCTATTGGAAACAGTTCTTGATGGAAGTCTTCCTGGTTCGAGAAATCAGTAAAAAATTAGCTTTTGTTTGCGGCATTTACAAAACTGCTTTCTATCTTCGTCACGTGGTCATGGACTGAGAGTCTCTCGTTTGGTGGCTATATTTTATGGTTCCTTCACTAGGGTTTTGAGTGGGTTCAACAAATCCATACTGCGACTGTAAATGAAAGGTAACTGCTTCCATTTCTACAAATTCTATTTCTATTTACAATGAGAACGTTTTTTTTTAATCTTAATGCAAATGATTTGGTTTGTGTAGGCTTGGCTACGGCTGAGACTCATCCTCCCAACATTGAATGAAGAGATTTCCTGGAAGAACTACAATTTTTTTGAGCTGGAACCTTACTACACAACAGACTTGGTAATCCTCTGCCTTATCACCCGAGATTTCTCCTTCAATGATGAGTAGGGTTCTGCTAGCGATGGTGGCTGTGACTTATTTAGTTTAATGTATAATTTGTAAAGAGCCGTAAGGACATGGTTCTGTTATGATAGGTTGCGCTTATGTATTCTAGGATTTTCTTTGCAAACTTGTACGTGTTGGATAACAATTTATAAATGAATGTTTGAGAAAAATAGAAAAAAAATAAGGTCTTCTTGGTCGAGAGGTTTGACCTTGTGACCTGTGAAAAATTGTATAAAAAGATTTAGAGAAATTTTCATTTTATTTATTTTTACTCTGTTTAATTTTAATAGATTTTACCTTGTTGTGTATAATTTCAATTGGATATAATATTTATATATATAAGATTTGTAAATAGTGAGGGTTTGGAGGAATGCTATGCTTTGAAGGGAATAGAATAACTTGGTTTTTGACATATTTTCTTATTTAGGGTTTAGACCCAAGAAAAATTATAGTATTTTCATTTTTATTTATACTCTGCATTGTTTTGTTTTGTTTTGTTTACTATTAATTATTTGATGTTTGATGTTTTATTTACAGTATTAATGCAATTACGTATGTGTTATTTGTAAAACCTAAATTATTACTACAATTTCATTATATTGTTTATATAATCTAAAGTTCCTAAATTTACATTATTTTTATGTTCTGTATTAGTTAATAATTATATGTATATATATTAGGTTAAACCTTAAAGATAGTTATTTTTACTGTGTTAAAAATAACACAGTTACACAAACGGTGTACTGGTTTTAGTAAACATTCTTTTAAGGTACTTTATGGTTATAAATTAAACAGTTGTATTTAACTAAATAATCAAATTCCTACACATCTTGATTTGATTTATTCATCAAACTTAATTTCACCTACTGTACTACAGTACTACCTCCTCGGAGGTGTGAAAAAATACAGTTAGGTAATTCATTCATCAGTAAATTTAAACTAACCCTAATCATTTATTCTAATACATATTTAACCAAAATTTATCTATCTTTGAACAATAAAAGATTTAACTAACTAATTTAAAAAAAACAAATGAAGCAATCATATAAATACATTAACTCCTAAATTCATACATTCCAGTTCCTCTGCTTGCATAGAGAAAATTAAATAACATTTAAAACCTGGTAATATAGCAGAGGAGGTAACAGCCTAAGGAGCCTGTTCCACCCAACTAAATTCCTGAAGATAGCTTGGTAGCTAGGATTAGGACCCCGATCCTGTCTACTGGTCCACCTGGTTGAAAGCACTAGGTGAGAGAATGGGTTAAGAAACAACTACAGCTCCACAAATTAATCAACAGTAATACTTCTACCTATAGGAGTAAGAACTCAGCCAAAATAGCTGCACTAGTTCAGTAAATCAGCGCTTTAACCCTCAAACACTTCTTCTTGTCCCTTCCATCGAACCTCTTGTGCACAATTTTCACTCAGAATTTTCACAAGTAAAGAATGAACAGCCCCAGCTAAATTCGATGGGTAGTTTATAAGCATGCCTAGGTCTTTTGGGTCATTTTTTCACTTAAAGAGTCACTTGCTCGTGTTCCACTTTCTTGGGGAACATGACCACAAAAATAGGGAAGTTTCCTCCTGCAATAGCTAGAAGTAGTTTGAGGATGCTGCCAAGTGTCAATATGATCTCAACCCAGCCTATTCCACCAAGTGGCCAGTAGACACTCATTTAACAGCCTCCTTAAGCTGTTGTCTCATCTTTTATTTATTAATTAATAAAATATTCAACAATTAAATACAATCATCCTTGATCCCACTTGATCCATAATTACAAACTTTACAATAAAATTAAAGCGTAATGTATTCTCAAACATAAAAAAAATTTGCAATATGGGGTATGTGGCATACACACCCCCCTAAAAATAACATCACCCTTGATGTTATTTTATTCATCATCCTCAAAGTTTTTTTTGAACATAATTGGAATGTTGCCCGCATATGACTCTCCAATACCTGGGTGGCTTCTTCTGGACTAAGATGCTTCCATTGCACCTTTACCTGTCCAATGGTGCAATTCTGAAGCAATATCTCCCTCTTGTCGAGGATACAATCCGGTTCCACCAGAAAATCTCCTTTAGGTTCCACCTGCACATCATTCCAATTTATAACATGAGTAGCATCATCTACATATCTTTTTAAAATTGAGATATGAAAAAGATTATGAACTTTTAAATTTGGTGGTAAATCCAGTTGGTATGCCACCTGTCCCATTCTAGATAGTATTTCGAAAGGCCCACAATATCTAGGTGCCAACTTAGCACAACTTCCTAACTTTAAAGAACTCTTTTTAGGCCTTACCTTTATAAAAACATGTTCACCCACTTGGAATTCTTTCTGAGTTCGTTTAAGATATCCTTGACTTTTCTGTCTGTCTTGTGCAACCTTTAAATTACCTTGCAGCTGCTTTACAATTAAATCCGTGTCCTTTAATAGCTCAGGTCCTAGTACTAACCTGTCAACTAGGTTACTCCATGAGATTGGGGTATTGCACTTTCTGCCATACATAATTTCAAATGGGTTGTATCTTGCTAAAGCTTGGAAGTGGTTGTTATACACAAACTTTACCAAGTGTAAGTAATCCTCCAATTTACCTCGTTGTTCTCTAACATACATCCTTAGCATATCTTCCAATATTTGATTCACCCATTCAGTCTGTCCATCCGTCTGGGGGTGAAAAGATGTACTGAAATTTAAAGTAGTATTCAGACCTTTAAATAGAGACTTCCAAAAATTCCTATAAACTTAGGGTCTTTGTCAGAAATTATAACTTTCGGTATCCCATGTAAATAAAATATTTGTTTCATAAATATTTCAGCAATATTAGCAGTCTTGTGGGTGCTTTCTACTGGTATAAAATGAGCTTCTTTACTGAGTTTATCAATGATTGCCATAATAGAATCATTATGATTATGATTTCTAGGTAAACCTGTAATAAAATCAAGACTGATTATTTCCCATTTCCAGTTAGGGATGGGAAATGGATGTAATAAACCAACTGGTTGCTGGTGTTAAGTCTTAACTTGTTGACATTTGAAACACCTTGCAATATACTCTGCCAACTCATTCTTCATATTCAGCCAAAAATAATCTTTCTGCAACATGGTTATGCTCTTTTGATAGCCAGGATGTCTCGAGTAAGGATTCTTATTTATCTCATTTAAAATCAACAACTTGATTTTAGGTACATTAGGTATATACAACCTATTTTTATAGAGTATTAATCCTTTATCATCTAGAGTATGTCATGTATTTGAACTTTCGGTTAAATTTTCTGCTAATTTAGCTTGTAATTTCTGATAATTTTCATCCAATTTTACTCCTTCCTCCAACTAATCTTCTAAATCTGTTTTATAAGTGTTGATTTCCGCCACAAAATTTATTCTTGAATTTCTACTTAGAGCATCAATGACTTTATTTTCTTTTCCCTTAATATGTTGGATCTCAAAATCGTACTCACTAAGGAAAGCTATCCACCTAGCTTTCCTTGTGTTTAAATTTGGTTGATCCAACAAATATTTTAAACCCTTATTATCCGTCAGTAACATAAATTTCCTTCTGATTAAGTGATGGCACCACATCTTCAAAGTATGTATGACAACAACCAACTCTAAATCGTAAATAGCATAATTTTTTTCATGAATCTTAAGTTTCCTAGACTCGTATGCAATTGCGCGTCCTTCTTTAGTTAAGACCCCACCTAGACCATCATTGCATGTGTCAGTGCATACAACAAAGTCCTTATTAGGATCGGCAATTCTTAAGTTTGGTGCAGTAGTTAATAATGTTTTTAATTTCTTAAAACTTTTTTCACACTTTTGATTCCACTCGAATTTCTTTGCTTTCTTCTGTAAATAATTTATGGGATTTGTGATTCTTGAGAATCCCTCAATGAATCTTTGATAGTAACAAGTGAACCCCATGAATAATTGCACATCATTCACATCCTTTAGGACCAGACATTTTTCAATTGCTTTTATCTTTTCTGGATCAACTGAGATCCCCTCTTTAGTTATCACATGACCAAATTATTTGTCACGTCCCCATGCCTCCGGCCGGCAAAGAGGACGCAACTACAAGCTTCAAACACCCGGGCTAAGAGCTCCATGAACATGTAAAGGCATAAAATTGCTAAAACTGAATGTTGAAACAGATGCATTGAACTTGAACATGCACACATGAACATTTATTATGCACAGATGCACTTATCTATCAGACACAGTGGAAACATCATACATTCAACAAGCATTCAACATGTTCATTACATTCATTAATAGAAAAATATGGTTGCAGAAGTAAAAATGGACAAGATCACTTATCTTATGATGAACTCGTTCCGCAACCAGCTACATCGCTGCAACGTTCCACCCAACCATAGGCCAACGTGCTCCTTAATCTCTCAGCAACAATGCCACCCCCGAGCTGGGCATGATTCTCCAAGGAATAAGGGAACAAGCAGGCTTACACATAGCCAAGGATACTCAAAACCCAGCCAAGCCAACACAGTTGGTTTTATCAGGCCATCAACAAGACAGCCAAGCCAACAGGGTCAGGTTTATCAAGCCATTAAGGAGTGGGAAAGGCTAAATGCTAATCTGGTGATCCCATTGCAGAGTCAAGAACACCTACACCAGAACTAGCCTGACTTCTAAGACACCCACACACACCCAACACAAGGAATCAGTCCCTTCTCTGCTACACAGTCCCTCAGGCCCTGCATTCCCTTCTAGTGCTATTCAGGGGTTGTGGAGGAGAAATACAGCCCTCTAGCTTTGTCTGTGTGGTTTCCAACACACCAGGTTTATCAAGCAAACCAAGCCCCCCATTCCTGCTCCTTACGCAGTCCGAAGACCAACCATTCAATGTATGCAACCAATCGGCTGTTACAGCTTGACAGGGGGAAAACAAATCCAAACCATCTACAGCAGCCACAAAACATAACAGCAAACACAGCTCACGGCATGGGGAAATTAACAGTCCCAAATGTATCAGTGAGCGCGGCTCACAACATGGGGAAAACAACAACTTGTCCTTGGGCAATGAAGTCGCCGGGAAAACATACATAGACCACGCTGAGGAAGAAATTACAGTCTCCCAGCTTGTGCATGAGTGAAACAACAACGCAGGACTCACAAATCAATCCGTGAGGAAAGGATACATCCAGACCATCCGTCGATCCGCAGAGGAAAAACTACATGGGTGAAAACCAGAAAATATTGTGCGTGAGCGTGAGAAACTTCCGCTCCTGCGTGAGGACGAACAGCCTACCGAGAGGACGTGAAAATGGAAGTGCGTGAGCAACAGCGATGTTGTGGGGAGAGTGGAATGCCTGTGTACATGAGGACGGTGGTTTCTTCCATTATGAATTCAACCGCTATGGTGGAGTGTGCGTGTGGGTGAGGACTGATAGTCCTGCCACCCCACTCCCAAAGATAATAACTGCCTCAACCACCAGCAGCCATTCTTCAATGAAAGTGGTTGGGTAGAGCAAGGAAAGAAGACACATGGGTATTTTCCCTCAATGGCCCAAGGTTTGACAATTTCCCCACATCCTTATCCTTGTGAAAATCATGCCCCTTTCTCATTTTAGTTGCCACAATCATAGCTGGTCGGGTTCATTTAATTAATTATAGATGCGTATTTACATGATGACCAAAATAATATATGCCGCATGCCCCGACATACCATCGGTGACAATTTAAATCCAAAACATAGCTTAACCGATCAACAGTGGGGCCTTGGCCTTTAGCTCCACACCATGATCAATTACAATATATACATCATCATATACATCTAATGCAACGGGGTCAAAACCAGGGTGTTACATTCCCCTCCCCCTTCAATAGCACTGTCCTCAGTGCTTACAAAATTGGACAAAATGCTACACTGGTATCGCCTCAGTGTTCCACAAAATTTAACAAAAATGGATGTGCCAATCGCATGGCATCCTCCAGCTCCCATGTAGCCTCTTCAGGTCCGTAGTGCTCCCATTGCACCTTTACCTGACCTATGGCTCGGTTCCGGAGCATTGTGACCTTCTTGTCGAGGATGCGCATTGGCTCGATTCGAAACTCTCCCTCGGGTTCCACCTGAATCACATCCCAATTTATCACATGGTTAGGATCATGTACATATCTCTTAAGCAAAGAAACATGAAAAACATTATGAGCTCTAGTGCTAGCAGGCAATGCAAGTCTATGCAACTGGCCCTATTCTCTCAAGCACTTCAAACGGCCCACAATATCTTGGTGACAACTTGGCACAACTTCCAAGCTTCAAGGAACTCTTCCTTGCCCTCACTCTGAGGTAAACATGGTCCCCAACACTGAACTCCCTGTTCACCCTATGCTTATCTGCATAGCTTTTCTGTCTATCTTGTGCTACTTTTAGCTTCTGTCTGATCTTTACAACCTCTTGCTCCATTTCCTTGAGCAATTCTGGCCCAAGCACAATCCTGTTCACTGAATTATCCCAAGTTATTGGTGTCCTACACCTTATTCCATACAAAGCTTCATACGGACTCATCCCCAAGGATGCCTGCTGTCCATTGTTATAAGCAAACTCTACCAAGTGCAAGTAATCTTCACACTTGGTTGGTTTGTCCATCACGTACATGCAAAGCATATCTTCAAGCACTTGATTAACTCTTTTCGTCTGACCATCTGTCTGAGGATGGTATGCAGTGCTGAAGTTTAGCTTTGTACCCAAATCTGCAAACAACCCCTTCTAGAAGTTGGAAGTGAACTTGACATCTCTGTCAAATACTATTGCCTTCGGCAATCCATGCAATTTGAATATCTCCTTCATGAAGATCTTTGCAATGTCATCCATCTCATACGTAGACTTAAAATGTGCTGCCTTAGTCAACTTGTCTACCACAACCATGATGGAGTCATGTTGTCTCCAAGTCATCGGCAAACCTGTAATAAAGTCCATGGAAATAACTTCCCATTTCCATTCTGGAACTGGCAAAGGCTGTAACAAACCTGCTGGATGTTGATGCTCAACCTTTACCTGTTGACATTTCATGCACCTTGAAATGTATTCAGCCGTGTCCTTTTTCATACCTGGCCAAAAGTACTGCTTTCTAGCTGTAGCAATTGTCTTCTGATATCCTGGGTGACCAGAATATGGAGCTTGATGGATTTCATCCATGACAGCTCTCCTTAAATCTGCTACATTCGGAATATAAATTCTACCTTTATAAGTGAGAAGTCCATCTTCTTCAAGTTTATATCCCTCATACCTCTTCTCAAGACTTTGCTGCTGCAACTTGTCTTTTACTTGCTCATACAATTCATCTCCAGCAACATGATTAACAATCTGCTGCCTCAAATCTGATTGGAAAATACTAAGAGATGCCACATGCATTTCTTGCACCTTCCTGCTGAGTGCATCAGCTACCTTATTCTCCTTCCCCTTTATGTGCTTGATTTCAAAATCAAATTCACATAAGAACTCCAGCCATCTTGCTTGCCCGGCATTCAGAGTAGGCTGATCAAATAGATACTTCAAACCACAATGGTCTGTTCTGAGCTCAAATCTCCTGCCCATCAAGTAATGTCTCCACATCTTGAGAGGATGTACTATGGCTGCAAGCTCTAGATCATGAGTGGCATAGTTCATCTCATGTTCCTTCAGCTTTCTCGACTCATAACATATCACATGGTTGTCCTACATAAGGACTCCTCCAAGCCCTTGCTCGCATGCATCGGTACACACCACAAAATCTTTCTATGGATCTTTAACTTTCAATACCGGTGCACTGGTGAGAAGGTTCTTCAACCGCTGGAAGCTTTCTTCACACCTCGATGTCCATTCAAACTTCATTCCCTTCTTTTGCAAATAAGTGATAGCATGTGCAACTTTGGAGAATCCCTCAATGAATCTCCTGTAGTATCCTACAAGTCCCATAAAAGATCTTACATCTGTCACATTTCTTGGAGTAGGCCAATTCATAATGGCTTCAATCTTTTCAGGGTCCACAGCTATACCCTCCTCTGAGATAATGTGACCCAAATGCTGAATTCTATCTCTATAGAAGTCACACTTGCTCAGTTTTGCATACAAATGATGCTCCTTAAGCAATTGCAATGTCAATCTCAAATGCTCTTCATGCTCCTCATTCTTAGAATAAACAAGAATGTCATCGAGGAAAACAAGAACAAACTTGTCCAAATATTTGCTGAAGACACTATTCATAAGGCACATAAATGTAGCTGGTGCATTTGTGAGACCAAATGGTACCACTACAAACTCATAATGCCCATACCTTGTCCTGAAGGCTATCTTATGAATGTCTTCATCCTTAATTCTCACCTGATGGTAACCAGACCTCAAGTCAATCTTGAAAAATACCTTTGCTCCTCTCATTTGATCAAAGAGGTCATCAATCCTAGGCAAAGGATATTTATTCTTTACTGTAACCTTGTTCAATTATCTGTAATCAATACATAACCTGAGTGTACCATCTTTCTTCTTTACAAACAAAACTGGTGCTCCCCAAGGAGACACACTCGATCGGATATACTTCTTTTCCAACAACTCTTGCAGTTGCATATTCAACTCTAGCATCTCCGGTGTACTCATCCTGTAGGGTGCCTTGGACACTGGTGCTGCTCCTGGCACAAGTTCGATTGTGAAGTCAATGTCCCTCTTTGGAGGAAGCCCTGGAATCTCATCAGGAAACACATCCCTGAATTCCTGTAACACCTGATAGTCCTCTAATCGAGGAGTTTCAGCTCTCGTTTCCTCCAGAATCTGAGTTGCATACAACTGGAAACCCTTCCTACAGAACTTCTTTAACTGCATTGCTAAAACCTGCCTCACTGAAATCACCTTTGGAATGCCTTTCACAACTACTAGGTTTAATTCTTCATTCATGCACTCAAAAGTCTTATTGTAGCAATCAAGCTTCACCCTGTGAGCTTCTAACCAATCCATTCCAATGAGAACATCATAGGAACCAAGCGGTAGAACATTCAGATCTACACAAGTGACCAATCCATTCATGACCAATGGACATTTCTCTACCACTTCACTAACCTTTCTCTTAGTTCCAGTGGCTAGCTAAACTAACCAAGACTTCCTATGCTTTACTTTCTTAAAGGCACAAATCTCCACTACTCTAGGAGTAATGTAACTGTGCGTACAACCAGGGTCAATCAAAATAGAAACAGATTGCTCAACAATCTTACCTGCTACTTCAACCACAGCTGACTGGTGATCTTCCTGGATGCCCTCCAGTGCTGCATAGATTCTAGGGATGGCCCTTGCTACTTGACCCATTGTTTCTGCTTCTTGAATGTTATAAGCTGGCCTTGCACTCTCATTCTCGAGTGGACAATTCCTGCGCATGTGGGGTCCTCCACATTTCCAACATTGGAGTGGTCCTCTATTCTGCTGTGGATCCTTAGGCTTTTCTCCGGTCACTCCAACTAGCTTACTCACAGCTTGAGATGACTGCTTCTGCTGATTCCTGAAGTTAGAAGGTTTGAAACCTTTCTTCCTTTGGTTAAACTTTTCATTCTTCTTGTCCTTCCATGCCTTATGGTAATCAGGTTTACCTTTTCTTTGCTCATAGCAATAATTAGCCTTCCTTATTGCTTCTTCAAGAGTTCTAGGTTCATAAAACTCAATTCTATCTTTGTAAGACTGAGGTAATCCACTCAGAAAACGTTGGACCTTCACTTTTTCATCTCTAATGTACCGGACATACCTCAACAGCTCCAAAAACTTATTTGCATACTCTTCCATTGTCTGCTGTCCTAATCTCAACTCATGGAACTCCTTAATCTTGTCATCATAATACCTGTCAGAGAGGTATTTCTGCTTGAAATACTTCTTGAACTGCTTCCACTTAAGTCTCCTTTCATTGATCCTCTGTACTTGCTTGAAGTGCTGCCACCAAATGGATGCTCTTTCATTCAGATTGAATATGGCAACTCTTGCCTTCATGTTTCCCGAATAATCATGCACTTGAAAGTACTTCTTTATCCCAAGAAGCCAAGCTTCAGCCTCTTGTCTAGTCTTTACCTCACCATCAAATGTAGGAGGTTTAGCTTTCTTAAATTCATCTCGAGAGAGATCCCTATGGTGTCTCTTTCTTTTTCTTCTATGAGAAGAAGAACTTGAACCCCCACTGGATTCTTCAAAATCAGATGATCCACTAGAAGTCCTTCTTCTTCTCCTAGTACTGCTCTTACTGCCTTCTGGTCTTGCTGTACCTCGTCCAGAGTCTATCCTTCTATGCAAGTCTGTCAAACTCTGCAACATTGTAGCATTCAATTGATGCTGCTCTTCCTGGGCTTTAATTAAACTTATCATGGTAGCTGCAACATCTGATGGTGTCTCCTGGAATCTCCTTCCATTAGACTCAATGTCATCATTTCTATTACGGACATTTTCTCCCATGGCATCTTCTGCTCGCTCATAAGAATCCCGAGCATCATACCCATCATGGGTTCTCATACTGAACCACCACTTACTTGTCAAACTGCACTACCTGGAATTTTTCCCTGGAAGGTGACTATGACTCTACAAACGTGTTGGTAACACAAATGTTAGATGCATAACATTGATATAAATAAGAATCACTTACCTTCTCCTAGAATAATCCATAAAATAACAATTTTCCCAAACACACAAAATTTTCTTCATCAAAGAACGTATATCTGAGGGGGACGACGAGGGTCAATGGGGCTTGCCCCCTTGTGGCTTCACAGCGCCCTCTTTTTTCTTTTTTTTTTGTAAATCATTGGTGTTCGCACAATCTAGCGCATAAGATCACTGCCACTTTCTCACTATTCAGCCCTGAAATTTTTCTAAAAAACTGCTGAAAATCCCACTGAAAAACAACTGAATTTTCCTTGTTCAATCGGGTCTCTTCCCAATTATTCTTCCGCAGAATCGACTCTTGCTTCCACTAAATCGTCCGCTATATAGGCTCCTCTTTCCCTTAATTCTTCCGCAGAATCGAATCTTGGAACCACTATTCCTTCCGCAACGGCGGCTCACGAAACACTTTCTTCTTTCGATCGGCGTCGGCAACCTTTCTGATCGGAAACCTTAATGATTTCACTTCCACAATGGCGGCTCATGAAATGCTTTCTCCTTCCGATCGGTGTCGGCAACCTTTCTGATCGGAAGCCTTAATGCTTTCCCTTCCGCAACGGCAGCTCACGAAACGCTTTCTCCTTCCGATCGGCGTCGGCAGCCTTTCTGATCGGAAGCTTTAATGCTTTCACTTCCGCAACGGAGGCTTGCGAAACGCTTTCTCCTTCCGATTGGCATCGACAGCCTTTCTGATCGTAAGCCTTAATGCTTTCGCTTCTGCAACGGGGACTCACGAAACACTTTCTTCTTCCGATTGGCGGCGGTTTACTTAGAAAAACTTCAACTTGGCGTCGGCGGTCCTTCCACATCGGAAGCCTAGTGACTTTGGCTTCCGCAATGGCGGGTCACCAAAGACAAACTCCTTTCGATGGCCGCTCTTTACTTAGAGAAATTTTAAACTTTCAACGTCGGTGGTCTTTCTCATCGGCTAGCTAGTGCCTTTGGCTTCCGCAACGGTGAAACTCCAAACCACTATTTCTTCCGATTCGTAAACTTATTTCTGCCTTAGAATAAAAATTTAGATTTCTCTCTATCGGCAAACAATTTCATCTGCAGCCACAACGACGGCTCCTCAGTTTTAATGTTCCTCCGACAGTCAACGATTCGAGCCCTTAACCTTCTGGACGGCGTCGGCGATCGAAGGACTTCTCCGTCGGCTGCGTAGTTGCTTTGCCGTCCGCAACGGCAGACGCTCGATAGGATATTTTCCACTGGTTTCCTTCCAACGGCTTCTCCGTCGGGCAGGCTTCACCTAACGCTTCCGCTACGTCGGAAGTCCTTCCCCATCGGAAGACTTAGCGGTTTGGACTTCCGCAACGGCGGATGGGAGACTTATAACTCTTCCGCAACGGCGAAAGTCTTTCCCACTGGTGTCTCGACTACTCAACACTTAGACCATTTTCCAGTCTGATTTCCGCTGGGCAGAGAGGAATAATACCTCTGTCACTGCACCCTTCATGGCTCATGCAGGCCCATGTTGCAACACGAGCTCTGATACCTTACTGTCACATCCCCATGCCTCCGGCCGGCGAAGAGGATGCGACTACAAGCTTCAAATACCCGGGCTAAGAGCCCCATGAACATGTAAAGGCATAAAATTGCTAAAACAAAATGCTGAAATAGATGTATTGAACTTGAACACGCACACATGAACATTTATCATGCACAGATGCACTTATCTATCAGACACAGCGGAAACATCATACATTCAACAAGCATTCAACATGTTCATTACATTCATTAACAGAAAAATATGGTTGCAGAAGTAAAAATGGACAAGATCACTTATCTTATGATGAACTCGTTCCGCAACCAGCTACGTCGCTGCAACGTTCCACCCAACCATAGGCCAGCACGCTCCTTAATCTCTCAGCAACGCTGCCACCCCCAAGCTGGGCATGATTCTCGAAGGAATAAGGGAACAAGCAGGCTTACACATAGCCAAGGATACTCAAAACACAGCCAAGCCAACACAGTTGGGTTTATCAGGCCATCAACAAGACAGCCAAGCCAACAGCGTCAGGTTTATCAGGCCATTAAGGAGTGGAAAAGGCTAAATGCTAAGCTGATGAGCCCATTGCAGAGTCAAGAACACCTACACCAGAACTAGCCTGACTTCTAAGACACCCACACACACCCAACACAAGGAATCAGTCCCTTCTCTGCTACACAGTCCCTCAGGCCCTGCATTCCCTTCTAGTGCTATTCAGGGGTTATGGAGGAAAAATCCAGCCCTCTAGCTCTGTCTGTGTGGTTTCCAACACACCAGGTTTATCAAGCAAACCAAGCCCCCCATTCCTGCTCCTTACGCAGTCCGAAGACCAACCATTGCACGTATGCAACCAATTGGCTGTTACAGCTTGACAGGGGAAAACAAATCCAAACCATCTACAGCAGCCACAAAGCATAACAGCAAACCCAGCTCACGGCATGGGGAAATTAACAGTCCCAAATGTATCAGTGAGCGCGGCTCACAACATGGGGAAAACAACAACTTGTCCTTGGGCAATGAAGTCGCCGGGAAAACATACATAGACCACGCTGAGGAAGAAATTATAGTCTCCCAGCCTCTACGTGAGTGAAACAACAACGCAGTACTCAAAAATCAGTCCGTGAGGAAAGGATACAGCCAAACCATCCGCCGATCCGCAGAGGAAAAACTACGTGGGTCAAAACCAGAAAATCCTGTGCGTGAGCGTGAGCAACTTCCGCTCCTGCGTGAGGACGAACAGCCTACCGAGAGGACGTGAAAATGGAAGTGCGTGAGCAACAGTGATGTCGTGGGGAGAGTGGAATGCCTGCGTGCATGAGGATGGTGGTTTCTTCCATTGTGAAGTCAACCGCTGTGGTGGAGTGTGCGTGTGGGTGAGGACTGACAGTCCTGCCACCCCACTCCCAAAGATAATAACTGCCTCAACCACCAGCAGCCATTCTTCAATAAAAGTGGTTGGGTAGAGCAAGGAAAGAAGACACATGGGTATTTTCCCTCAATGGCCCAAGGTTTGACAATTTCCCCACATCCTTATCCTTGTGAAAATCATGCCCCTTTCTCATTTTAGTTGCCACGATCGTAGCTGGTCGGGTTCATTTAATTAATTATAGATGCGTATTTACATGATGACCAACATAATATATGCTGCATGCCCCGATATACCATCAGTGATAATTTAAATCCAAAACATAGCTTAACCGATCAACAGTGGGGCCTTGGCCTTTAGCTCCACACCATGATCAATTACAATATATACATCATCATATACATCTAATGCAACAGGGTCAAAACTGGGGTGTTACATTATTGCATTTCATCTTTAAAGAATTCACACGTACTAACTTTAGCATAGAGCTGATGTTCCCTTAACACTTGTAAGACAATTTTTAAGTGCTCCTCATGTTCTTATTTAGACTTAGAATAAATCAACATATCATCAATGAAAACAACTATGAATTTATCGATATATTTATGCAATACATTATTCATTAAACACATGAAGACAATTGGGGCATTAGTGAGTCCAAATGGCATGACCACAAACTCATAGTGACCATATATGGTCCTAAAAGCTGTTTTAAAAATGTCTTCATCTTTGATCCGGATTTGATGATAACCAAATCGTAAATCAATCTTTGCAAATATTTTTTCTCCTTGCAGCTGATTAAGCAAATCATCTATATGGGGCAACGAGTATCTATTTTTAATGGTCATTTTATTAAGCTGACAATAATCAATGCATAAGCGTAGTGTACCATCCTTCTTTTTAATGAAAATGACAGGTGCTCCCCAAGGAGACACGCTTGGTCTTATATACTTTTTTATTAATAAGTTCTTTTAATTATGATTTTAATTCATTAAGTTCCAAGATATTCATCCGATAAGGAGCTTTTGAGTTGGGTACTGCACCCGGTACCAACTCAATAATGAAATCTAGTTCCCTTTTCAAAGGAAGCCCCAAAATTTCTTTCGGAAATACATCTGAATACCCCCTCAGGATTGGAATATATTCCAGTTTTTGTTTATCTTCATTATTAATTTGTTCACATTAAGTTACAGTTACAACTAAAGCTTTACATCCTTTCCAAACAACTCTCTTTAACTGCAAGGAAGAAATTTGTCTGACTGTTGTTTTCCTAGGAATTCCTGTTACAGTTACTGTTCCTCCTTCATTATTTATACATGTAAAAGTTTTATCAAAACAGTTCAAAACTACTCTATGTTGTTCTAACCAGTCCATACCAATTAACACATCATAAGATCCTAACGGAAGTACATTTAGCTTCACATAAGTTTCAAACTGATTCATAAATAAAGTACATTCTTTTACAAAATTAATCACTTTTCTTTTTGCTCCTATAGCTAGTTGAACCAACCATGACTTTGTAAAATTTTCTACTGGTAAATTGTCTTTTTCTAATAAGCTAGGACAAACATAACTTTGTCTATCCCCTGGGTCAATTAAGATAGAAATGGGTGTTTGATTCAGCTTACCTTCTACTTCCACCATGGAAGTTTGATAATCATCTTGCCTGTTTTCCAACGCCGCATTGATCCTAGGAATCCCCCTTGCTAAGTCACCAACAATCATCTCTTTCGGCACTGTATGAATGTTGTTGACGGTCTTCTTTCTGTTAGGGAAAACTGATGTATAGTGAGGTCCATTAAAATCCCAACACTTTATTGGTTCTTTATGTTCATTGTTCTTAACATAGTTGTTGTGATTATTAGCAAGTTCTTTATTTCTAGGGCCATTAGGGTTTGGTTGTGAGTTACCTTTACTTCCTTGAAAATTCTTATTAGGAAAATCACGTGCATTATTATTCCCAAAATTGCGGTTAGGTGTAAAACCCTTCTTCTTATGTTCAAAATTATTGGACCTCTTGGCCTTCCAGTTTGGCATGTTTTCCCTTTTTCAGTTCTGCTCATAGCAAAAAATTGCCTTTCGCATAGCCTCTTCAAGGGTTTTAGGATTATCGTATCCAATTCTATCTTTAATGTGAAAAGGTAAACAACTCAAAAACATTGCACCTTGGGCTTCTCATCCACAATGTAAGGCACATGACGTAGTAAACTTAAAAATTTACTGTTTAATTCCTTCATGTTCATATTTCCCAACTGCAGTTCATAGAACTCTTTAGCTCGCTCTTCATAATATTGTTCCAAAAAAAACTTCTTTTTAATTTTTTTTTAAAGGTACTCCAGTTAATGTTCTTTTCCTTAATACCTTTTACTCATTTTAAATCCTACCACCAGATATCTGCCTTTCCAGTTAAGTTGTAAATGGCCATTCTAGCTTTTAACTGGTTGGATTAATTATAGATTTGGAAATACTTCTTCATTTCAGACAGCCATGCTTCAGCTTCCTCCCCTTTCTCTATCTCACCGTTGAAAGTTGGTGGTTTTATCTTTTTAATTTTTCCCAAAATTTCCTCGTAAGGCCTATATTTTCTTTCTCTGGATTGGTAATTATCTTCACTGCTATCGCTAGAGTACTGGTGATTCTTCCTGTGTGAATCACCATAAATTTCATAGGATGAACTACCTTAAATTTTAGAATGTTTGGAATTTTTACTTTTAGGTTGGTAGGACGTATTGTCAGATCCTATGTGTTTTTCCTTCCCTTCACCCTGGAATTTTTCCATCAGTATCTAGTTCAGCTCCTCTTGATCTCTTACAATTCTTTTGTTCTCTTTTTTAATTGTTTCCTATTAAATTGAGCACATAGATATGTGGACAAACACACAACTCACAAGATAGATCACACAATTTACTCGGTTATTGAAGAATGAAACAATGCAAAAATGGCTTGCTGACGTGAATTTTTTCATTAATCAAAGAGTAATTAGATAGTAATTACAATGAAGTACAATGGCTTAAATAGCCACATGTAATTCGAATCCACATGAGGAAATTCAAATTGATTAGACTCTACTTGACTGTAGGTAACTAAGACCTTGTCTAAATCACTGTCAGAGGACTCAATAGTTAACTGACCTTATCTAAACCATTATCAGAGTTCAACAGAGTTATAAAACACAACTCAAGTGTCTACTTTAGTGTTGACTAAGGCTAACTAACTGTGGTAGGTGAGAAATGTGGGCCTCTCCTGCATGCAGCCATGCAAACCTAGCGCTAACTAGATGTAGAGGACTAGAACTGAATGTAACTAACTCCTAACTCAGCTTGACTAGTCACTAACTGAACTCAACTGATGAAGGTTGTTATCAACAAAGTGGCTCATAAATTGTAGGAATTGATCTAGGAGGCTCCTAAACTGATGCATGCAAGTGCAATCAGTGGCAGTAGACCTCAATTAGTGATCCCCACACTTTAGTAACTAGAACATGTGCCCCAATTAGGCCAAGTGAACCCAATGGTGCTAGTGACTAAAAATAGACTAGATGGACTCCCGATATAGACATGACTCCTTATTTATACATATGACCAAATTGGACAAGGGAGGATTAATAATCCTAACACCCCCCTTGAATTCTAACTTGGACAATCTGTGGGCCCTGGTAACTAAGACCATAGGTCACCCATTACATCAAGTAAAGTAAAGTAACTTCTCAATACAAGGAGCTGGGGAAAAAATCACATGGGAAAAAATCCCCCCCTCTAATTAAGCAGGTAGAATCAAGATCAATCTAGTTCTTCTATGCACAGGTGTCCTGGGGCCTGGCATGTGAACCTCTCCATCATTATTTCTAGAGGAATATTCCTCTTTAGAAGAATAATAATATACTCAACTAAATCATAAATATAGACAACTACCAGATGAAGACTGGACCCATGTAGAGCAACTAAAATCAATTGATAAGTGAGAAAAGATTCTTGAGGATTCAAAACATGTGAGGAACACTCAAGAAACCGATATGTTGCAGCCATGAAAAGAAAACCATGAGTGGAAAAATCATCCCCAAGTGTTAGGAGCAAGTGTTCAGGCGGATGCAGAATGTCTTCCTCTTTACTAGTTCTGTGAGGAGATGAGCATGTGATCAATGGTAGAGAAGCACTGGGACTGTGGCCCCAAATGATTGAGATCCATAGTCTGATATATCTTAAAAAATATATAATGATTTACAAAATAAAATATCAGAAACCTCATAAGAGGAAACTAATACCAAATCCCCAGCAACAATTTTGAAGAGAAATTGCGGTGCTTGATTTTTCACACCGGAATTGGTGAGAGCAGGTACAAGCATGACTAAAAGCTCTTGGATTTTAAAATTTGAACCAAAAAATATCATATCAGAAATTAAATCAAATCTAAATAGGTTCACAATAGATCCAAAACTATGAAATGAAATCAAATCCCCAGCAATAGTTTTGTAGGAGACTTGCGGTACTTGTTTCTTCACAAAATTAATGAGAACGGCTACAAGCAGTAATGAAAGCTTATGAACCTGAAATATTGAACCAAGAAATATCAGATCATATCCAAATAATATCATATCAGATCCAATAAGGTTCGTATCATATCCAAAGAAATGGTTAACCAAGACGGTGGATGCACAACTTTCTTCTTCGTCAAAATTTTGAATTTTGGTGCATGCAATCTTGCAGGAATTTGCTGGAAGATATAGATCAAGGGGAGTGAATGGATCACTCTGGAAGTCTGATATTTATTCCAAAATATCTAAGTTGTTACATATTTTCACACCAGCAGCAACATTAGAGAGAGAAAATTCAAATTCCTCTTCACTTTCGAAATCAATTACTGACAAATTTTGCACAGAAATCAAAGGAAAATCACTGGTGAATGTTTGCATGGAAGTGCTGCAGAGTATTTCTTCAATATCAGAGATTTGAATGTATTCTTATATTTCATCCATATGAGGAGATGAGATATCATATATCTCATGAACTTTCAAAGCATCAAGAGAAGAAGTCACTACAAGGAGACTGTCTTCAATTTGAATTGACTGTGTAGAATATTTTGCTTCTTCTTCATCTTGAACAACTTCATTAGAGAGAGTGGAGGCCAAGAGTTTTGGATCAAGGATTATTATGGTTTTGGATGTGCTCTAAAAATTTATATTATGATCCTCATCAATCATTCCAAAGGTTCTATCCAATCTTGTCCAAAGTTCCTGTGGATCTTGAATAGATCTATTGAGGTAGCACAAGCTAGGAGAAAGAGCCAGTTTCATTATTTCAAAAGATGCATCCTTTGCATTTAGCCAGTCATTCTCACTCTAAAAATACTATCTACCGAATCCATCAGAAACCATATAGAGATATTGTCTATTCATAAATACAAACATCTTCATCTTCCATTCAAAATAGTCTGAGGATCCGGTGAGAAGAGGAACTGATGAATTCATTTCGAAGCTGTACCTGCAAAATAAAAAAAGGGCACCATAAGGTCAGACATTTTGCACATTTCATGTTTTCATCACACCCAGCATATTTGATCAAACTTGATCAACAATTCCTTAACTTGGGGTATTAAGTGGTAAACCTTCTGCTTCTGGTGCAGAGCTGGAAGGAGCAATTTTGCTCAAAAATAATCCAGTAGGAGATCTGAGGAGGAGAAGTGCCATGTCCACCGAGGCTCTGATACCATATTAAATTGAGCACATAGATATGTGGACAAACACACAACTCACAAGATAGATCACACAATTTACTCAGTTATTGAAGAATGAAAAAGTGCAAAAATGGATTGCAGCTGTGAATTCTTTTCATTAATCAAAGAGTAATTAGATAGTAATTACAATGAATTACAATGGCTTAAATAGCCACATGCAATTAGAATCCACATGAGGAAATTCGAATTGATTAGAATATACTTGAATGTAGGTAACTAAGACCTTGTCTAAATCACTGTCGGAGGACTCAATAGTTAACTAAACTTGTCTAAACCATTACTAGAGTTCAAGAGAGTTCTAAAACACAACTCAAGTGTCTACTTCAGTGTTGACTGAGGATAACTGACTATGGTAGGTGAGAAATATGCCTATCCTACATGTAGCCATACAAACCTAGCACTAACTAAATGTAGAGGAATGTAATTGAATGTAACTCACTCCTAACTCAGCTTGACTAGTCACTAACTTAACTCAAGTGATGAAGGTTGGTATTGACACTCCCAGTGGCTTCTAAATTGTAGGAATTAATCTAGGAGGCTCCTAAACTGATGCGCATGCAAGTGAAATCAGTGGCAGTAGGCCTAAATTAGTGTTTCCCACACTTTAGTAACTGGAACATGTGCCCCAATTAGGCCAAGTGGACATAAGGGTGCTAGTGACTAAAAAATAGGCTGGATGGACTCTCGATTTAGACATCTGACCAAATTGGACAAGGGAGGATTAATAATCCTAACAATTTTAGTTTTTAATTATTTAATGGTTTCTAACAGTTCAGAGGAATTGTTAGTTATTTTTTCTTTAACTCGTTCTTTTCTAGAATTACTTTGTTCGTTTAATGGGGACCCTTCATCTGCATATTCCTTGATTCTTTCCATACCTGCAGCTCTAGTTCAAAAACTTTTTCTGGTAATAACATTTTCAAAAACAATAATAAATCAGTACGCATGCATTTTATTTACTGTTAGTCTACGGGGGTTGAGCCGCATTCAGGCCTAGTGTCTAAGCGTGGGCTCTGATACCATATGTAAAACCCCCAAAATTTCATAAAAATTTAAAATTTTTCTTGCAACAATTAATGTTTAAAATCATCGCTTAAGAGAGTAACTTAGCAGTTAACATTCTAAAAGATCTAATCTAGAACTAAAACAAATTGCTTTAATAATTTCTATAACTACCTTCTTTACTATCTGCCTTCAAAATTAAGTACTGAAAGATCGATTTAGAATGTAAAAAGATCTGAAGTAGTACGAACTAAAAACAACTATTTATTTACGTGTGAGTGCAAAGTACTAAGGTTTATCTCTTGCTGAAATGAAGGAACTTCTGGTCATGCCGAGGCTTACTTAGCTCATCGAAGCTAATGCAGTGTAATGATGGTTGTTGTTAGAGGTCTTCTTACAGGTAGATCATTTTGTTTCCAGTTTTTTATCGAGATTAGTTGTTTCGACTGCAAAAGTAAAAAAATTGCTAGAGTACTTTATTTAAATTAAAGATTTGATTAATGCAGGTATTTCAAAACCTATTCCTTCCTATACTTGAGCTTGTTATATTTAAGCAGTTATTGGAGAAGATACTATTATCCTAAATCTAGGCTTAAGGACATAATGTTTGCCTATTTTTTAATTTTATTTAAAGGCATAAGTGCTTAGAAATACAAGCAAAATAGAAGCATATGTTTTTATCCTAAACTATGATTATAACTTGTAAATCTTATATTTATCCTAACGTTGGTATAGTAGATCCTAATCCTACATGCACCATTATAGAATGAGAATTCTATAGACTAAATATTGCAATACCTTTATTACTTTTACCAAAGTATTTACAGATACAATTGTATTAACGTATGCCAGAATGTTAACATAAACAAGTAATAACATATGCCTAGGTATTGTCATAGGTTAAAGAATGAATGCATATGTGAAAAATAGTGATATATGCAAAGTATAGTATTGATATTTGCCAAATTATTTAACGTGGGTATGTGCAAAAGTATACAATATATTAATATCAGCATAGTATTAGCATTTAACATTTGTTTGTATAGCAAGTTAAACAATGCCATTTGGGACTATAGAGAAAATCCATACTATCGATGAGGAAGTGGATTCCATGCATAAATATATTATTGGTTAGGGTTTTAAGAGTGTAAACCCTAACTATAAACCCGACCAATGACCTAAAACTTCGCTTGTTTCCCATATTTTTTACTTATTTGAAGGTAGAGCCGACAAGCTCATGGTCCTTTGGGCTTCCGTTTCCAAAGTTGAACCCTTACGAAAATAAACACCCTTTTACGGGCGAGGTAAACTCCTTGGCCTTTGTAGAGTGGCTATTGGAAATAGTTCTTGACGAAAGTCTTCTTGGTCTGAGAAATCAGTAAAACCTTAGCTTTTGTTTGCAGCATTTACAAAACTAAGTTTCTAGCTTCGTGACATGGTCGTGGACCGAGAGTTCTCTCATTTGGTGGCTAGATTCTATGGTTCATTTGCTAGGGTTTTGAGTGGGTTCAAGAAATCCATACTGTGGCTGTGAATGAAAGGTAACTGCTTCCATTTCTGCAAATTCTATTTCTGTTTACAATGAGAAGGTTTTTTTTTTAAATCTTAATGCAAATGTTTTGGTTTGTGTAGGCTTGGCTATGAATGAGACTCGTCCTCCCAATGCTGAACGAAGAGATTGCCTAGAAGAACTACGAGTTTTTTGAGCTGGAATATTACTACGCAACAGACTTGGTAATCCTCAGGCTTACCAACTGGGGTTTGTCCTTTAGTGATGAGCAGGGTTCTACTAGCGATGGTGGCCATGACTTGTTTGGTTTAATGTATAATTTGTAAAGAGTCGTAAGGTCATGGTTCTGTTATGATAGGTTAGGATTATGTATGCTAGGGTTTTCTTTATAGACTTGTATGTTTTGGATAACAATTTATAAGCCGTATGGCTCAACAATTTTGGTTGTTTAAAGACTATTAATGGATAGAAACATTCTGGGTTTTAAAAACTTGTTTTGCTTTTAATAGATTTTACAGTCTCCATAGTATTTAAGGTTCTCGGTTTTGAGATGTTTGTGTTTGATTTAATTTTTATTTTATTATAATAAAATTTTAGGGTTTTTATTATAAACAAATGTTTGAGAAAAATAGAAAAAAAGAGAAGGTCTTCTTGGTCAATAGGTTTCACCTTGTGACCTGTGAAAAACTGTAAAAACAAAATTTAGAGAAATTTTCATTTTATTTCTTTTTGCTCTGTTTAATTTTAATAGATTTTACCCTGTTGTGTATAATTTCAATTGGATATAATATTTGTAAACAATGAGGTTTTGGAGGAATGCTATGCTTGGAAGGGAATAGAATAACTTGGTTTTTGACAGGTTTTCTTATTTAGGGTTTAGACCCAAAAAAAATTATAGTATTTTCATTTTTATTTATACTCTGCATTGTTTTGTTGTGTTTACTATTAATTATTTGATGTTTGATGTTTTATTTACAGTATTATTGCAACTACATATTTGTTATTTGTAAAACCTAAATTATTACTAGAATTTCATTATACCGTTTATATAATCTAAAGTTGCTCCATTTACATTATTTTTTTGTTCTGTATTAGTTAATAATTATATGTATATATATATTAGGTTAAGCCTTAAAAATAGTTATTTTTACTGTGTTAAAAAGAACATAGTTACACAAACGGTGTACTGGTTTTTAGTAAACATTCTTTTAAGGTACTTTATGGTTATAAATTAAACATTTGTATTTAACTAATGAAACTTCTGAAATAGAGGAATCTTTCTTTTAAACATTTCTATAAAGATTAACAGTAGAAAGTAAATAATCAGATTCCTACACATCTTGATTTGATTTATTCATCAGACTTAATTAATTTCACCTATTGTACTAGAGTACTACCTCCTCAGACGATGTGTGGAAAAATACAGTGAGGTAATTCATTCACCGGTAAATTTAAACTAACCCTAATCATTTATTCTAATACATATTTAACCATAATTTATCTCTCTTTGAACAATAAAAGATTTAACTAACTAATTTTTAAAAAAATGAAGCAATCATATAAATACATTAACTCCTAAATTCATACATTCCAGTTCCTATGCTTGCATAGAGAAAATTAAATAACATTTAGAACTTGGTAATATAGAAGAGGAGGCAACAGCCTAAGGATCCCTTTCCACCCAACCAAATTCATGAAGATAGCTTAGCATCTAGGCTTGGGACCCCCAAGCCTGCCTACTGGTCCACCTGGTTGAAAGCACCGGGTGAGAGAATGGGTTAAGAAACCTCTAAAACTCCACAAAGTAATCAGAAGTAATACTTCTACCTATAGCAGTAAGAACTCTGTCAAAATAGATGCACTAGTTCAATAAATTAGCAGTTTCACACTCAAGTACTTCTGCCTGTCCCCTCCATTGAACCTCTTGTGCACAAATTTCACTCAGAAATTTCACAAGTAAAGGTTGAATAGCCCCACTTGAATTCGATGGGTATTTTATAAGCATGCCTAGGTCTTTTGGGTTAGTTTTTCATTTAATGAGCCACCTACTCTTGTTCCACTTTCTTGGGGACTTTTCCTCCTGCAACAGCTAGAAGTATTTTGAGGATGCCGCCAAGTGTCAATCTGCTCTCAACCCAGCCTATTCCACCAAGTGGCCAGTAGATACGCATTTAATAGCCTCCTTAAGCTGTTGTCTCATCTTTTATTTATTAATTAATAAAATATTCAGCAATTAAATACAATCATCCTTAACCCCACTTGGTCAATAATTATAAACTTCACAATAAAATTAAAGCATAATGTCTTCTCAAACATAAAATGTTTTTTCAATATGGGGTATGTGACATACACACCCCCTTAAATATAACATCGTCCTTGATGTTATTTTATTCATCGTCCTCAGAGTTTCCTTGGACCAGAATTGGATATGTTGCTTACATATGACTCTTCAATTCCCAGGTGGCTTCTTCTAGACTAAGATGCTTCCATTACACCTTTACCTGTCCAATGGTGCGATTCCGAAGCAATATCTCCCTCTTGTCGAGGATACAATCCATTTCCACCAGAAAATCTCCTTCGGGTTCCACCTGCACATCATTCCAATTTATAACATGAGTAGCATCATGTACATATCTTTTCAAAACAGTGATATGAAAAACATTATGGAATTTTAAATTTGGCGGTAAATCCAATTGGTATGCCACCTGTGCCATTCTAGACAGTATTTCGAAAGGCCCACAATATCTGGGTGCCAACTTAGCACAACTTCCTAAATTTAAAGAACTCTTTTTAGGCTTTACCTTTATAAAAACATGTTCATCCACCTGGAACTCTTTCCAAGTTTGTTTAAGATCTGCTTGACTTTTCTATCTGTCTTGTGCAACCTTTAAATTACCTTGCACCTACTTTACAATTAACTCGGTCTCCTTTAATAGCTCAAGTCCTAGTACTAACCTGTCAACTGGGTTACTCCATGAGATGCGAGTATTGCACTTTCTGCCATACAGAATTTCAAATGGGTTGTATCTTGTTGAAGCTTGGTAGTGGTTGTTATACACAAACTCTACCAAGTGTAAGTAATCCTCCAATTTACCTGGATGTTC
This sequence comes from Pseudotsuga menziesii, assembly GCA_001517045.1. Taxonomy (NCBI): domain Eukaryota; kingdom Viridiplantae; phylum Streptophyta; class Pinopsida; order Pinales; family Pinaceae; genus Pseudotsuga; species Pseudotsuga menziesii. The sequence continues at coordinate 72,316 of LPNX010354844.1, forward strand.
TTTAACATACATCCTTAGCATATATTCCAATATTTGATTCACCCTTTCAGTCTATCCATCCATCTGGGGGTGAAAAGATGTACTGAAATTTAAAGTAGTATTCGGACCTGTAAATAGAGACTTATAGAAATTTCCTATAAACTTAGGGTCTCTGTCAGAAATTATAACTTTCGGTATCCCATGTAAGCGAAATATTTGTTTCATAAATATTTCAGCAATATTAGCAGCCTTGTGGGTGGTTTTTACTGGTATAAAATGAGGTTCTTTATGAATTTTATCTACGACTACCATAATCGAATCATTCTGATTCTGATTTCTAGGTAAACCTGTAATAAAATCAAGACTGATTATTTCCCATTTCCAGTTAGGGATGGGTAACGACTATAATAAACCAGCTGGATGTTGGTGTTCAGTCTTAACCCGTTGACATTCGAAACACTTGGCAATATACTCTACCAAATCGTTCTTCATATTCGGCCAAAAATGATCTTTCCACAACATGGTTATGGTCTTTTGATAGCCAGGATGTCCTGAGTAAGTAGTCTTATGTATCTCATTTAAAATCAGTAGCTTGATTTTAGGTACATTAGGTATATACAGCCTGTTTTTATAAAGTATTAATCCTTTATCATTTACACTATACCCTGTATTTGAACTTTCGGTTAAATTTTCTGCTAATTTAGCTTGTATTTCTGATAATTTTCATCCAATTTTACTCCTTCCTCCAACTGATCTTCTAAATATGTTTTATAAGTGATGATTGCAGCCACAAAAGTCAGTCTTGCATTTCTACTTAGAGCATCAACGACTTTATTTTCTTTTCAATTAATATGTTGGATCTTGAAATCGTACTCACTAAGGAAAGTTAGCCACCTAGCTTTCCTTGCGTTTAAATTTGTTTATCCAATGAATATTTTAAACCCTTATTATCCATCATTAACATAAATTTCCTTCTTATTAAGTGATGGTGCCACATCTTCAAAGCATGTATGACAGCAGCCAACTCTAAATCGTAGGTAGCGTAATTTTTTTCATGAATCTTAAGTTTAGACTTGTATGCAATTATGTGTCCTTCTTGAGTTAATATCCCACCTACACCATCATTGCATGCGTAAGTGCATACAACAAAGTCCTTATTAGGATCAACAATTCTTAAGATTGGTGCAGTAGTTAATAATGTTTTTAATTTCTTAAAACTTTCTTCACACTTTTGATTCCACTTGAATTTCTTTCCTTTCTTCTGTAAAGAAGTTATGGGATTTGCGATTCTTGAGAATCCCTCAATGAATCTTCGATAGTAACCGGTGATCCCCATGAATGATCGTACGTTGATCACATCCTTTGGGATCGGCTATTTTTCAATTGCTTTTATATTTTCTAGGTCGACCGAGATCCCCTCTTTAGTTATCACATGACCCAATTATTGTATTTCATCTTTAAAGAAGTCACACTTACTGAATTTACCATAAAGCTGATGTTCCCTTAACACTTGTATGACAATTTTTAAGTGCTCCTCGTGTTCTTCTTTAGAATTAGAATAAATTAAAATATCATCAATGAAAACAACTATGAATTTATTGAGATACTTTTGCAATACATTATTCACTAAAAACATGAAGACAGTTGAGGCATTAGTGAGTCCAAATGGCATGACCACAAACTCATAATGACCATATCTAGTCCTAAAAGTTGTTTTAAAAATGTCTTCATCTTTGATCCGGACTTGATGATAACCAGATTGTAAATCACTCTTTGAAAATATTGTTTCTCTGCGCAGCTGATCAAATAGATCATCTATACAGGGAAACGGGTATCTATTTTTAATGGTCATTTTATTAAGTTGACGGTAATCAATGCATAAGCGTAGAGTACCATCCTTCTTTTTTAATGAAAATGACAGGTGATCCCCAAGGAGACACACTTGGTCTTATATTCTTTTTATCAATAAGTTCCTTTAATTGTGATTCTAATTCGTTAGTTTCCAAGATATTCATCCAATAAGGAGCTTTTGAGATGGGTACTGCACCCGGTACCAACTCAATAGTGAAATCTAGTTCTCTTTTCGGAGGTAGCCTCGGAATTTATTCCAAAACTACATCTGAATACCCCCTCAGGATTGGAATATCTTCTAGTTTTTATTTGTCTTCATTATTAATTTGCACTTCATCGGTTACAGTTACAGCTAAAGCTTTACATCATTTCCGAACAGCTCTCTTTAACTACAAGATAGAAATTTGTCTAATTGTTGTTTTCCTAGGAATTCATGTTACGGTTATTGTTTCCTCTTCATTATTTACACATGTAAAAGTTTTATCGAAACAATTCAAAACTACTCTATGCTATTCTAACCAGACCATACCAATTAACACATCTTAAGAGCTTAATAGAAGTACATTTAGCTTCATAGAAGTTTCAAACTAATTCATAAATAAAGTACAGTCTTTTACAAAATTAATCACTTTTCTTTTTGCTCCTGTAGCTAGTTGGCCAGCCATTACTTTGTAAACTTTTCTACTCGTAAATTGCATTTTTCTACTAAACTAGGAGAAACATAACTCAGGATATCCCCTGGGTCAATTAAGATAGAAATGAGTGTTTGATTTAGCTTACCTTCTACTTCCACCATGGAAGTTTGATAATCAACCTGCCTGTTTTCAATGGCTGCATCGATCCTGGGCATCCCCCTTGCTAAGTCACCAACAGTAATCTCTTCTTGCACTGTATGAATGTTACTAACGATCTTCTTTCTGTTAGGGCATACTGATGCATATTGTGGTCCATTACCATCACAACACTTTATTGGTTCTTTACGTTCATTGTTCTTAACGTAGTTGCTATGATTATTAGCAAGTTCTTTATTTCTAGGCCCATTAGGGTTTGGCTGTGAGTTACCTTTACTTCCTTGAAAATTATTATTAGGAAAATTACATGAATTATTATTCCCGAAATTGCTGTTAGTTGTGAAACCATTCTAAGTTATGTTCAAAATTATTAGACCTCTTGGCCTTCCAATTTGGCATGTTTTCCCTTTTTCGGTTTTACTCATAGCAAAAATTTTCCTTTTGCATAACCTCTTTAAGGGTTTTAGGATTATCGTATTCAATTATATCTTTAATATGAAAAGGTAAACAGCTCAGAAAACACTGCACCTTGGGCTTCTCTTCCACAATGTAAGGCACGTAACGTAGTAAACTTAAAAATTTACTATTTAATTCCTTCATGTTCATAGTTCCCAACTGCAGTTCATAGAACTCTTTAGATTGCTCTTCATAATATTATTCCAACATAAACTTTTTTTTAAAGTATTTTTTTAAAGGCACTCCAGTTAATGTTATTTTCCTTAATACCTTTTACTTGTTTTAAATCCCGCCACTAGATATCTGCCTTTTCAGTTAAGTTGTAAATGGCCATTCTAGCCTTTAACTGGTTGGAGTAATTATAGATTTGAAAATACTTCTTCATTTCGAACAGCCATGCTTCGGCTTTCTCCCCTTTCTTTGTCTCACCGTTGAAAGTTGGTCGTTTAATCTTTTTAAATTCTCCTAAAATTTCCTCGTAAGGCTTATATTTTCTTTTTCTAGATTGCTAATTATCTTCACTGCTATTGCTAGAGTATAGGTGATTCTTTCTGTGTGAATCACCATAAATTTCAAAGGACGAACTACTTTCAATTTTAGAATGTTTGTACATTTTACTTTTATGTTGGTAGGACGTATTGTCAGATCTTATCTGTTTTTCCTTCCCTTCACTCTGGAATTTGTCCATCAGTATCTGGTTCAGCTCCTCTTGAGCTCTTAGAATATTTTCATTCTCTTTTTTAACTGTTTCCATTTCAGTTGTTAATTCCTTAACGGTTTGTAATAGTTCAGAGGAATTGTTAGTTATTTCTTCTTCAAGTGGTTCTTTTTTAGAATTACTTTGTTCCTTTAATGGGGACACCTTCATCTGCATATTCCTCGAGTATTTCCATACCTTCAGCTCTAGTTCAAAGAAATTTTATGGTAATAACATTTCCAAAAAAAATAATAAATTAGTACGCATGCATTTTATTTATTGTTAGTCTACATGGATTGAACTGCATTTAGGCCTAGTGTCTGAATGTGGGATCTGATACCATGTGTAAAACCCCCAAAATTTCATAAAAAAAAATAATTTTTTTCTTGTGACAATTAATGTTTAAAATCATCGCTTAGGAGAGTAGCTTAGCATTTAACATTCTAAAGGATCTAATCTAGAACTAAAACAAATTCCTTTATTAATATTTATAACTACCTTCTTTACTATCTCCGTTAAAAATTAAGTATTGAAAGATCAATTTAGAATGTAAAAAGATCTAAAGTAGTAAGAACTAAAAACAACTATTTATTTACTTATGAATGCAAAGTACTCAGGTTTGTCTCTTTCCTAAATGAAGGAACTTTTGGTCATGCCGACGCTTACTTAGCTCATTGAATCTAATGCAGTGTAATGATGGTTCTTGTTATAGGTATTCTTATAGGTAAATCATTTTGTTTCCAGTTTTCAATTTAGATTAGTTGTTTTGACTGCAAAAGTAAAAAAAATGCTAGAGTACTTTATTTAAATTAAATATTTGAGTAATGTAGGTATTGCAAAACTTGTTTCTTCCTATACTTGAGTTTGTTATATTTAAGCAATTATTGGGGAAGATACTATTATCCTAAATCTAGGCTTAAGGACATAATTTCTTCCTAATTTTTTATTTATTTAAAGGCATAAGTGCTTCGAAATACAAGAAAATTAGAAGCATATGTTTTTAGCCTAAACTATGATTATAACTTGTAAATATTTTATTTATCCTATCGTTGGTATATTAGATCCTAATCCTACATGCAACATTATAGAATGAAAATTCTATAGACTAAATATTGCAATACCTTTATTACTTTACCAAACTATTTACATATGTAATTGTATTAACGTATGTCAGTATGTTAACATAAACAAGTAATAACATATGCCTAGGTATTGTCATAGGTTAAAGAATGAACTTATGCATATACGAAAAATAGTGATATATGCAAAGTATAGTATTGATACTTGCCAAAGTATTTAATGTGGGTATGTGAAAAAGTATACAATATTATATTATCAGCATAGTATTAGCATTTAGCATTTGTTTGTATAGCAGGTTAAATGATGCTATTTGGGACTATAAAGAAAACCCATAATATCGATGAGGAAGTGGATTCCATGCTTAAATATATTATTGGTTAGGGTTTTAAGATTGGCAACCCTAACTATAAACCTGACCAACAACCTAAAACTTCGCTTGTTACCCGTCTTTTTCGCAGGTTCGAAGGTAGAGCCGATAGGCTCATGGCCCTTTGGGCCTCCGTTGTCAAAGCTAAACCCTTAAGAAAATAAACACCCTTTTACAGGCGAGGTAAACTCCTTGACCTTCATAGAGTGGCTATTGGAAACAATTCTTGACAGAAGTCTTCCTAGTTCGAGAAATCAGGAAAAAATTAGCTTTTGTTTGCGGTATTTAAAAAACTTCTTTCTAGCTTTGTGTCATGGTCGTGGACTGAGAGTTCTCTCATTTGGTGGCTAGATTTTGCAGTTCCTTTTCCAGGGTTTTGAGTGGGTTCAAGAAATCCATACTATGGTTGTGAATGAAAGGTAACTGCTTCCATTTCTGTAAATTCTATTTCTGTTTACAATGAGAAGGTTTTTTTTATAAATCTTAATGCAAATGTTTTGGTTTGTGCAGGCTTGGCTATGGCTGAGACTCGTCCTCCCAACACTGAATGAAGAGCTTTCCTGAAAAAAAGACAAGTTTTTTGAGTTCGAATCTTACTGCACAACAGACTTGGTAAGCCTTGGCCTTACCACCTGGGGTTTCTTTTTCGGCGATGAGTAGGGTTCTACTAGTGATGGTGGTCGTGACTTCTTTGGTTTAATGTATATTTGTAAAGAGCCGTAAGGCCGTGGTTCTATTATGATAGGTTGTGCTTATGTATGCTAGGGTTTTCTTTGCAGACTTGTACATGTTGAATAACAATTTATAAGTCGTATGGCTCAACCATTTCTGTTGTTTAAAGACTGTTAATGGATAGAAACATTTTGGGTTTTAAAAACATGTTTTGTTTTTAATAGATTTTACAGTCTCCATAGTATTTAAGGTTCTCGGTTTTGAGATGTTTGTGTTTGATTTAATTTGTATTTTATTATAATAAGATTGTAGGGCTTTTATTATAAACGAATGTTTGAGAAAAATAGAAAAAAAAGAAGGTCTTCTTCGTCGAGAGGTTTGACCTTGTGACCTGTGAAAAACTATATAAAAAATTTAGAGAAATTTTCATTTTAATTCATTTTACTCTATTTAATTTTAATAGATTTTACCCTGTTGTGTATAATTTGAATTGGATATAATATTTATATATATAAGATTTGTAAATAGTGAGTGTTTGGAGGAATGCTCTGCTTTGAAGGGAATAGAATAACTTGGTTTTTGACAGGTTTTCTTATTTAGGGTTTAGACCTAAGAAAAATTATAGTATTTTCATTTTTATTTATACTCAGCATTGTTTTGTTATGTTTACTTTTAATTATTTGATATTTGTTGTTTTATTTACAGTATTACTTCAATTACGTATTTGTTAATTGTAAAACCTAAATTATTACTACAATTTCATTGTACTTATATGATCTAAAGTTGCTCCATTTACATTATTTTTCTGTTCTGTATTGGTTAATAATTATATGTATATATATTACGTTAAACCTTAAATATAGTTATTTTTATCATGTTAAAAAGAACACAGTTACACAAACTGTGTAATGGTTTTTAGTAAACATTCTTTTAAGGTAATTTATGGTTATAAATTAAACAATTGTATTTAACTAATGAAACTTCTGAAATAGAGGAATCTTTCTTTTAAAAATTTCTATAAAGATTAACAGTAGAAAGTAAATAATCATATTCGTACACATCTTGATTTGATTTATTCATCACACTTAATTTCACCTATTGTACTAGAGTACTACCTCCTTGGAGGTGTGGAAAAATACAGTCAGGTAATTCATTCATCAGTAAATTTAAAATAACCCTAATCATTTATTCTAATACATATTTAACCAGAATTTATCTATCTTTGAACAATAAAATATTTAACTAACTAATTTAAAAAAACAACAAATGAGGGAGTCATATAAATACATTAACTCCTAAATTCACACATTCCTATTCCTATGCTTGCATAGAGAAAATTAAATAATATTTAGATCTAGGTGAGAGAATGGGTTAAGAAACCCCTGCAACTCCATAAAGTAATCAACAATAATACTTCATCCTATAAAAGTAAGAACTCAGCCAAAAAAGTTGCACTAGTTCAGTAAATCAGCACTTTCACCCTCAAACACTTATGTGTGTCCCCTGCATCGAACCTCTTGTGCACAAATTTCACTCAGAAATTTCACAAGTAAAGATTAAATAGCCCTAACCGAATTCGATGGGTAGTTTATAAGCATGCATAGGTCATTTGGGTCAGTTTTTCACTTAAAGAGCCACCTGCTCTTGTTCCACTTTATTGGGGAACATGACCACAAAAATAGGGAAGTTGCCTCTTGCAAGATCTAGAAGTAGTTTGAGGATGCTGCCAAGTGTGAATCTGCTCTCAACCCAACCTATTCCACCAAGTGGCTAGTAGACACTCATTTAACAGCCTCCTTAAGCTGTTGTCTAGTCTTTTATTTACTAATTAATAAAATATTCAACAATTAAATGCAATCATCCTTGACCCCACTTGGTCAATAATTACAAACTTTACAATAAAATTAAAGCATAATGTCTTCTCAAACATAAAAAAATTTTGCAGTCTGGGGTATGTGACAAAAAGAGTGATTGAAAACATAGAGGTAAATGCCGAACTTATAATACTAGAAGATGGGCATTCACATGGACACACACATTGCATATCTAAGCTTGTCTCTATGTACTCTTCGAGAGTGACTTTTACTTGGCACTTTAAGTTAATCCCAAAGGTATTAAGAGATATGAGTTGAACTTATAACACCAAGACATAATGGCTTGTATAACTATATTACAAACCTAATATCACCTCCATGTTCTATTTAGGTCTACCATTTTTAATGTGTAGGGACTAATTTTCTTTTACAATATTCAAAGCTGAATTAATATGATTTTATCATTCACCCCCTAGGGCCTACTTTTTGTCTACAATATTCAAAGATGAACTAATAGATCATATATTAATCATTAAAACTATGCACATATCTCTTTCTTAGGTAAAAATTCAGGGCCTGTGTGGTGGTCAAATTCTCTATCCATGAGTCATAATTAATATTTATATACTAATTGAGGATTTTTGCTCTTTTTTATAAACCCCCTGCAATATATGTTTCAAGACGGTTTTATAACCCCCCCCCCTCCCTCGCAAAAAAAAAAAAAGCCAAGGGGATTTTACTTTTAGAGGCAGTGTTTTAAATACCATTGCCAAAAATTCAATTCTCATGAGTTTTGGTGGGGGGGAATTAGAAGCACTACCCCTAAATATATTTTTCAAGTATGTTCTCAATATCCATCCTCTTGAAGAGTACTGTAATTTTCCACTAATTACCCTATAATTAACCCTTGATTAACCTCATCATTGACCCCTAATTATTACCCCTAGTTAACCACTAATTTCACCTAAATGACCCATACTTGACCACTAATTACCCCTAAATAATCCATGCTTACAACTAATTAACCCTTGATATCCTCTAAATGGTCCCTACTTTTTTAGAAGGAAAACCTCGTGGAGAAACCCAAGGGATGCTTCTAAACATTCATATATGGCATATTCCCTAGTAAACCCATCGATGTAGACTAGTGTGCCTCAGGCACAAGGATTTGAAATGGGCACATGTCGCCATGAACCTAACTAAATTCCCAACATCATGGGAAACCTTGGTTTAGTTAAGCCCTTGAGCTAAATGGACCATACTTACCCATAATTGACCCATAATTACCCCTAGTTAACTCATAATTGACCCCTAATTGCCACTAATTGTCCTCTAACTACACCAAAATTGGATTCATATTAACCACTAATTACCACTAATTATTCCCTACCTACCCCCTAATTGAATCTGTATTAACCCCTAATTACCACAACCCATTACCTAATAATTACCCCTAAATGACCCTTAATTACCCATAATTAACCATAAATTACCCTTCAATGATCATTGATCAACCCTTAATTACCCTTTATTTAGCCATAATCACCCATAAATGACCCTTAACTATGTACGGGGCTCAAGTCCATCACATAGGCCTTACAGAGGGAATATTTTGGATTGTGAGTGGGATATGGTGGCCAGTTTGGGATGTATAACACCATGAATAATTTTTACTACTATGCCATTAACCTCTAGGGTCTAAGTTCATCATGAGACTTCAATTTTTTGGTGACTCTTTATTGATCATTACCTGGATGAAATATGACATATCATCGAGTAATATATATCTTAGGCCTATTTATGAAGAGTTGATCATAATTGTGTTTAAATTTTGGGAAATCTCCTTCCAACATGTTTTCAGAGGGAGGAATCAAATTGCAGATCATTTATCAAAGGATGGTATCTTATTGGGTGATGGTAAACGGAAAAAATGGGAATGCCAAAATGACACCGTCATGGAGGATGATCTAGGTCCCATATCTGTCTGAACTATGCAGCCCCAATTACTAACATTATCTATGATTTGTGGGGCTTATTCATTTTTGTTGTTATCCATGAATAACATATTTTGTAGTGGTTTTTATGGGTGTTGTGAGCACAAATAAAATGACTATTGAAAAATGTAAGTCTTGTAGGATAGAGTTTCTCTTGAGTTTTTATACTCACATACTATCAGTAGGTGAAGATATAGATGAGGTCTATATGACTGCAAAGAATTTTATTTCCTTTTTATAATGAAATATAATACTTTTTCCTTGGAAAAGAAAACTAAATATGACTACGGATTTCAAACCAAATTCTTGTTTTTCTCTTGCATTCAATACAACCAACCCCTAATTTATGTATTGATGGGGTATTTAACACCATTACCTATGGTGTTTTAATGGACGATACTATGGTTGGATACCTATTGAAACCAGTACAAGAGAAGTTTCCTTCAAAATGATGACCATATTAGTGTCTCCACCATGTCTATGCCAATATGAAATAATATTACTGACCAAAGTTTTTTATGTAGGTAATGTTGAAGTCATCTTGGATTCCACCCAATGGTGTCCCTATTAATTTGTCACAGTGGTCTAGGAACTGAAAACACAATCTCACAAAGAATACAGAAAAATATGCATAAAATTGGCAAAATGGTGCTGCAATGGAAGTAACAGCTTTGTATAATCAATGAATAATGAATAATACAATACAATGATCATGCCAAATGCATGAATTCCAAGACAATTCAAATTTCTAATGAGGTCATTCGAATTGAATGAGTGAGTCTAGCTTAACTGAATGTAAGCCACAGTGAACACACCAGTTAACCACTGATCAAAACCCTAATTGACTCAACTAAGTCCTAACTGAATTCAGAGTGCAATAACTGACTGAGTCTAACTGAAATTAGATCAAACACATGTCACTCCAAGCCAACTAACAAGTGGTAGTGCATCAATAACTCCAGTGAACCCCGATGAGGTTAATTCAAGTCTAACTGACCATCAGAGGTGGTTGGAGGTGCCCCTGTTGAATCTAGGTCATTAATATTAATTAAATAATCGATTTAATGAAAGGAGGCACCTTCATTGCTCTATTTAACTAATTGTAACCATCAGTTATCAATTAAGTGCATTTATGGCACTCAGATCACCCCCGGAGTGCTCCAGTTAGCCTCCCCGAATGAAGAAGAAGGCTTAATTGGCCTTCTTGACTGAAGGTAGGCGTGAGTATGCTCATACTGATGTCATATAGTGCTCTTTTGATGTCAATTAAGGCAATAAAACTTAGAATAGTGGTTTAATAGGCCAAATTGACCAAAATGAGTGTGTATGGTGGTAAATGTCTCCAACACCCCCCCTTAAGCTATACTCAGGAGAAGTAGAAAACATAAAGTGCATAAGAATTCTAGGGCCTCGGAAACAAAGGCCATAGATCACCCTGTACAATACTGAAACTCAAACAATGCTCAAAACAAACTAAGTGAGGAAAAGAGGGAAAACCCAGTGGGAAACCCCCCCCCTCAAGCTGAACACTGAAAGTAATTGGATCACCTTGATGAACTCACCCCCAATAGTGAACGAAGGTAAGTGAACTTATTTTTTGAAAATATCTTGGTGAAGATGTCTGCAATCTGCTCATCAATTGAGCAGTATTGTAGAATGATGGTCCTGTCATGCACTAGCTCCCTGATATAGTGCATGTGTATCTCTACATGCTTGGTCCTATTCCTGGTAACTAGATCTGTGGATATATTAATAGCACTTTGATTGTCATAAAAGAGGACAGTAGACAAAGTACTACCAATATCAAACTCTGAAAGAATGCCTTGCAACCAAACATCTTGGATGCAAGCATTCACCGCTTCTCGATACTCAACCTCTGCTGAAGACAATGCTATGGAGGCCTTATTTTTGCTAGACCAACAAATGGGGCCACCACCAAACATGAATACATATCCATAAGTATAATTCTGATCAATATAATCACTCGCCCAATTGGAATCTATGTACCCAACTAGCTCTAGATCGGAGTCTGCAGCATAGTGAATGTCGTAGGTCTTGGTTCCTTGAATGTACTGGAGGATCCTCTTGGCTACCTTCCAATGAATATCATGGGGATGTTGCATGTTTCTTGATACATCATTCATGTCATAATAGATATCAGGCTGAGAATGAGTCAAGTACAACAAGCTACCAATCAAATGTCGATAAATAGTGCAATCCATGGGAGGTGTGCTTTTTCCTTATTCAAGGTTGATCCCTAAAAGGAAAGGGAATGGAGAAGATCTACATTCATCCATGTTAAACTTGACTAACAGGTCTGATATATATTTGGACTGAGTGACCATTATCCCATCAAAATTTTGCTCAATTTTAAGAACCAAAAATTGTTTTAAGAGCCCCAAATCTCTTATTTCAAATGCATTGTGGAGAGCAGTTTTGATGACTGAAATAGAAGCAACTGTGCTACATGTGATCAGTAATTCATCAACATATAAAACAATAATAATCAAATTCCCATAATACTATTGTATATACACATTTGTATCTGATTTACACCTTTGGAAGTTTTGCGAGAGAATGAAGGCATCCATCTTGGAATACCATTCTCTTGGGGCCTGTTTTAACCCGTATAGTGACTTCTTTAGCTTGAAAACCAAAGATGGACCAGAAATATAGCCCTTAGGATGCTTCATGTATATCTCCTCATGAATATCTCCACACAGAAATATTGACCTAACATCCATATGATGCACTTCCCAGTGCTTAGATGCTGAAATTTCCAAAACTAGGTGGATGGAGTCCATTTTTGCAACCAGTGCAAAAGTCTCATGGTAGTCCACACCTTGGACCTGGGAGAAACCTTTTGCTACCAGTATTTCCTTATATTTGTAGGTGCTTCCATATTCAGCAACCTTATTCTAAAACTCCCACTTGCATTGAACCGATTTCCTTCCTGGAGGAAAAGAAACTAGCTCTCAAGTAGTGTTTTTCTGAAGAGAATTCATCTCTTCATCCATGGAAACTTGCCATCTCGGATCCTTTCAAGCATGGTAGTAAGACTTAGGGTATGAAATTATCATCAAATAAAAATATTTGGACAATAAATAATTATGACAAGAGATCACAATACCTTCTCTTTGGAAATCAGACCGGGTTCTCCTTGGATCATCCGGATTTTAAATGTTATCTCCTGCGGAGGAGAGTGTCTGTCGGGCCCAAGTTGGGAGATGATTTTGTACTTCAGGTTCTGATTCAGAATCTGAAATTTTCTATACACTGACATCAAAAATCATAGTATCCAAATCAATTTCATCACCCCCAATTTCATCATCCAAATATTCAGTAGAATAGGAAGGAAATTCAGCAGTTTTCTCCTTCACTAGTTCCACCTCTTGAAGAGGCTCATCGAACTTGACACTCCTTTCAATGATGGTATATTTTGTTTTAATATCCAGCAGCTTGAAACCTTTTTATTCATCATGGCACCCAATAAATAGACATTCTATGCTTTGCGGTTTCAAAGCCCTCCTTTTATCAAGTGGAATTTGGGCCCATGCAGTGGACCCAAACACCTGCAGATTCGACACATCCGTCTTGTGTCTAAAGTATGCTTATAAAGGGGCCTTACCTTTCATGGATGAGTGTGGCACTATATTTTGAATATATGCTGCAGAATGCATGGCTTCTGACCACAAATTTGCATCCAACTTCTTTGATTCCAACATACAGGTGGTCATCTCCTTGAGAGACCGATTCTTTCTCTCCGCTGGACCGTTCTGCTGGGGAGTGTAGGGGACTGAATGTTGGATCTGAATACCACTTTGGGAATATATATGCAGTAACTCATTACCGGCATACTCCCTGCCATTATCAGATCTCAAGATCTTGATCTTTAGGCCAAATGCATTCTCAATCAAGGCCTTCAATTCAGTGAATGTTTCCAAGACTTCTGACTTCTTTTTGATAAAAAAGACCCATGTGTATCTGGAAAAGTCATCAATGAAAGTTAGAACGTACCTTGATCCATTCATGGATGTGATAGGCATGGGACCACTGATATTAGAATGTATCAGTCCCAAGATGCATGATGCTTGGCTTGCCTTTCCCCGATCGAACTTATGCTCAGGGTGCTTTCCAACAACACAGCCCTTGCAAATTTCAGTGGTATCTTTGATGACCGGGAGGCCTTCAACCATAGAATTCTTCTATAATTGCTGAAATTATTTGAAGTTCAGATGGACAAACCTCTCATGCCATAGTCTACTAACTTCATTTCCATGAGTCAGTAATGCGGTGGGATTTGCATCCACCACAAAAAGGGAGAACTCGTAGGCTTTTGTATGATGGTTTGCAAGGCCTTTTGCTACAAGTTTTCCGGATGCAAGTTCTGTGATCTCTACATCATCCAGGCTAAAGGAGACTCTCTTGGGAACTCTCGTATGTGTCATTTGATAAACACTTAGGAGGTTTGATGCAAGAGATGGTACATATAGAACATTGGAAAAATAACCATGCTCAAGATCTATAGTACCTTGTCCTTTAGATATGATTGTGGAGTCATCTCCCATGTGGATGGGAATAGATTTTTCGGTCTCCAAAGATGAGAAGGAGTCTCTTTCATCCATCATTTGGTTTGAAGCTCCAGAATCTATCAAGAGTGATTTGGACTTCGAAGTGCTTTCCATGAGGGCATGACCTCTTTCATGATGTGGTTCCCGATCTTGCTGATCTCTCCTCCGAAAGCTTTCTAGAAGATTGATGTGATTTCTCTCAAGGAGAGAGGTAGCTTCATCAAGTTTCTTTTTCATGTAGGAATGTTCAAGGTGGAAGCCCTTCTTGCAATATGAACACTTGAATTTTTCCTTTCCATGATCCCCTTTTCCTTTGTTCTTCTTTGAGCCGGAAGACTCTTCATGCTGCTGGTTTTCAACTTTAGGATTAGGAGCTTCTAATTTGGTTTTTGGGTTCTTCTGCTGCTTTCCTTTACCCTTCAGATATTTGGGCCCCAACACATGGAGGGCTTGATCATGGGAGGATCTAATGATCCCCATCTAGACAAGCTTATCATGTTCAGTTGTTAGGGACTCAATGAAGGCATTGAGTGAAGGCATCTTCCATCCAGGGTTTGTGAGCTTCCCCGCACAGAATGTAGAGACAAAAACCAAATAATTAGCTCCAATTTTGGAGAGTATGGTGAGGATGAGATGATCATCCTCCTTATCCACCTTGCATTGCTTCAACAGTAAGACAATGTGCTTGAACTTTGTGAAAAAATCATTTAAGGTCTCGAAATTGGAAGGCTGGAGAGACATCAACTCATTTTCAAGCTAGTATACTCTCAAATCATCCTGCTTTCCATATAGGGTTTCCAATTTGTCCCAAATTTCCTTTGGAGTCTTCAATCCCAAGAGATGGAAAAGAAGATCCTGGGCAACAGAGAGGCACAAGAATCTGAATGATTCATCTTTCTTGTTCAAGAATCTAGCTGTATATATCACAGAAGCAGGCTCTTCTTCAGTGTCCATAGTGACCCTATAGAGTCCTATGGCATGTAGTTGGATATCCATGTCTCCTTTCCATGAGTGGAAATTGAACGGAGTCAAGAGTTCTACAGAAGAAGCCATCTAAAACTACTGGAGTGAATGCTTTTCACGTATTAAAACCTACAAATCACAACAAAAGGGGCACCGTAAGGTCGAATAGCCTGCACATTTTAGGCTTTCATCACACCTAGAATAGTTGATCAAGCAAGCTCGATCAACAATTTCCTTACTTAGGGTATTAAGTGGTAAGCCTTGTCTTCTGGTGCAGTGCTGGAATTTTGAGCTTTTGCTCAATTTTTCATGCAAGATCTGTCAAAAACCTTGTTTTTGAGAGATCTGAGCTTTGTCCCACCATGAGCTATGATATCATATTAATTTGTCACAGTGATCTAGGAACTGAAAACACAGTCTTACAAAGAGTACAAACAAATATTTATAAAATTGACAAAATGGTGTTGCAATGGAAGTAGCAGCTTTGTATAATCAATGAATAATTAATAATACAATACAATGATCATGTCAGATGCATGAATGCCAAGACAATTCGAATTCCCAAGGAGGTCATTCGAATTGAATGAGTGAGTCTAGCTTAACTGAATGTAAGCCACAGTGAACACACCAGTTAACCACTGATCAAAACCCTAATTGACTCAACTGAGTCCTAATTGAAGTTGGAGTGCAATAAATGACTGAGTCTAACTGAAATTAAGTCAGACACATGTCACTGCAATCCAACCAACAAGTGGTAGCGCATTAATAACTCCAATGAACCCCGATGAGGTAAACTAAAGTCTAACTAACCATCAGAGGTGGTTGGAGGCACCCCTGTTGACTCCAATTCATTAAATATTAATTAAATAATCAATTTAATGAAAGGAGGCTCCTTCACTACTCTGTTTAACTGATTGTAACCATCAATTATCAATTAAGTGCATTTATGACACTCAGATCACCCTCGGAGTGCTCCAGTTAGCCTCCCCAAATCAAGGAGAAGGCTTAGTTGGCCTCCTTGACTGAAGGTATGCGTGGGTGTGGTCATGCTGATGTCATACAGTGCTCCTCTGATGTCAATTAAGTGAATAATACTTAGGATAGTGGTTTACCTAGGCCAAATTGACCAAAATGAGTGTGTATGGTGGTAAATGTCTCCAACAGTTCCATGTTTGAATCTTGCCATTGCGAAGGCTTATTATCTTTCCCTTTGGTAGGATGTGAATATTTTTCCATTGGACACAAGGCCACCACATGCATGTGTTCAAAACAAATTTTGCATGGGAAAACAATGTTTACATAGTCCAAAATACTGTGTCCAAATTTTTTCTATGCTCTTCGATGCATTTTGGAAAGAATGGCTAGTCATGAATCAATGCAAAATTATATCCAAGAACATGTATTAGAAATATTACTGTTAGTTTTTGCAGTGATGGTAATGAACCTAACCAAATAATTTCCAATGGCTCTAAGAGTCTTGATATCCCAATATTATAAAAGTAAACTAGGCAATTAAACCCATATAAAGGCCTCCACCAACAATTTCATGTGTGGATTAAATTTAGGGTGCCATCACTTCTAAAGAGATCCACACCCTCCATAAACTAGGGTGCTTTGATTAAAACTCTTATATTTTTCATCCTCTTAAACAAATTATAAGATGAAGAAACCTTTTCACAATTTGGTGGACGAGCATTGTGTCTAGCATGAGGGATCCCCAATTCAACTCTATCTATAATTGGATTTTTTTCAACAAGGGCCAAAGACTATAGAAATTGCAAATCAAGGCATGTGGCAATAAATATGTTCCTTCCTCATTGATTACTTGTTACATCCACAACACCATTACAAACACAAGGGTGTCAATGATCAAAAGATGGAACCTTCCTAAAATCAATATTGACACTTCACTTTCACTAACCAACATTAACACATATGAAAAAATTCCAATTAATTTTTTATCTTTAAATTTGTATAATAAAATAACCTTAAATTCATTATTTCCTTATAAGTTAAATTTATTTTTCATAAAAATGTAGCAACAAATAATTAATGTACATGTTTTGATTGAGTTGAAAAGTCCACATGAGTTTGGCTTGAACATGTTCTAATATTGAACCCATGTTATGTGTACTTTTCCATTAAAATTTCATGGAAGTGAAAAAATTAAATTATAAAACTAGAGTTTGTTAAGAAATAACTTTTAAATATAATTTATTTAACCAAAAATACAACACTTTACCAAACACCGTCTATCGAAATAACAAGTTTGGTTGAATTCAAGAAAATGAAAATTTGAAACTTCCCTACTCCCTCCAGCCTAGAATTCTCACTCCTTTTTTCTCCTATTCTCATCAAACTCTAGAAATTAGGGTGTTTTCGTCGAGCCCTAGATTTCACCTTTCTTTTTTTTAATCAAGCAAACCCTGGGAATCACGGTGTTTTCCTCCAGCCCTAGATTTCATCTAGATATTTTTCAAGGTTTGATGAAATGATTTTAGCCACATCGATGAGGAATATAACAAGGCATTGGAGGGAGGCCGCACTGATGAGAAGCATACAAAGGTGTTGAATGAAAGGTAGAAAATTATTTCCAAATAAACCTAAAGTTGTTTTTTATTTTATTTTACAGAAAGTGGCTATTGATTCCATGAATGTTTGCATAATTTTGTAGATTTAGCCAATACATTTGTAGTTTTTTTTTTGTTATTTGATGAGCTGCAATTTCATCGATCTGCTTTGTTTTTTAATGGAAGAAGGGTGTTAATGTTTCATGCTACTGTGAAAAAAAATATTTTTGGCATATTTTTGTAGGGAAAGAAGACACTTTTGCTACAGGAGTAACCACTAGATTTAATATTTGCAAAAAGGGCCATATTTACTTATGTGATTCCTTGGACCAAAGGAGAACAAGGGATCACAAAAATGGAGACATTCAGGCATTACCATCGCCATTTCCAGGGTCTTTTCTTCCTCACAACGTTCTCATGAGTCTACGACAACCACCTCTTGTTAATGATTTATGGGTATTGTTTTTTTTTAAAGGCCAACTGTGTTGTCTCATTTGCCCTATCATTTGAAGGATTGCGTGCGAAGAATTAAAGTTCTGGAGAAGACAAACTTTTCACGAGACAACAATCTAATTGTTAAAAGTGTTGCATGCTGGTGCCATTAAGGGACTCTAATCAAGATGTCATCTAAGTACTACTCTTATTATAGGTAAGCCTTATATCTCTCTACTTTTATTTTAATTTCTGAAAAACACCCACTTCAACTTGATCTGCTCCTTGGTAAAATATTCCATGATTTAGTGACTGTCTATCTCAATGTACTTGGTCATCTCATGGAAAATTCCATAGTATTGAGCCGCTTTCTGTGAATTAGTCTAGTCTCCCTCTTTTAAGTATTTCCAATCGTGGTTCTGTTCAATACACTCTTCATTTTGTCACTCCAATAAATTAATGACATGTGTTGGCTCTTTCAATTCCATAAATCTGTCTATGTTGTTGTTTTAGGAATGGCATTGCAACCGCTCACACAAGGCACAACTACTGGACCAATCTTGTGAATTCCACTACTGCCCATCTAGGGGCTCAAATTCTTGTATGCAGTTACAGAACTGGACATTATCCTAGCTGCAAACTCCATAGGAAAAGGATTCCATAGCAAGAAACATGAAGCCAAAACATAGGGTGAAGGACTCTAAAACTGAGGAATCTCTAGCTCCATACCGAGATTCCGTAATTCATTCTCTTCATTATTGGGCATGAATGATTGCATTTCTTCTCAGCTGAGAATGGAACTATAAACATTACGTCAAATTAAGTATTTAAAAAAATAGAGCTTGGACTTGGACAGTCCCAGAATTTGAAACCATTTTTATCATGTTCCCTCAATCTCCTACTTTAAAACTGATAAAAGTTTCAATATTGAAACCAAATGTGTGTGAGCCAAATAAATATTCGCTCACACAATGAATTCACCAAAAGACTTGGTAAACCAGATAAGACATTATAATTATATATATATATATTAATGATTGAATAGATAAGAGATGATAGGGTATTACAAGATACCTTGCCTTTTAATATGGCTTGAGCATTTATAATGAAGGGTTATGTCCCTTCACATTAATAGCTAACTACTATTTAGCGATTATTATTTTATTTAATTATTATCCTATTTATTTTCGTTACATTGCCACTCTCTTAGAAAGGCTTTGTCCTCAAAGCCTTCATAATGTTTCTGCCTCATTTTTTGTAGTGTTGTAGCTGACGAAACATGTCAATACGAACTGCTAAGAGTGGAGCATAACTTCCGATATGTGGACAAATCAATCCATCCCAAATTGATTTGTTGTGGACTGTTGGCATTCCATATTGATCTATCGTTAGGAGCTTTGGTCACATTGGTACAATTAGATTTCGATAGTTCCCACTTTTTAGGATATCAGTTTTTATGGTTGGGGTGTCGATAAGGAATTTTCACAATGTCATTTCCTTTAATGAGTGTCATCTTTTGAGCATTGATGTGAGCTGAAAGTTGTATTTTCATCCTTTGACTTTTTAAGGTTTCGTTCTGTATTTTTTCCAACTTGTTTTCTAACTGCATGTTATCATTTTGAAACTTCTTAATCACTTCTACATGTGATTTTCTGTCATCTTCAGACTTCTTAAGTTGTTCCTTAAGATCTTCGTTGTGCTTTCTGATGCAACGATTTTCTTCCTGTTTTTCAAGAAGTTTTCCTTCAATGTCTTCCGTAGATGGTTTTGTCTTCCGACTACTTTTCAACTTCTTAATTTTTGTGACTAGTGTCTTGTTATGATTTTTTAATCTAAAAATTTATTCGGAATTGTTGGATAGTGCTTTATTACTCTTAACAATCTCCAACTTGTGTGAATTCCAGTACCGCCCATCTGGGGGCTCAAATTCTTGTATGCAGTTACAGAACTGGACATTATCCTAGCTGCAAACTCCATAGGCAAAGGAGTCCATAGCAAGAAACATGAAGCCAAAACACAGGGTGAAGGACTCTAAAACTTAGGAATCTCTAGCTCCATACCGGGATTCCGTAATTCATTCTCTTCATTATTGGGCATGAATGATTGCATTTCTTCTCAGCTGAGAATGGAACTATAAACATTACGTCAAATTAAGTATTTAAACAAATAGAGCTTGGACTTGGATAGTCCCAGAATCTGAAACCATTTTTATCATGTTCCCTCAATCTCCTACTTTAAAACTGATAAAAGTTTCAATATTGAAACCAAATGTGTGTGAGCCAAATAAATATTCGCTCACACAATGAATTCACCAAAAGACTTGGTAAACCAGATAAGACATTATAATTATATATATATTAATGATTGAATAGATAAGAGATGATAGGGTATTACAAGATACCTTGCCTTTTAATATGGCTTGAGCATTTATAATGAAGGATTATGTCCCTTCACATTAATAGCTAACTACTATTTAGCGATTATTATTTTATTTAATTATTATCCTATTTATTTTCGTTACATTGCCACTCTCTTAGAAAGGCTTTGTCCTCAAAGCCTTCATAATGTTTCTGCCTCATTTTTTGTAGTGTTGTAGCTGACGAAACATGTCGATACGAACTGCTAAGAGTGGAGCATAACTTCCGATATGTGGACAAATCAATCCATTCCAAATTGATTTGTTGTGGACTGTTGGCATTCCATATTGATCTATCGTTAGGAGCTTTGGTCACATTGGTACAATTAGATTTCGATAGTTCCCACTTTTTAGGATATCAGTTTTTATGGTTGGGGTGTCGATAAAGAATTTTCACAATGTCATTTCCTTTAATGAGTGTCATCTTTTGAGCATTGATGTGAGCTGAAAGTTGTATTTTCGTCCTTTGATTTTTTAAGGTTTCGTTCTGTATTTTTTCCAACTTGTTTTCTAACTGCATGTTATCATTTTGAAACTTCTTAATCACTTCTACATGTGATTTTTTGTCATCTTCAGACTTCTTAAGTTGTTCCTTAAGATCTTCGTTGTGCTTTCTGATGCAACGATTTTCTTCCTGTTTGTCAAGAATTTTGCCTTCAATGTCTTCCGTAGATGGTTCTGTCTTCCGACTACTTTTCAACTTCTTAATTTTTGTGACTAGTGTCTTCTTATGATTTTTTAATCTGAAAATTTATTCGGAATTGTTGGATAGTGTTTTATTACTCTTAACAATCTCCAACTTGTGTATCTTTTTAGAGTCATCATTTTGTTGTTGAAGAACTTTTATCTGTTGTCGATACTGGTCGACCACTGATTCTCGATCTTCTAATTTTTTTCATATGTGCGTCGGTTCTTCATCTTTGTCATTAACGATTTTGTTCAGGCGTATTATTTCTATTTCATAATAATTTATTTCTTTCTTTATATCTTGATTTTTTAGTCTCTGATTGAAATCATTTTCATCTTTTAATTTCTCAATTTGGGCAAACAACTTTTCTATATGATTTTTTTGGTCAGAAATTTTTTGTTCCTTGAGCTTTTTTTGCATCTCATACATTTTAATCATTACTTCCAAATTCGTATTCGTGTCTCGTAATTCTTCATTATCTCTTCGATAACGCTTTAACTTGGCTTCAAATTTCTCTATTTGTAGTCGCAAACCAGCTTCTATGGTCTCTGACTTCTTCGACACAAGATGGTTGTCTCGACTATAGACAGTCTTCAATTTTTAACTTTTATTTTTATTTTGTCTTCCTTTGACTTAACTATTGGTCGATAATTTGTCTTGGCTCCTTGATAAGTGGTAAAACGAAGTGCGTAATAACCACTAATATAGTTCCCTTGGAAGGGAATTCTTCTTTTCTTTTGTATGCCCCTTCTATATTTTTTTTTAAATAGAAATAAAATTTTATAATTACTATTTATTATTTTTCAAATAATAATAATTATGCTAATATTGATTTTTTTTCTTGGGGGAGCTAATAATAATAATATGTATTATTAAATAATAACACTATTATTATAAATTTTTATTTTTATTAAGTTTTAAAAATAAATATTATAATATAATAATAATAATAATAATATATTATTATATATAATATTTGATTTTTATTGAAATGTATTTTTTTTGTTTTGCGGTATTTAGGGTTTAGTTGTGGGGAAGACTTATGCAACGGAGGATGAGTGATGGAAAATGAGTGTGAAGGTTGGTGGGAAGAATGGTGGGAGTATGAAGTGAGTATGAAGTGGACGAGATGACGTGGAGGATGAAGTGGAAATGGATGGCAAAGCGTGGAAGTTGGTTTGGGAGCAGCACACAGGTGGCTGGGCGTGGAGTGAGGAGGCGGCGCAAAGGCAGCGTGGGAGGGAGGAGGTGGCAGCAGCGTAAGGTGGAGGGTGGAGAGGTGGAGTTGGTGGTGGTGAGGAGGATGGGTAGTAGTGCAGACGGGGGAGTAGGGGGTTGGGGAGCATGGAGAGGGCGTAGCAGGTGAAGGAGATGCATGATGGAGTGGCTGCAGGTTTTTTTTTCAACAGCAGAGGAGAGTGCGTGCATGGGAGTGGGGTGAGTGAGGTGGAGGGACAATGGAAACATCGGCTGCAAGATTGGATCCGATAGGTAGATGGCGAGCAGAAAGAGAGAAGTGCTGCGTGAGGGAAGGGAGCCAGAGGAGGTGTGGGTGGTGGCGCAGAAAGCAGGAGGGCACAGTTGGGAAGTGTGCAGGTGGTAAGGAGGAAGGTAGGAAGGGATGTGGAGGTCACTTGGGTTGTGGGAGTGTGCAGAGTGGTGATGCGGGGGCGTTGGAGAGATTGGAACGTGGAAGAGCATATGGAAGTGGAGGGCAGCCGAGCGGAAATGTATGGGAGTGCCAAGTGACTGGATTAAAAATCCTGTAAAAGAAGCTCTGCAATTATGGCTAAAAGCCAAAATATGGCCAAGGGCTAGAATTAGCACATGTCCAGAATCGGACTGCTCTAATACCAAATGAGCCGGAATAAATATTCACTCACATAATGAATTCATCAAAATACTTGGTAAATCAGATAAGCCATTATAATAATATACATATTAATGATTGAATAAATAAAGCTTATCATACCAAATGAGCCGAATAAATATTCACTCACATAATGAATTCATCAAAATACTTGGTAAATCAGATAAGCCATTATAATAATATATATATTAATGATTAAATAGATAAGATATGATAGGATATTACAACATAGCTCGCATTTTAATATGGCTTGAGCGTTTATAATGAAGGGTTATGTCCCTTCACATTAATATCTAACTACTATTTAGCAATTATTATTTTATTTAATTATTATCCTATTTATGTTAGTTACAGTGTGCACTAAACCAATTCTGCTTTTTTGAAAAGAGAATGAAAATATTGCTTCAATATAAAATAATATAAACAAGAGACTTAGCTATGAATATTTGAATTTTACATATTTTCCCCATCTATGAAGTCACGGATTGGCCTACAATACCTCCACAGACCAAAACAATTACAGAACCAATTCCGTTGGCAACCAGATGTTTATGCACCCCAGCGAACTTACGTCGATTTAAGCAATGAAATGATGAAAGCGTTATAAGAAGAATCCAGATCAAAAAAATAGCTGATGGGCCTACTGCTCGATCAACTCTTCTGATTCCCCCGTGTTCTTTAAACTCGAAATCCATTCCCTTCCCTTCACTTTACCCTCGAAGTCCGGTGGAAGCTAAGGAACCCTATTGAGGGATGACAAAAGATCCGAGAGCGTGGGCTATAACTGATCAACGGCCAACATCTTGAGCTTTAGAGAATCCATCGAAGTAATAAAATGTTGTACGCATTCAGCGATGGCAGCTGCAGTACCCATGTCTAAGGATGAGGCCCTATGTTCAACGGTGGTTGGAATCCTAGACACAAGTAAGCAATTCACAGCAGCCGGGCAATCGATCTTGTAGGTTTCCATGAATCTTTCCACGCTCAGTACCATATCTTTTAGGGAATTTGTTAGGATTTTGAATTGAGCAATCAGCTTTGTGCATTATGGCTCATAATCTTTTGAGGAAATTACATCACGGACATAATCCTTCTCCAGTTTCTCCATAGTTTGTATGATTGCATACTTATTTATTTCTCCTCCCTTCTACTTATACGTAATTATTAACTTTTTAAGTTCTTAATTACCCTAATTTATCTATGCCTAAACATAATACCCTAAGTTTTCAAGATTTCTTATTGTGTCCAAATTTGGATACCTATACTAATTTCACCAAACACAGCAAGGAAAGCTTAGTTGCAGTGGAGGCATGTACAAAGCTTTGTTGCAAGTAATGGATTGGATGTGCTTACCCTAGATTTTACAACATCATTAGACATAGAGTGTTTGGGGATGTTGCTAATTTTAAGGTGAAAATGAGATCTCCTCTGGAAGTAATACCTTTTTTTATATGCATTGGGTTTGATGAAAGAAACTGCAAAGAAGCCACCAATATTGGGAATTCATTTTGAAATCCTTGATAGATCTGATCAAAATAAGCATTCCAATATCTTATATGTTTGGAGAGTCTCCTGGGAATATTGCATACTACATGGTCAGTAGAGCGTTGGTGCAGTCCTGAGTGATCAATAAGTAGGCACCATTTTTCCTCTCTAAGATAATTTTACAGCAATGTCAAATGCCTTGTTCTTAGTTCTTCCCAAATTTATATAAAATTGGATGTTTCCATGAGTGCAGAAATTGTAGTACTTGCAAATTTCTCCACAAACATAAAAACCGAAAGCACTAAGACCCCGAAAGAATCCAGAATGTACCCTCTTATAAAAGGAACACTCTCGTCCGTCCTTCATCGAGATTCTCATCATCTAAGGATGAATGGAGTCACCAAGAATGGAATTCAATTACGCTGATAGGTGTTTTTTCCCTATGGTCTTTTTTTTAACAGTGTAGCACTTGTCGTCCCTTCCGCCAATACGCGTCCTCCTACATTCCTTCTGCTTTGTTGATTCGTGCCCTTTGGGTTCTCCTGCATTCAAGCCACATACATAGACATATGTTAGGGCTCCACTTACCTCTCATTCAATCCAGACATCCAACAAAACAAATGGTACAACGAGACTACAAGACCAAAGACAAAGTGGCTCTGATGGGTAGCGCAGGAAACCCTCACTATGGAAGCTAAATAAATAGGAAACCTACCTACGAAATCTATGGGGACGACCAGGATCTGGGCAACGAACTCATGAGAACCACCATGTACAACCTTTCGATTCCCTTTATGAGGATTGTTTTGAAATATTACCGTGGATTTAAAGGGGTGTGCAAGCTTGTGGATGTGGGTGCAAACTATGTCTTTTGCCTTCATATGATCATACAGGTGCATGGACATATCAAAGGAATCAACTTTGATTTATCCATGTTGTTGTGGGCTCTCCGGCATACAATGGTATTGCTTGTATTTCAATTTTGTGTTTTGGTTCGTGTTTCCCATGGATATCTTTTGGGTTTTTCAATTCTATCTTTTGGGTATTGTTGTTTTATTTTGAGCTACTTATGTTGTAGAAATAATTCTATAGATTAAATTTGAGAAATGTAAAGAGATTAACCCTTATAATTTTGGTTTAAACAAATGATCATTGTGTCTCTATGGAGATTAAGATTCTTGGGAAGATATGCCACCGGGACATAGTTAAATTGATGGTGTTTTTCTCCAACCATGACACTAATCTTCTGGTGTATGAATACATGCCTAATGAAATCCTGGGAGAGTTGCTTCGTGGAAACAATGGACGTTATTTTCAATGGGATATGAGATACAAAATTGTTGTAGAGGCTTCCCAAGGGTTGTGCTATTCACCATGATTTTCGCCCCCTTATTCTTCATCGGGACGTGAAATCCAACAATATTCATGTGGATTCCAAATTTGAATCCCACGTTGCATATTTTGGCCTATCAAAGTTCTTGCGTTGTTCAGGTGCCTCCGAATGAATGCCTTTCATTGCGAGCACCTTCAACTACATAGGACTGGCTAAAGTAGGGTTTGATTTTTAGTTTCTGCTTGCCTCTCCTTGCCTATCCTTCCATTTAAGGTACATGTCTGCTTGCTTCTTCTTTCCTTCCTTGCCATTTATGGTACCTGTCTACTTGCCTCTTCTTGCCTGTGAACTGTTAAAGAATAGTATTTTTTGACTAGTCCAATGCATAGATTACTAGAATCTGGGGCTCCTTCCATTCATCCATGAACAATATCTCCTACGTGGATACTCTGTAGCATCATTCGGATACCCTTAGCGCGAGTTGTGTCCTAGTTACCATTCCCACCCATTGCAAGGAACTTCAGATTTAGGGCATTCATTCGTGGGAGGGGCCAGGGAATATGCACAAGTTGGCTTCTTAGGGAAAGACACAGTATAATATCCCCTCTAAGCATTATACTGAAAGCCCTCCTACCTTGAGTCAGGCCAAAGATGTCGATCAACTTCCATGGAAAGAATTCATGGTCTTTCTTGGTTAAATGTACTGTTGTTGTGTTGTTCATATTTTTTTGTTAATATACACACTTGCAACAACTTAGAATATGAGTGGTGGTCGACTCCATACTGCAGCTTGTCATCTAATAATTACTATGCAAATGGCAGTGAGTTTATGAGAAATGTGAAGACATCCTTGAATAGCTTTAGTGTGGACGTTGAAGATACATCCCAAAAAAGGTTTAATACTTTTGTGTATGGCTAGATTCCTAACCAAATATATGCTCTCCTTCAATGCAGGGGAGATGCAACCGCCGAACAATGCTACAATTGTTCACAAGCCGCAAAGGTTGTCGTTCTACAATCTTGTCATAATAGAGTTGGTAGTAGAGTTTATAAAAAATTATGCTTCTTATGATATAATGGAAACTATAACTTTATTGGAAAAATAGATATTGGTATATATGATCATTGGACTAATAATGCTACATCCTTCGATTCTGCTGCCTATGTCATGGCTGCTCAGTAGTTTTTGTCTGATTTGTCATCTGATATTACATCTGGATTTGCCATGAATCGTTACGCTTTATATTCAAAAACGAACACCTCGATTCTCGAGGTCTTTGCTTTGGCCCAGTGCTGGGGAGATATATCCCTTATTGGATGCAAGAGTTGTCTATCAACAATGATCTAAAAATACTTCAAAGGTAACGCTAGAAGTATTGGAGCTCGGGGTTTAGTGAGTAGCTGCATTGTTCAATATGAAAATAAAGTCTTCTTTAATCTTTTTTCTCCAACACCACCACAAAATTCTTCAACTAAAATACCCATGATTTTAGGTGTTCTTGGCAATTTTCTACTCCTGTTCGTGAGCATATTTGTATTTGTAACTCAAAAAAATTGAAGTATCTCATCTTTGAAGGCATAGGGAAGGTAAGCAAAGGATTAGTTTCCTTACTATTGTCCCTTTCCCTGTAATACAGCATTAGAGTTCGTTGAATTACACATCATTCTATAATTTTTGCTCCATTTGTTGTTGGGGCTGTGGATTTTCATTTTTGCAGGTCACTCTATGGGGGACGAATCACAAATCAGAGAAGACCTCCCCAATGTTTTCACAGTGTTTCAAATTGAAACATTGGCAGCTGCAACAGAAAATTTTCATGATAAGAACAAGATTGGAGAGGGAGGATTTGGCGTTGTATAAAAGGTAACATACCTTATCCCTATTCCGAAAGTTTATAAATTCTTAGAAGATCCTGTGATATACATATTTATTTATGTAGGAATTAAGGTAATTTCAATACAAGGTAACATAACTTATCCCTATTCTAGAAGTTTACAAATTCTTAGAAGAGCCAGTGACATAATGTTAGGTGTATTGTATTGTAAAGTAATGTTAGTAATACTTACTACATTTTTGGAGGGTAAAGAGAGGAGTTAAAACATGCATATAGCAGCACCAAATGAAAACAATTACAAAATTCAGTTATACTTTCGAAGAAAGTTAATCTCAAACTTCACAAAAACTTCATACTAATTGTATGTTTCTCTCAACCACTCACGGGAGCTATTCCAGATGGAAGTGAAATAGCATTGAAGAAACTATCCTTAAAATCTAAGAAAGGAAAAAAATAATTACTCAATGACGTGAAACTGGTGGCCAAAATTCAACATTGAAATCTTGTGAAATTACTTGGATGTTGCGTAGAGGGATCAGAAAAGTTGTTGGTTTATGAGGACTTTCGCAATAACAACCTTGATAAAATTCTATTTGGTGAGTCAACTAAGATGTAGGTCAAGAAAAGCATTTCCTGAAATGTTTAGAAATACTTCAGTCAGTCGTATTAATTTAGTATCATGGATTGTCCATACAGATAGAAATAAAAGCATGAAACTAGATTGGTAGAAATGTTCCAACATCATGCTTGGAGTAACTCGAGGGCTTATGTACTTGCACGAGGATTCTCATCTCCGGATTATTCATTGGGATATTAAAGCAGGCAATATATTGTTGGAAAACAAGTTCAATTTGATGATAGCAGATTTCGGGTTATCTAGAATATTTGACAAAGATGAAACTCATGTTAGGACAATAATAATATTTCAAGACATGCATCATTTGGTTATACTGTGTTTTTTTTAGTTTGATTTTAATTTTTTATTTTATGAGTGGACATGAATTTTTTTTAATTACTTTTTAGATTTGGTAACATAACGCTACATTAGGTGACAACATCTCTCCATATTAAGTTGTAGAGCACCTCACTCCCTACAAAAAAAAGTAAGAAGATTATCACCAAATACATTCCTAAGCACCCTATAAGAACACAGAATCTCCTTGAAAATAGACTTTGCATTTAGAGAACTTGAAGCAATAACACTTGTTGTTTATGGGTTCCAAGATGAAAGAGACTCGGTCATCCAATGTTGTCGGTAAGATTTGCAATCGGTACAGTGAAAATTTTGTAGTGATTTTAAATAAGCACATATACATATATCTTATTATGCATAGATATTCCTAATTGCTTCAACCAATGCAACCAACTTACCTTCTTTAAGCAAATTAACTTCATCCTTCTGAGGCTTGGAAATAGGCCTTGCATTTTCTTTAGAAATTTAAATAAGGACATATTCTTAAGGCGAGAAGGTGCCATTGTATATAATGGATAGCATTGCAAGAAATATCTTGTGAGGACAATCCATGCAGTCCAGTTTATAGAAAAAATCACATATAAAGTACAAGCGAACTAACAGGGAAGGATTGAGTGAAGTTAAATTCTCCATCCCTAAAGTTAAATGCATTCAAGTAGAAGATGTGACTATGACTAGTTCTCATGTACTAGTTGATCAGAATGTTGAAGGTAAATTAGATCTTGGAGAACAAGAATCAAAGTACAATGAAGAGCAGCCTCAAGAGGAAGATTTATGTCTATTCATCAACAATGAACAACAATCTATCAATGCAAAAGTAAGCTAAAATAATGTATCAGATCTTATTGGTGAAGGTATTCCCTCTCTTCTACATCATTTGGATGAATTCAAAGACAATTCTAATGAAGAAACTAATGTCATAATTGGTGATGAATATTTGAACTTAAATTAAACTAATATGCAATATTATATTTGGCTTGAGAATGAAAGGAAATATAGTAAGTGTGTTGGTGAATGAGGCTAAAATGTGCATTGAATGTTAGAAAAAAGTTCTATCTTTTCATTATTGTACATCTAATTTCAAAGAAGAAGATGCTAATGAAGCAACGGGTGGCCCAACAAAAAGATCTATCCTTCTATATTGTGAGGGTGGCCCTGTTTATGACATTGACAGTCATGATTTTAGCACATTATAAACTAGTAAGAAATGTGATAAATATGATCGAGAAACCAATGTATTTTCTTTCTTCTCTTATCCAGTGCATTATGAATCCAAATCTAGCATGGATAAGAAGGATGGGATGTACAAATTTCTTTTTGATAGAGGATATCATCTAAATGATTTTAAACCAAGTGGTGGGCTATTTTGTAACACTTCAAAGGATTTGGTAAGGTCTACCTTATATGTTCTAAAAGATCATTATGTTATAAAGTATTTTCCTATTTATGATAAGAATGGGTCCTTTGAAAATAGAGAAATGAAAGATGAGTAGGGGGAATTGACAACTTTCAAGCTTTGTGAGGATAAATGAAATACATGTGAATCAATTTTAATTAACCTGGTTTAATGGTGAGTGTGAATCTCTAGATAATAGGGAATCTTTATGAGGTTTTGAATATTTCGGTATTCTATTCTCATGGCACATATTCAAATCGACATCATGTGGACCATTTTCTCTAAAATATTCAACAAGAGCTTGAAAGGTGGGTGCATGCATGTTCTCTATCAAATCTCTGCTGGGAATTTCAATGTTCTTTCTAGATGGAGTTATGGATGTAGCTTGATCCTCCTGAGACATAATTTGAGTGAGAATCATACCTCAAAATGAGAACAAGAATGAGTTTTCACACTTATGTTTTCAATCAGTAAAATAAATATTGTGAATAAAAGAGAGGAAAGAAAACCAGATACAAGTCATCATTGACCATATATTCATTACGAAATCAATGCTCTGCTTGCTCTTCAATATGTATCACTTTATTATGATGGTCATTTTGAATCATTTTAAGTGTGTTCTAATGATCTTCTACATGCAACTTTATGTTCATGCTCTACTGAACTTGGCCAATATTCAACAAAATTAAACCAACAGAAAGTATTGAAAAGTATTGCAAAGAATTTGAAGATAGCTAATTCCTCATTTTGTACTAGTGAAAATCCATAACAACTTACTCAATAACTAAGAATACTTACAAAAGTTGAAGGGAATTCTTGTTCAGTCTTCAATAATGCAACACTTCTTTGGTTCTTAATATCTAAACACTGCATTCTGTTGTATGATGCAGATTGTGTTGGTAAAGAAATGTATGCAATGTCATATCAACCAAGGTTTGCATTGGGACATCAAAGGTAATTTCTTGATTTTATCAATCTTTTTTCTTGTCTTTCTTTCATTATGAGATATGATTATTGAAACAAGTGTTTGAACATAGCATTTTATGCTTTAAATATGATATTATCTGCTAATTGATAATAATGGGATTCTAAAGATTAAGGATTTTTTATAACAAGATCTTTCTGTAGTGACCAAAATGGAAACCTGGCCAATAGAGTAATCACATTGTGATATAGGTAAGTGAAATATGACCTATTTTATGATCACAGTCAATTTTGTCTATTATGTATTCTTTCTTGTTTACAATGCAAAATCTAAATGGAACTTCTTTAGGGTGTTAGTTTTGTGTTCTAATCTTATGTGTATCCCCCTAAAGCTTCCATTTCTGGATTCTTTGTTTCTTTATGTTAGAAATAGTAAGTTCACTGCCATCGAGTATTCCTCAGACATGGAAGGTTTTGCATTCATATTTAAATGGATGTTGTTCATAGTCCTTAGGTAGTTATACCCATTTCCAACATCTACACAATGACTATAGAGTAGAGGCCTATGCCCTGTCATAATTGTAGTCTATTAATTATATTTGATTCTATTCATTCTCCCAGTGTTTCAAATAATGCCTGGTTTTCCAAAGAAAAATATAAAAATACAGCCTCATCATATACTCTATGGCCCCATGAATATGCTTATATCCAATGTTGTTGGGGATCATGTAGATCTCCCAATGCAAGCATTGCAACATCACCCTAGGAAGAGAATAAACATTATGAATTGGCATCACAATATATCCTAATTACCATTTATCCTTGTGGATACTCATTATCTTGATGGAAGAAGGAACTTTGCTCATCCCATGGTGGATAGGATCCATGTGAAGCACCAACTATTGGGTTGATCATCCTCTTTTGATTCTCCTTATTGCTCCACTTATACATGGCTCTAGGATGATCATGCTTATTTACTATATCCTTGGCATCCACACTAAGATAATTTTTGTTGATAGGTCTCATATAGTAGTAAAATAATGGATGCTAGGGAATAGTGATTTTTACAATCCCATTTAGCCAATTTCTTGAGTTTTGTTCAAACTTCCTAGAAAAGGTTTATGGATTGCATAACCTGCTTGATCATATATTGTGAACTTACACAATCTATGATCCTTTGTCAACCATTAGATACTCAAAGTTGTGTATTGATCATTTTTACCATTATAGAGGACTCTGTAAGTTAGGTTTCCAAATTCTTAAAGGGTTCTAGCTCAATGGAAGAGCGTCTGCCTTATAAGTAGGAGGTTGGTGGTTCAATTTCTCCATGCCCTAATGATATTATAATATCGGTTAAATACAAATAAATTAGTAACCAAAAATAATAGATAAGTGACCAAACAATGAGAGATAAGTGACCAAACAAAATGACCAAAATTCGTATATAAAATTACTAAAAATGGCTAAATTAGTGACCAAAAAATGAGAGATGTGAAACTAGATATTAAAAATGGTGCAACACGTGGCGCTAATAATGAATCTAAACATGGCATTGATATGGTAGAAAAATTAGACACAGATCTAGGCATTAAAAAGGATGCAACATGTGGTGCTAATGATGAAGCCAAACATGGCGTTGATATGGTAGCAAAATAAGATGTTACTTTGGATGCAAAACATAGCACTACATAGGAAGAAAAATATGGTGCAACAATAGAAGAAATATTTGGCATCATTTTGGTAGCAAAACACGATGCAAAAAAGGAAGCAACAATTGGTGCAAATTTGAAAGAAAAAATTGGCACATATTTGGAAGTAAAACATGGTGCAAAATGGGATGCTAAAGTGGTAGCAAAAATGGATGCAATATTGGATGCTAAAGTTCTTTGTTATATTATTATGCAGATGATGGGACAAATATACAAATCTCGAGGCTCATCTATCAACGGAGATAGTGAACATTTTACAGTATTGAAAGAAGGCGAATGAGAAAAGGGGAATCTCTGTCGTCTTGGTAGGCGTCAATCGATCCATGGAGCGTATAAAATCCTTCACGTATAAGTTCGTTATAAGCCCAAGCTCATTTGGATGCTAACATGGTGCTATTAAGGATGCAAACATGGTGCTAACAGGGATGTCATTTAAGAAGCAAAAGAGGACACTCGCTAGGAAGCAAAATATGACGTTATTTAAGAAGAAAACCTCGACGTTGTTTAGGAAGCAAAGTTGGACGCTATTCTGGAAGAAAAAAAATAGATGCTATTTTGTATGTCATAAAGGATGCTATATAGAAAGCAAAAAAAGACGTTTTTTTAAATGCTTTAAGTTTTGTCCATGACGCGTCCCATTTAGCGTCTAGTTTGACCACTCAATGTAAAAGAAATATTACACTAAAAAGGGACGCTAAATGAGACGCTAATTCCAGCATTTGTTGTAGTGGCCCATTAGAGGAAATTTGAGGTCTAAAATGGGCCTCCTAAGGAAAATAATAAAATAATAGTTATTAATTTTGGAGGAAGAATGAAAAAAACTATTTTTTGTGCTTGTATTTTCGACATATCTCCCTGTGTTTTAACTCAAATTATGAGCGGGAGAGCTAGTTATATGCGGAATTTAATTCCGCATCCAACAAGTACCCACACTACATACTTTTGACGGACCCCGCTGCCCCAAAAACAAGAAATACCTGAAAAAATGTGAAGATGATCATCATCTCATTTTTTCAGGTATATCTTGTTTTTGGGGTAGTGGGGTCCATCAAAAGTATGCAGTGTGGGTACTCATTGGATGCGGAATTGAATTCTGCATCCAGCAAGCTCTCCCTCTTGAAATTTGAGTAAAAACACAGGGAGATATGTCGAAAATACGAACAAAAAAGTAGTTTTCTTTTATGACAAATATCTTAATTCAAACATTATGGTTGACTCATTTTATTGAAATTCTATTGGTTCTTGAATTTCAACTCACAAAATTTATTGTTGCCGTGTTTTCTTATAAGGCCCATTTTAGACCCCAAATTTCCTCTAATTGTTAAGCATTCATTCCATGCACATTCATACAAGTAATTCAAACATATTCAAAATTCATACATATACACAAGAGATAACATGGAAACCCATTCAGGAAAAAACCACAAGGTGCTCTTCATCTAGCATGAGGAAATAGATGCACCTTTTGTCTGCACACTGAGCTGTAGAATCTGCTCAATATCTTCTTACGTTTCTTTACAGACTTTTCCTCCCTCTCATGCTCTTTGATCTTCTCTCTCTCTCTCCTTGCTCCCACTAATGATCTGCACACATCCTAGATCGACTCAACCTTTCCTACTAATTTGCACACTTAGATGTGCTCAAAAATACTACTCAAATCCATCAACCAACACTAACAGTCAGAAGTTATAGAGAGTTTACTTGTCTAATTGAAGTCTATCTTCAAAGTCTAAACCAAGAGTGTAGCCCACCTACAGGTTGGGTTCTCCATTTTATATCCTTCTTATAGACTCGATACATGCTCAATAAAGACTCAAGACTCAATACATACTGGTTTACTGTCACTTTCTCATTTGATATCCTATTTCCAGCCATAGTTTGTCTTTCCTATTCTAGTAACACCTAACGAGAGGCACTGACGGCCTAACTTACAAAGAAGCCTCCATTTATGTGGTTCTCATTGGCTCTCAGTCAGGCTCATACTCACAATCCTTAAGGCTTGTCACTTTCTCATCATTATGTCTTATTGTCGCTTTCCAGTCATTATGTTACTCGCACACCTTCTGGTGCTATTATTTTTTCGCACCTTCCCTTGTCGCACTCCTTCCTTTAGTCGTGGATTCCTTTCCTGGTGCAACTTCCTCCTCTTATGCGCCTCTTCCTTCTTCTTTCTTCCCTTTACTTACTCTATCGCAGCTTCCTTCTCTTCCTCTTTAGCTCTTTTCCATCCTTAGGTAGAATTATAGTTGAATTCTACCTTCCTATCCCTAGGCCCAACAACACCTTTCACTATGCCTCAAGTGCCCTAAAAAATTTTGTAATCAATTCTCAACACCTTATCTTACAACTACCTTGGTATGATTAAACAATTGGTATTTACAGTAGTTTGCAGGATGGTTTAATAGTAGGTTGAAGTAATAGTATTTTTAACATAATAGTGGTAACTTTGTGGATCAGCTTGCACCTCAAGGATTTCTATTGGTAGGACCCTCCTTTGTTAGAATGGATAGAGTACGAGCAGGAAAGCATATGAAATGCACATAATTTTGAGGACGACGAGGTGAACCTAATGGATAACAACATTGGTTTCTTTGTGAAGCCATCTGAAACTCCACAATAACCCCTCTCACATCAAATCCCATCGAATTTCATACCACATTGTGCAAAAGAGCTATGCAATGGCATATGAAGTTGATCGAATAAAGAGATGCATGTGCATTGGCTCTAGCTCTAGCTCTAGTAGATATAAATAAATTGTTATTCAACAAATTTTTTGCAACCCAAGTCTGAACAACAAGGGATCACATAATTAAGGGAAATTCAATAGATGCAAGGAGAATCTACCTAGGATTATGCACAATGATTTAGATATGTCTTGGCCAAAATCTCATTCCATGTGCATCATTCCTACCACAAGGAATGGTTTATTCAAGGGTTATTACCTCTAACTAGAATTCGTTTATCGCAACAAGTTGTGGATTCACCTAAAATTGCTTTAGAGCAAGCTATGAAGATTGAAGCAATGACTAATTATTTGAATGGCACTATAACTGAAACATCATCATCTATCGATGACTTTTCACAAGTACAAAGCCAAATTGTTTCTCTAACTGAAATACTTTAGGAATTGACCATACTAAATCAAAACTGAATACAATATGGTGCACATGATGTAGGATGGAAGGTCATCATGTATCAAAATGTCCACTAAATGAGGGGAGGAATAACCCCACTGGGATGACAATTCACCAGTGATCCAAGATCAACCGTTGTGTAAGTATCTGCAACAAATCCATTTCATATAGTTTGTTTCCCTATACATATAGATCCATATATCTCCTCTCTAAATGACTACTACAAGAGGTGCAAAGCATTTGGCCATTTGTCACAACTATTCCTAATACTGCAAAAGTATTCCTCAATGCCAAATATAGTATAGTAATTTTTGTGGATCTACACTACATAGTATAGATAAATTCATAGCTCTAGATGCATTGACACAGAGGTTATACCATTCCTTATATGAGGTATAATATCAACCATAAGAGAGAGGTGCAGGCAGATCAGGACATGGAAGAGGATTTGGAACTACACAAGGAGGAAGTCATACAGGCCTGATTAAGTGTTACAACTGTACTGAGATTGGACATCTAGCTTGATCATGTACCCACCCTAAGATATTGTGGTGCAACTATTATCGAACAAACACTCACACTATTGAAGAATGAATAGAGATTATTGCAAAATGGGAGGACTTCACAAGATGATTGGAAAATATAATCAACCTTGAGCAGCGAAAAGATCATAGTCTAGCAGGATTTGTTATTACCTAATGAGGAGTAATAAAGGGTGGAGATAAAAATAGCATGAATTCACCTGTGATAAGAAAACAATCCCCGCAAACAGTGAAGTACGAACCAGCCCACTAGAATTAGATTTACCAAGAGATTGTTGAAATGTTTAAACAAATGTTCGATGCACCAACCAGAGACGAGGAAAGACCAACCTAGACTATTAGAACGGATGATATGTTGGGAAGTTGCAAAAGAAATACAGTTTTAGGGAAGGTAAGAGACCCTATATTTTTATGGTTCACCTTGCTAAGGGATATTTTGGACAAAGGAAAGTGCAAAGTGCGAGTTACAGAAAATCATTCATGCAATCAATGGTGTTGTGGAAACTAATGAAGAAATTTGTGCCTCTCTTCCAAAAAGGATAGCTCATTTTTTGTAGAAGCAGAGAAATAAAAGAATCAGACGAAAATTTAGGTTGGATGATCAAGTCCATGGATATGATATCAAGAATGTGGTTCTAGATTGGGATCTGATCTCAACATACTTCCAAAGAGGTCCCAGGAAGCCATGGGTTGTCCCTCTCTTGTCTATTATCCTATTTAGTTGAGAATGTAAAACCAGTATCACATATTTTCGATTAACCATTTGGGATTTCGATTGGTTATGCATATTATTCTATGATAATGTATTCTACATATATCCTTCTTCAATTTGATAATTTGAGTGATTTTATGTACATTTTGGAAGCAATTCCGACAATTACCCAGGAGGGATTTGAGCCCCAAAATTGCTAGTAAAGTTATCTATCTTATTTAGAATTTGATATAGACTTGCAGAACTGATTGGAGTACCATAATACATCCCTGAACATAAAAATTAAGTTATTATATCATTCATACACCTTATCTAAATATTTGGGAGCAATTGGGCTGATTTGGAGACCAAGACACTAAAACTAGTCAAGAGCCAAAATTGTGAAAAAATGGAAAATTGGGCATTTTAATAAATTTCCTAAAAGGAGACATTACAATAGTCATAATCCCTGAGTTTGATAACCCATTTCTGTTGTTTTGGGGATGAGACCCGTTGTTCCATGAAATATTTCAAACTCTAGTGTTCAGTCTTGATGCTGAAAGGATTCTCTAAGAGGGATGGCCACCACTTATGTACTATGTGCAAAATAGTCATCGTTTCCTTCTCATATGTAGAGCTGGATAAATTCTTTCCAAAAAGGGATTTTTTGGTGAATCCAATGGGATTTTCATCTTGAAAGAGGAAAACCCCAAGTCCATTGGCATAAGCATCACTCTCAAGAGTGAAGAGCTTTGAAAAATCAGGCATCGAAATGAAAGATCCAAGGGAGTAGTTGAGACTGCTGAAGGTTGCATCTGAATGAAATGTAGCTGATGGTTGCTCACTATTTGGTTCAAATTTGAGTGGAGAATATTCATTCACTTCTTGGATGAAAGAATACATGGCTGAATATTTTGATGCATATCACTTCCTTTTGGAGCAGCATTATAGGAGATTCTATGACAATTATGACACAAGTCAAGTATGAAGGCTGAAATACTAACATACTGACATGTCAAGACTGAATATAGAATATTATAGGTCTAATTTTGGAGTTGGAGAAGGCCAAGAGGCTCCTACTCAAGTTTGGGAGAAGAGGGAAGGTGAAGGGAGAGGCCACATGGCATAGCATGGGCAGCCACACCAATTTGAATTGGATTTGTTTTATGGATGGATTTGGAACCTTAGAAGACTAATAATGTTTATAAAATACAGTTATCATCCATGAGAAGGATATTTTTCTCATTTGTGAATTTTGAGAGCTAGTGGATGACTAGTTTTCTTGCTTAAGCCAATTTCAAAGGTGAAAGATTCCCATCCTAGTTGGTGTTTGGAAAGGCCTCTCAAGTATTTCATGGATATTTAATGGAGTCTTATTTTCAGGTTCAAGCTACATTAATTTCATGGACATCTCAATATCAGCTTGTTCTTCCATTCATCTCAAGTTTTCTCACAATATTTCAGCTCTATGGAGTGAGGCGCACTTGGTGAGCTATTCATCTCTTTGAGGGAGATTTCCTTGCTCTAGTATTTTGTATTCTGATGTAAATTATATTTTATTTAAGTTCAAAAATATCTCAGGTAGAAAATCCAATATATCTCATGTATTATTGTCCAATATTGAAGAAACAGTGCCATTTCCCCAATACCTTGTTGTAAACTCTTGCAATCTTGATGGAATCGAATATATGTGTGCCCCATTGATGATTTATGAATGAATGAAATTTCATTAAAGTATATTATGGGTTTAATGGTCTGTAATGTATAATTTGTGGCCATTGGGTCTAATTTCATAGCATTTGGGGCAAACTACATCTCATTTCCCCAAGGGTCCAAAACTAGTTTTTTATATCTGATTGAAGGAAGTGATAACAGCCATGGGATTTTGATTGGTTATACATATGAGTATCTGATAATTTATTATACAAATCCCCTTCTTAAATTTTATAATTTGAGTGAGTTTATGTACATTTGGGAAGCGATTCCGACAATTACCCTCGAGGGATTTGAGCCGCAAAATTGCTAGTAAATTTCTCTATCTTATTCAGAATTTGATATAGACTTGTAGAACTGATTGGAGGACCATAGTACATCCATGAACATAAAAATTAAGTTATTATATCATTCATACACCTTCTCTGAATATTTGGGAGTAATTGGGCTGATTTGGAGACCAAGACACTAAAACTAGTCAAGAGCCAAAATTGTGAAAAATTTGGAAAATTGGGCATTTTAATACATTCCTAAAAAGGGACATTACAGTGGTATCAGATCATGGTCCTGGAACCTATTGAAGTTATGGATGGTATATATGAATTGAATAAATTCATTAATCCATGTGGTGATGATATGTCTAGGCAGGTTAAGCAAGCATTCAAATTGGCACATAAAACTATTCATTATGAAGACCTTAATGATTGGTTGAAGGAATTTATAAAAACTAATTAAAATAAGAACTCATTAATGAATAATCATCAATGCACAAGTAGGGAGGAGACAAAAAAGCTACAAATTTATGTGGGTGGTGATGAAGAAAAGGCATTACATGAAGAGGATCGAAATTCACTCCCAAATGACTTTGAAAAAGATGAGGAAACATCACATGAGAAGGAAGAAGAGTACCTTGAAACTCTTGAATATCATTCTGAAACAAATTCTACTATGAACATGGAGAAAATATCATCTATTGATGGATGCTTGAACTATGAAGTAGTACCTACTGAAGGGTGCTCACACCTCTATGTTGGTGACATGGAGATCAATTTTGAAAGTGTTGTTGTAAGCCAAACTTCCATTAAAACAAGAAATGAATACCTTGTAGCAGTTGAAGAAGAAACAAGATCAACTTCCCCATCACCACTTGAGTTTCATGAAGTTGGTCCAAGCAACAAGGAAGAACATGAGGAGGTTCATTTTCAAGAGCCTCATTTTCTTGAAGGGTCCTTAAATATGAATGAAAAGAAGATCCAAGAGGCCCTTAGCATACTCCATGACACTCAAGCATTGGTATAAAATTTGTGTTGGAGAGCTACTTTCTTGGAGGATCCATCCTTCCTTAAAGACATGGAGAATATCCAAAGAGCAATGTGCAACATCAAAGGTAATTTCATGTCTTTGCTTTTTTATAGAAAAAATGTCATTGAGCTTAGTGAATGGTTACATGAATCCTACTTGAAGAATAATGAATTTATTCATAAGCTCACAATTCAAAATGAGCAACTTCTTGAAAATTTGCAAGACACTTGTTTTTCCTCCTATGTTTCAGATTGTCAAATGGTAGATTGTTTGGAGGATTCTCATGACATGGTGGATCATGAAAAATTTGGAAATTTGAATGTACTTGATGTGTTTGAAGATGAACTTGAAGAGATCCAAACACTTGATGTGGTGGAAGAGGAACTTGAATTGTCTTTTGATGAAGGGTATGCAATTTTTAAAGAAGAACATGATTCCTCTACATTGGAACCAATCTATGACAAAAGGATTCACACTCTTGAAGGAGCTGCATAATCCTACCTCTATGGATCCTTCACATTATGACAATTTTGCACTTACTGATCATTTGGGTGAGTTGGTTCTTTCTCCTACATCCTACATTTCCAAATTTTGCAGCAGTCATCCTAATGAAGTATGGGTGAAATTTTTATTTTTGATGGTGCCACATGAAGAGCATGGACATTCTATTTCTCCTTTTGATGATGAAATTATTAGATAACCATCTTATTTAAAGTTGCAGTAGAATCCTTGTTTACATTATGATTATACACATCTACATGGGTGCACCTATGATGTTCACTTGAGTCACTTGGTGACTCACGATTTTCCTTGCTCCTTTCCTAGTCTATTTGAAGTTGGAGGAACTTCATCCCACACTTGGGTGAAGAGTTATATGATTGAAGAACATTATTATTGGTAGCATCATCCTCTGATTTTACATGATGATATACATATTCATGAGTGTATTGATGAGACTTCTTTGAGCCACTTGAAGTCTGCATGTTTTCCTTGCTCCTTATTTTGTTCAGATTTTGGTGGAGGTTCTCCATTCACTTATTGGATGAAAGAACACATGGATGATTATATTGATGCACATTACATATCATTTGGAGCATATTCTTATTCACATGTGCAGCAACATTCCTTGTTACTTTCTGATGATGCACATCTACATGGATGCACCTATGATATGTATTTGAGTCACTTGAAGACTCATGGTTTATTGCTCAACACTTGGTTCATTTGATATTGGAGGACCTTAATCCAACACTAGGGTGAATAGACTTATGATAGAAGAACATTTTTATTACCAGCCACATACATTGTTATATATTTATGATTCACTCATTCATGGATGTATGGGTAAGACTTCTTTGAGTCATTTGAAGTCTCCTTATTTATGTTTCTCACTATTTGGTTCAAATTTGAGTGGATATTCTTCATTCACTTCTTGGATGAAAGAATACATGGCTGAATATTTTGATGCATATCACTTCCTTTTGGAGCAGCATTATAGGACATGGGATACTCACCTATGTGATTGGAGCATATTAGATTGGTCACTTGAAGCATGTATGTACTTGGAAAATGGTAGTCTACTCATTGGGAGGGGAGGTATAAGCACTTTCATGATTTCTTGGTGAGGCACTTCCTTGATGTACATTATTATTATGTTGTTATATACTTTGATGATATATATTATGCACTAATGATGTTTGGAAGAATGAATACAAGAAAATGGGATCCAAGAATTCTCTTTCCAAATGGTATGGGTTGGAGAGCACTCTTAATTGTTGGACTGCAATGCAAGTAATGGGACTCTGGGATAGTTTTTAGTCCCATTGATTTCAAATTATTTGGGAAACAAGAAATATGGGATATGGATTCCCCATTTAATAAGGTGATGTTAATCAAAATAGTGAAGAAGCAAGCATGGTGGTTCCTCTATGAAATCTTCATGGAATCTCAAAGACTCAAGGTGGGCAGTTCAGTGGCAACTTCAAAGAATCATACAGAAAGCAGGTTCTTCAACAACCATGTTTGAAATTGCTTGAGTACAAGAAATATTGCAAAGGGAGGATTTGTAATGTCCCAAATTTTGCATTGGGTCACAATGGACAAATCAAATTTTCCATATTCATGAAATTTGTCAAAGGGATGCTAAAAGTCAAATAATTGCCAAGGAAGAAAATCGCTAGTTTTCGTAGGTTGGGGGAGGAAGCTTTGAGATTTGGAATAAGGGGGATAATAAATGATGTTTAGACATTAGAAGAGGATAAATATTTAATAATGTATCTTATTAAATAAATACAATAGAAAAATGAAATGGCTATGGATAATGGAGACACATGGAGACTGTGGGGCCCACTCAAGCTAGAATTCCTATGTTAAATGGCATCCTCCTCTTGTTTCGAATCTATAGGAAGCCTAATGTTTTGGGATAGATTATGAGGTTAATATACTTATACATATAATTCATAGGATGAAATTGGGATGAATTGTAACTTACACGTAAGAAGAAGATCCAAATGGGAGTTTCATGGACACTTGGCTAGATTCCCCTTACATTTATGACATCTATGACACCAATGATGGAGATTCTTTGACAATTATGACTCAAGTCAGATATGAAGGCTGAAATACTGACATAATGACATGTCAGGACTGAATATAGCACCTTAGAGGTCGAATTTGGTAGCTAGAGAAGGCCAAGAGGCTCCTACTCAAGTTTGGGAGAAGAGGGAAGGTGAAGAGAGAGGCCACATGGCATAGAATGAGAAGCCACACCAATTCGACTTGGATTTGGTTTATGGATGGATTTGGAACCTTAGAAGACTAATAATGTTTATAAAATATAGGGATCATCCATGAGAAGGATATTTTTCTCATTTGTGAATTGTGAGAGCTAGTGGATGACTAGTTTTCTTTCTTAAGCCAATTTCGAGGGTGAAAGATTCCCATCCTAGTTGGTGTTTGGAAAGGCCTCTCATGTATTTCATGGAGACTTAATGGAGTCTTATTTTCAGGTGAAAGCTACAGAAATTTCATGGACATATCAATATCAGCTTGTTCTTCCATTCATCTCAAGTTTTCTAACAATATTTCAGCTCTATGGAGTGAGGCGCACTTGATGAGCTATTTATCTCTTTGAGGGAGATTCTATTGCTCCAGTATTTTGTATTCTTATGTAAATTATCTATTATTTAAGTTCATAAATCTCTCAGGTCAAAAATCCAAGATATCTCATGTATTATTGTCCAATATTGAAGAAATAGTACCATTTCCCCAATACCTTGTTGTAAACTCTTGCAATCTTGATGGAATCGAATATATGTGTGAACCATTGATGATTTATGAATGAATGAACTATAATCAAATTATATTATGGGTTTCATGTCTGTAACTAAGAATTTGTGGCTATTGGGTCGAATTTCATAGCATTTGGGGCAAACTACATCTCATTTCCCCAAGGGTCCAAAACTAGTTTTTTATATCTGATTGAAGGAAGTTATAACAGCCATGGGATTTCGATTGGTTATGCAT
The DNA here is from genome assembly GCA_001517045.1 of Pseudotsuga menziesii. Classification (NCBI taxonomy): domain Eukaryota; kingdom Viridiplantae; phylum Streptophyta; class Pinopsida; order Pinales; family Pinaceae; genus Pseudotsuga; species Pseudotsuga menziesii. The sequence goes on from LPNX010354844.1 coordinate 116,089, forward strand.
ATGAGTCTGTGATAATGTATTCTACATATATCCTTATTCAATTTGATAATTTGAGTGATTTTATGTACATTTGGGAAGCGATTCCGGCAATTACCCGAGAGGGATTTGAGCCGCAAAATTGCTAGTAAATTTATATATCTTATTCATAATTTGATATAGACTTGCAAAACTGATTAGAGGACCATAATACATCCATGAACATAAAAATAAAGTTATTATATCAGTCATACACCTTCTCTAAATATTTGGGAGCAATTGGGCTGATTTGGAGACCAAGACACTAAAACTAGTCAAGAGCCAAAATTGTGAAAAAATTGGAAAATTGGGCATTTTAATAAATTTCCTAAAAGGGGACATTACAATAGTCATAATCCCTGAGTTTGCTAACCCATTTCTATTGTGTTGGGGATGAGACTCGTTGTTCCAGGAAAATATTTCAAAATCTAGTGATCAGTCTTGATGCCGAAAGGATTCTCTAAGAGGGATGGCCACCACTTATGTACTGTGTGCAAAATAGTCATCATTTCCTTCTCATATGTAGAGGTGGATAAATTCTTTCCAGAAAGGGATTTTTCGGTGAATGCAATGGGATTTTCATCTTGAAGAGGACAACCCCAAGTCCATTGTCAAAAGCATTAATCTCAAGAATAAAGAGCTTGGAAAAATCAGGCATCTGAAGGGTGCATCGGAATGAAAGATCCAAGGGAGTAGTTGAGACTATTGAAGGTTGCATCTAAATGAAATGTAGTTGAGCGATGACACCATTTGAATTCGTCGTAAGGAGATTTTCCATGCGATGGGAACTGATGATGCTGAGAGAACCTAGTTGTAAGCCATTGAATGTGTGTTTCTTCCCATTGACTGAAGATTGCATCCACAGTTCAACAAAATCCCATAAGATGGGTCCAAGTGTACGTAACCATTGAGTTCCCAAAATCACATCACATCCTCTTAGAGGCATGGCAAACATGTTAGAGTGCAAGTTATAATCTCCAATAGAGACACACACATTGTGACACTTTCCTTTGCAAGGTAAGGTGCTCCCATTGGGAACCATGAATTTAAAGATGGAGCGAGGATGGACAAAACTATTAGCTTGTTTGGAAATATGAGGGTCAATGAAGTTATGGGTACTACCAGAATCAATGAGTATTGTAAGAGGAATATTCTTGAAGAAACCCTTGACCTGCATGGTTTTTAGGGAGGTAACTCCAGCTAATGCATGGAGAGATATCTCTGGGTGTTTGTCATGAGAATGGGGGTCAACAGGCAGTTGTTGAATGTCAACCTGATCGTCTACTGGATCTTGAGCAGCTTCACAAATTTCAAGTGCAAGCGTAGAAACCACATCCAAGAGATAGAGATTTTGTTCATTACATTGATGTCCCCAGGTGAATTTCCCATCACAATTATAACAAAGTCCTTTTTCCCTACGTGCCCACATCTCGGCTTTAGACAAATTCTTGATAAGAGTGGGTCTAGGAGTTGGAGGGATTGGGTGTCTTTGGGAAACCATATTTCTGAATGGAACAAAAGTGGATTTGGGGCGTTGCCAAGCCCTGATCTTGTCCTCCGCCAACTTAGCCAACCCTAGTATTTCCATCATTGTGTTGGGATAGAACATGTTAACCTCAGATCGGATTGTATCCTTCAAACCACTGATAAAACAAATCATGTAGAATGCATCAGACAATCATTTTGTGTGATTGACCAATTTCTCAAATTCGGTCTGATACTCTCGAACAGTGCCAGACTGGTGAAGCTTGGTGAGTGCTCCTAGGAAGTCATCAAAACCATGAGGGCCAAATGGTGCAAAAGGAGTTGGCAGAAATTTGTCCATTGTGGCGCGTCATGAGCCTTGATGTATTAACGGAACCATTGCAGAGCTTCATGTTCCAAATGAAAGGATGTGAGTGAGACTTTATTGACATCAAGAGTGTTATGCAGACTGAAATATTGTTCATCCCTGTAAATCCATCCAGTTGGATCATCACCATTGAAGCAAGGAAAATCAAGCTTCAACCCACGAAAGTTGCTAGAGGAAGAGGACCCAATGCCTGCAACAGACCCAGGTTGTTGTTGATTGTTCATGGGTGAATGCAAAGGATGGAGGGTGAGAACTTTTTGATCCAAAGCTTCGAGTTTGGTATTGATGGCGGAAAGTTCTTCTTCCATGTGTTTATTTGCGTTTTTTTTTTAAGAAATGATCTGTGGTGGTGCTAGAAAGCTGTGCTTTATCAACTTGAAATGGAGTAAATGAGTTGTGACAATTCTAGAATCACATTATCAACTGTAATTAGATATGGACCCCAAGTATATTCGGCTTCCTAATGGTTCAAAGGTAGTCACTCGGCCACCAAGGCTGTCTCAGGCTTTAGTATTGGGGTAGTACCCCTCACTTCACGGCGCAAGTAAAACTGCTAACCGCTTGGCCAAAAATGACAGCTCTTTGTTTTTCATCACAAATGGGAATCTAGTCAATCTGGTGGGGGTCATTGCCCTTTTTACTTGGCAAGTCCTCTCAATGGCCAGCTACTTCAGGGCTCCTATGGTACTCCTCACAATGAGTTTTAGGGCTATGCCTAAGTACTTCCCACAGTTAAGCGGATAGGGTTTATTCTCTAACATGAATGAATAATACTGTGACAAGAAGAATAACTAGTGCAATAATCATAGTGTCAGAAACAATGTGGCAAAAATGCTACCCAATGCTCAAAAACCCGTAATTAGAGCTAGGGTTTTGAGGTGAAAGTTTTAAAATGAGTATAACCCAATCTATATTGCTCAGAATTGCTATTATATCCTGTTTCTGGAACTAGAACAGCCACTCTACTTCTACCCACGCAATCAGAATAGAAATTTGGGCAGCTGGTCAAACGGTTTTCGCTCTATAATTTCCGCGGTCGTCACCGAAATTCTAAAAAATTACTAATTTTAATTCCGCGATATCTCCACTTCTGAAACTCTAAACGACATGATTTTTTTTTGAAACTGCATATTTTTGTAAGAGGAATTCAGATATGCAACTTTACTCTTCTAATTCTATGTAGAAAGTTTCATAAATTGATCTAAAATTTGTCATCCGGTTTTGCCCCTTTTTTCCAAAAAACAATTTCTCACTTGTGCCAAGGAAAGTGCTCTGATACCAGATGTGGAGAACCTCCTGTAATAACAATGAGAATGCATGATATAACAGAAATTATGGATCACAAAAGAGATTTTATTAATCACAGGCCACTTTGAGGGGGAAACCTCCTTTGAGCAAGCTCAATATGAAATAATTCTTCAATGATTTCATTGGCCTCAACACTTAGTTATATAGTACGTCTAATCTAAACAACTATTACTCCCCATCAATGTGGGATAATACAACATACTAACTGGACAACTTAACATCAACTATTAATCCCCATGAATGTGGGATAATACAACATACTAACGGGACGACTTACAAAGCATATGCGTCCAATAAAATATACTAACAAAATAAAGAGGAGGGTTGACACGGGTTCTTAACAGAAACACATAAATATTTCTTGGATACAACACTCATAGGAACTCCTATAAAATGATGGGAAACACATAAAGATGATATACCTGACTAGGACTCATACCAACTAGCTTTGATTCTAAGGTTCAAAACTTCCAAGCATGCTAACATAGTTGTCGAAATCTATATGGGCCATACAAATTGTTTCGCTCACATCAATCAGTGCAAACAACAATGGCACATTGATGGATCACGACCATAATAGTGGGTTCACTAGTTCTTCCATGATTTAATACCCATTCCCAAAGCTTGGTACGTGCATGGAGAAACACAATGGCAAATTGGGTGTTGGAAGAATCTAAGCACAAATTTTTGCCAAGATTTTTCCTTCTCTGCAACTAGTGATTTAGTCACCAAGGCACTTACAGTAATCCCGGAAAATCTATTCATTGATAAATTGTAGATTTTTGGAAGCTCATACATCTACCTCGACCATCAACAGTTTTGTAGCACATTTATCTTTATTTTCAAAATGTAACCCCCTCTCTATTGTGCAAAGGTCAAAAAGAAAATCTAGACCTTGATGACTTGGAACACCTGAGGTACCTAACCTTCAATGAATCAGATGGGTATTGAGAATTACAACAATGGAAACCTAAAGAAACTAGATCCTTGTATACATACCCTCTAAATCTATAGAAATTCAATATTGGCACATAAGACAACCCGGAAATAGTGGCCATTTGAGACTATTGGGATGAACAAATGGTATCTAAAATCATATCCCTTCCTAAAAAATACGAAGATATGGTTTCGCAAATTTTACAGAGCTCAAGGGGATCCAGGGTGATCTTGGAGAAATGGATATTATGTTAGAACTCGATGCCAAACCAATGAAGCATCACCCGTATAGGTTGAAACCTTGAGTGAAACATAAAGTAAAGAAAAAAAATGACTGGATGTTGAATGGTGGTTTAATTTTCGATGGACAAGTCTAAATGGATGAAACCCATAGTGATTCAAAGCAAGAAGGACATTGAGGACATCAAAGTCTTTTTCAACCATAGAAGTTTAAATTTTTCTCATGTTCATGACCCATTTCTGACACCCTTCAATGTTGAAGTCTTGCATCATGTATCCAGGAATAAGGCCTACATGTTTACAAATGAGTTCTCAGAACATCACCAGGTTCGCATTGTGTAAGTATATATAAATAAGACAACCTTTAAAACATAATAGGGCTCATCCGCTTACGATGTCATGCATTTTGGACTGAAGAATGCACCTGTATTCTTTTCAACGATTGTGATAGCGCCTTTCAAGAAATTCCTTCACATGTTCTTGGAGGTGTAATTGGATTATGATACAGTTTATAACCTCTTCAAAGACCATGTGCCTCTACTCCAATTCATGTTAGATTCGTGTCTCTATATGTAGATCTCCTTAACCAATGGAAATGCATTTTCTATGTCCCCTTTGGGAACTTATTAGGACACATTGTTTGTTATGACAGAGTTATGGTAGATCTTGCAAAGATAATTATTATTGTGAATCTTTTGGACCCTACATTAATGAAGTAATTGTGATCCACTTTGGGAAATACATGCTACTACAAACGATTTATTTGCAACTACGATTATATTGCATCTCCTTTGGAACAATTACTCAACAAGGTGAAATCATTCAACTAGACTAAATATTGAGAAAAGGATTTCCCCATTCTTACATTTCCTGACTTAGTAAAGTAATTTCATGTACATGTTAACGCATCTGGCATTGCCCTTAGAGTTGTGTTGGATCAACCAAGGGAGGGTGGCATTGACTATGCTATCTAATTTGCTAGAAAGAAACTATATTAGGTTAAGTGCAACTACATGACTACAGAAAGAGAAGGATTGGAAATGATTTATGCCTTGCAGAAGTTCCACCATTAATTGCACGAGGGACACTTCAAGTTTTCACAAATCATTCATCTCTCAAGTACCTAGTAAAAAAACATGTTTTAGTTCTAAGGTCGTATTTACATATGGTTTCTCTTATTTCAATAATTCTCTTTTGATGTAATAGTTAAGCCGAGAAAGTACAATCATGGGCTCGATCACCTATCAAGAATAGAAAAAGGGGAAGTTGAAGGACCAATTCATTATAAACTACTTGAGGTTATTTTCATTGTTTCTAACAATAGTGAAAGCATCGGATGACTATTCTGCAACTCAGAAGTGCCACTTAGTTGTATAAAGTGTGAAATACCAATTGATTTCAAGACAACTGTACAAGTTAGGCATGGATTGAATTCTACATCGGTGCGTTCTAGATCATGAAATAAAGGACATTATGTGACAATGCCACACCGATGTCTCCAGTGGCCATGTTAGTGGAAAAGCCACTGGAAGGAAGATTCTCTATGCTAGACTATGGTGGCCAACAATGTTCAAGGATGAAAAGGCTTACACCAGAACATAAGATGTTTTCCAATGAGTTGGCAATCCTTCTCAATGAATGAGCTCCACTCAAACATGTATGTGTCTTACCACCATTTGAGAAGTGGACAGTTAATTTGAGAATTGGGTGAATGTTCCTAAATCTGTTCTGCATCATATGAGGAAGAAATGTTTCAAGTTTATTTAGTCCAAAGCATACTATAAAGAAGGCATTTCATCAGTAAAATGGTCCACCTTATCCAAATAAAAAAACATTTGAGGGATGGGGAATTAATAATATTTATCTATTCAGGTAAGCTTTGGCATCAAAATCTCTTTGTAGGCTCCTTTTCAATAATGGCTTGTGGAGGGGATTAATGTGCAACAAGTATTTTAATGGCGGGAAAATAAAGGATTGGATTCATTGTGATAACACAATAATATTAGGGGAATAAACTGATTAGAAAGGATTTCTTTGGGCCTTTCCTATACTTGGTAGATAGGTGGCCTAGCTAGTTGGACTAGAGGATCGTTTAAATCTTGGAGAATATTTGTGAGTAAGTGTTATAGGGAATTACAAGTTGATGGAAAGAATCAAAGCCATGCTTAAGTCCAAAAGCCTAACCAAATTATGTTCGAGATACACGTGTACCGGGTCAGTGGGTTCAGAATTGCTTATCAATTGTAGAAATGAATTTGGAAGGGTCGTTAGCTGCAGAATGGACGAAGTACATAGCTCATCTTTCTCATAGTGCTATTGTTTTAAAGGATATTGATTATATTTTAAGTGGCCATGGAACAAGGAGAATGGTTATCTCATGGAAAAACTTGGTTATGATGCTCTTATTCATTTAGAGAGCCCGTTGGAGTGCTTATGATGGTCGTCGGTCATTTGAAAATTTGTGTGCCCTCTAAAGACTCTGATCTTTAGTTTTCTTGGTCTCTCTAATAAATTATTGACATGGGACAACACTAAGAAGAGGTAATGGAAAGGGTTGAATCATTGTACTTTGTGCAAATTACAGGTGGAAACAGTGAACCATTTATTTGTTACTTGCTCATTTGATAATCGGATTTGGATGACTTGTTAACTGTGGGGGAATTTGGTCTTGGGATTCCCTCACTCTTTGCTTTGATGATTGGTTGCAGCATCCCATTATGAATGATCAGATATTTTCCTTGCTATGTATTATGAGGTATCTATTTGGCTTATATTTTAAGCGATGGGACGGAATTTTGATGTTGAAACAATCAAAATTTCAAAGGTGTATAAGAATTTTATAAGGGCCTGAAAGTCGGTGTTGAGCGGCAGTTAAAAGAGTCGGATATTAAAATACAAGCCTCTTAGGTATTTTGCGGCAGTGCTAACGAAGGGATGCTGGTAGTAAGTGAAGCAAATGCTATGCTTTAACTCTCGTCTAATCCTTTTATCACTCTAAAGGTCAACGCAAGGAGAGGTACTAACTCTCTATTATTAATTTGTATTATTAAATTTTTTTTTAAATTGTCATTTTGTCAATTGGTTATTGCTGGCCAGAAGCAGCCGACCTCACGATCTCGGGAATCCAGCGTAGGCGGCGCGCTCACGTCAGCAACATTAACTTGGTGTTTTCGTTGATCGTGCTAGTTATTATTAACATTTAACACGCCATGCCATAATGTCGTATACTAATTTGGTATTTATTGCAATGAATCGAATTAAATTCATGGGACAAGAGATGAAGAGAAGAACACGGAGGATAAGATTCCCTGACCCTCACCTCTTAAATCAAAGTAGCTTTTACAGCACAGTCCACTGTCCACTTCTTTGCTCTCCTGAATTTACGAATCAAGAAACCCTATCAGATGTTTTGACAGTGACGCCTACACGAATGTTCTTAAATATCACTTACAATCAAAGTTGGAATTTGACGGACATTTTCCCGTTTTTGGTAATTTTTCCCGTCAAATACGGGTAAAAAAGTTTCAAAACCGTTTTATTGGACGGCCAGCATTTTTCATAAACCGACAATCTGACGATTGAAGATTAACCCAAAACGTCATTACGATATTAACTGCTGTGTTGACGGTTTAATTTTTGGCCAAAATATCATTAGGCCCTTAAACAAGCGGCAGTGGGCACTGGGCACCGTGGCAGGGTTGGAGCCTGGGATGGTGACACGGGTGCACCATCCACGTGATTCAATTAATATATTAATCAGTTTTTATGGGCATGCCGCTCCCGCTCCGCATGACTCACAGACTACAGTGGCCTCGCCGCATGGGGGCATTGGACAATGGACAGGGTTTCGAATTTGGACCATCGGTTAATGGCACTGGACGCCGGGCGGAACTTGGAACTGGAAGGATGAAGCCACGGACTAGTAGCCTGGTAGGTAGTGTGCCATGATGCCATTGAATGTTGTAATATTGAGGATTCATCCTTCAGGAATGAGGGTCGACTGTCGGGGTCCTGTTCGGACTGTTTCAATGTTGCATTGTCCAAAGTCCAGACTTGAGAGTTCAGACTCCATTCGGAAATCGAATTCGGCACTGGTTCAATGGGAAATTGGAATCTGTACTGGGCACTGGGCCAGTGGGCAGAGCAAGGAACGAGCAAGGAACGAGAGGTAAGCCGTGAGGCAGGCCGCAAGGGTTCGATTCATGGGATTAGAGAACGCGGCTGAAGCCTGAGATCACTGCTTTCTCTCAATAATTGTTTAACTGGGGAGATTCAATTTCAAGTACATTCTATTTCCATCTTGAATCTATTCAATGTGCAGACGAAAGAAATGCCCCAATGCATGGCATGTCTGATTTTGCTACCTCAATTCAAAGACCCATAGAGCACATAATCCTTTGTTTATTGAATAAATATGGAACTCGCCAACAACATTTTCATTTTTCAATAAACCCTAAACTCGTGACCAAAATTTCATTCGGATACCTCTGTTTAGTGAATTCGTGAGACCTGGAAGTCATGATTTGTTGGTGGGTTTGAACCTGGAAAGAATATTTAGAGGAATACATTTCAAAATTGTGTTTCACTACCCAATGGGTCCCATGGTATCCTATGCCAATCCTAGGAGTTCACACGGTTTATGGGAGTTTTTAGAGGTCCAATTCTTCAACATTTTTCTGAATCAATCTCGGGTGCAACCAGAATTAGAGGTTTTGATCAAGAATATCGATTCATCAACACGAATTTATATTCGATCTCTTGAAAGCTCCTTCCATAGATAGGTAAAATGAGTATACTTTATAAAATTTTCTACATTGTTTTCTGTATTTATTCAAAGAAATAGATTTCACTATGGCACTTACATTATAGCTTTCACTGTGGAATATACGTTTTTTCTTCCCTCAATGATGCATATACAGGTGGACATTTTAGGTGGGTTTTGCATTTGTATTCATGAAAGCATTGGAGACTTCTACACAGATGGTGAATATGCTCAAGGTAAAAGAACACACCAAAGACACGCACAAATGCAGTAAGAAATCTGAGATGAAAGGTGAGATAGGAGAGTCCAACAAGACCATAAAACACAGCATTGAGAAGGGAGAAGGATTTGTTCCTTCAAGAAATTTTCTGGAACTAGGCTAGTTGAATAAATACTTGATAAGTTAATAAATACATAAGAGGGATGGTACCAAAAAAGAAGAACAGATCACTGTTGATTTGATGGAAATAATTCAATATTATGAGGCATATTCATGAAGAAGTTGGAGGCTCCTACTCCTAAGCTGAATTCAGCAACCCAAAAATGATGATGGGTTTTTGCTCGGAATCATGTCCCCCGATTTTGGACACACTGATACTGATTCCATTTTGAAAGAAGAATAAGCCTTTAATTCTAGGATCCCATGGGCACGCTGTCTTGCAATCTGTCTTCAGGGCTACTAAGACAGGATCTAGCAGCCTGCATGTTATTCTGATCAGTGATACCCAATCACTGGATATCCAAGAAACTCATCATCGTTGTTCTTCAGTCCCGTACTGAGATCGATAATGGAACTAACTTGAATGACGGAAACAGCGCATTCGCTGTCAGTGCTATTATGTCTTTCTTCAATTTCCTCTGCAAATTCAAACATTAAGGAATTAAGAGAAATTAACAATAGTAAGTTTGATAAGCTCAGGCTTATTTCAATGAATTAATAGTATCGATATAAATCTGAAAGACTGAGTGAGACGCTGGGTCCCTCGCCTTAAATCTGAAAGGGCATGCACATTAGATTGTAGCAGCAGCAAGAGCTAAAGCCTAAAGGAGTTATGCCAACCTTTGTCAGTATCTTGGTATGCCACATGGGCGTATGATGCTGCTATAGGTCTCATAGCTTCACTGAGATATCCTGAGGTCGAGAGTTTGAGCCTCTCTCACCCCAACTGTTGTTTTTCTTCACGACCTCTCTGAAATTATGTGTTTGCTATGTTTACTATGCTCATTCTCTTAAAAAAATTCGTTAGGAACCAGCAACTGCATGTAAACAAATAAATTCACCAAATCTTGTTGCTCTATTGAGATATCTATGGATTCAAAAGTGTAATGCTGTTGAGTATAAACGTGAAACACAAATTATTTGTATGGAATTCTAGACTGTACATTGAAAAACAATAGATTATATAACAGTGGACTGGCGCCATCCCTCCACAGAAAATGCTCAAATAGAAGTCTCTACGAGTGATAACCTTGAATTCGGACTCTCTTTTGAGCAATTCACTGTGAACACTGTCCAAACATTCTTCTGCTACCGTGCTCAGCCTTGGAGTTACAAAGCAGAAACGGTGGACGCTGGGGCCCTCGCCTTACAGGATAAACATTGCCACTAACTTTGGTTTCACAGGTCACAGGTCAATGCACATGTAATCTCTGCATTAAAAATAAAAATAAACATTAACAGGAAAAGCAGGCCCTTGAGCAGAAAACTAATGAACATAATCACTTATGTTCCGCTAAGTTGCTGTGACAGGGTTTCATTCTTCTGTCAAGATTCAAAATCACCAAGGAATTGCACCAGATCCTTATTACTTATATCTTTAGGGGAATTGACCTTGATGGGCGGCCTGATATGCTGCCATCTTCACTACTGAATGGAAACCCCATTGGCATAAATATTGGTGATTGATGAACACCAGCCATGAATTGCAAAAACAACTCTCATTGTGTACTGCCTTTTCTAATGGATTTTTTACTAAACTGCAAAACTTATAAAGCTACAAATTATTAGTTGGACTTTTTATGGAGCTCCAATTTCAATCTTTGCAAGTGCAATATAGTTTTTTTTTCATAATCTCTCCTTATTCTCGAGATTTTGATCACTTGAACAGGGATTCACCCATAACATTCACATTTTCTTTATAAATTCTTATCTCCTCCTAGCAGAGATATAACTTTGGATGCAATCTAATGTGATAGTATGGGGTGGTTTTACTGGTTTTTGTATTATTGTATTTTGGAATGATGTATTTGAAATGCCATCATACATTCCCTTATTTTTATTGCTTTATCTTTAATACCTTGTAGACATGCTAAGCCAGAAGTGATTGGATTGTTTAGAATTTCAGTTTGTAGCAGTTAGAATCTTGTTGACATGTTAAGCTATCAGATTTGACACTAAGATGGAACAAGCACAACTAAACTTTAATCAAGTTCTAGCTTGAGGAAACTGAAAAACAATGAACATACATCAGAAGTATTACCCTGCCATTGAATGCCGAGCGGCGTCCGCCCAGTGCCATTAACCGATGGTCTGAAACCGTCCGATGCCCATAAAAATTGATTATTCACGAATCACGTGGATGGTGCACCGTGTCACCATTCCAGGCTCCAGCCCTGCCACTTGTTTAAGGGTTTAATGACGTTTTGGTGGAAAATTAAACTGTCAACAACCTGTTAGGATCGTAATGACGTTTTGGTTTAAACTTAAACCATCAAATTGTCGGTTTATGAAATATTCCAATTTTCGGTCGTTTAATAAAATGGTCTTGAAATATTTTAACTCGTATTTGACGGGAAAAATGACCAAAAACGGGCAAATGTCGGTCAAATTCCAACTCTGATCTGCCAGTCTGCCATTAACCGATGGCCCATGACATTTATTATTTGAATCAAAACTCATGTGGATGGTGTACCGTGTCACCATTCCAGCCCTGCGAGGTGGGCAACACTGTTTTAGAGGCATAATGACATTTTCATGAAAAATTAAACCGTCGTTTTGACGTTCTACCAAAGACTTCAGTCGTTTGATAAAACGGGAAAATGCCAAAAGTTGTAACAATATTTCAAGTTTGTTTGTATGTACATATTATCTTTGTTTAAAAAATTATGTTCAAACATGTATAAGTTATCATTAATTTTGAAGGGTACTAGTTGTTTCTATGTTTTTTCCATTGTCATTTTAGATTAAATATTCCATATGAAGTAAAATGATTGTTTTTTCTTTGCTATTACAGTAAATTATATCAATAACAATATTACTGTGGAATTTCCATTGTGGTTTATCCCTTTTACCCTTGCTTAAAACATGTTTTTTATTGTTTTTATTGTTATTGTTATTGTTTATAGGTATATAGTTTCACTAGAAATGCCTCCAAAAAAGAAGGGGCAATCGACTTTGGACAAATTTTATGGCTATTCTACAATGCCAAAATCCTCCAATGCTGATGATATTCCATCTATCCCTGACCTGAATGATATACCTGACTTGAATGATGAAACTAATGAAGACGTAGATGTAGACCTTGTTGACGATTTAGAAATGTTTGGTCATGAAGAGGGTGGTTGTAGTAGTGAGAGGAAAAGGAAGACCTCATGGAAACGTGAATTTCGAGAAGATTGGAAGATCAAACACCCCTGGGTCTATGCAATCAATGTTGTCGATGGCCTTACTCACATGAAATGCAAGCTCTGTGAGAAATACAAAGCTCAAGGTCCATGGGGTATTGGCACTGGATGCAAGACAATTCAGTATGATGCTGTGGCAACTCATTCAAAATCATTTATTCATCAAACATCAGTTCAAAAAAATTTGTATGAAACTCAAAAATTAACAAAGTCCATTTCAGAACACATTATGCGTATTAATGATGCCAACAAGGACAAGGTGATAACCACAATGAAATTAGCATATTTTATTGCAAAAAAGGATATTGCAATTGCTACTTACGAAGATCTTTGTCAACTTCAGATGCACTTGCAGACTCCAAACATCCCTAATCGAGTAGATTATTGTTCCTATTTTAATAGGAAGGCTGCGACAGAATTTATTGAGTGTATCTCAAATTACCTTGAAGAGATGCAATCTGAAAAAATGTTGGACAGTCCTTTTTTTTCTATAATGTTGGATGAAAGCATAGATAACAGTTTGGAACAACATCTTGTTGTTTATTCTACTTACTTGGACTCAGCAGGCTTAGGGCCTCCAATATCACAGTTTATGAAACTTATCACTGTCCCTAATGGAAAAGGAAAAACCATTTATGATACATTTATCAGTCTAAAAGAAACAAGGAAATTGCAAAATGAAAATTTAATAGCAGTTTCTACTGATGGTGCTTCATCTATGCTAGGGAGTGAAAATGGATTTGTCACGTTTTTAAAGAATGATTTGCCAAATTTTATTGGTACTCATTGCATTGCACATTGCGAGGCACTTACAGCATCAGATGCTTCAAAAAAGATACCGGAATTTTTGTTTGTTGAAAAACTTGCAAATAAGGTGTATTCATGGGTTGGAAATACAGCAAAGAGAAATAATGAACTCATTTCTTTACTAGAAGTAATGGAATTGGAATCCTTGCAAGTTCTTCAAATCCATGGGATTCGATGGTTATCTAGGGGACAGGTAGTTGAAAGGCTTGTTACATTGATGCCTGAGATTTTGAGCATGTGGAAAAAAGAAAGAAAAAATTCATGGTATCACAAGGCAAGGATTTTCTCAGTTCAATTCTGTCTAAATATGCTTGTTGATGTTTTGA
>LPNX010354849.1:0-51622 GCA_001517045.1 Pseudotsuga menziesii
AAATCATCTCTCCTTCATCCTCATTTCCTAATCTAACAAGCAACATCTTTCCTTTCTCAACATCAATTCTAGGATCGAATGTTGGCTTTGGCTTGTTGCATTTGGGTCCAACATATACCGGTTCATCTGTCACATTAACAAAATCCCCATCCATAATACTTGATATTGCATGGAGTGCATTACCATCAACGTTAACATTTTGCCTCGTCTTTGGCCAAAAATCATCAGAAGAAGAATCACTTTCATCCAAGGATGTATGGTCATTGTAGATTCCATCTAATGCATCAATAACTCTTTTCCAATAATCTAGTTTTTCATTCCATTCCTCTGTAACAATTGGTGGATTCTCATTTCCAATAGTCTCTTTCCACATTTTTATGTATGATGTTATTCCTTCCTTTAGTTCTTTTAAATATGCATCATTGTCTTTGGGACGTAAGAAAGATGGCTTCCCTATGGGCAATATAAGTCGGCCTTCATCATCTATATTCCACAACTCCACTGGTTCTGACCCCTCAATGTCTCTGATGGATTCTTTCTACCTCATAACTGGAACATCATTGAGTACAAGGAATTGGAAGTACTGGACATTAAGGTGTCCAACTGGTGCATTTTTTCCCTCCTTGATCTACCCATTAAGAAAAATTTTGAAGTCATACACTTTGTCAATAAGTTTATGTGGAAACACCCTTTTTTCTTCTATTGTGCGATATGTATCCATCATCTCAAATAAAGAATATATATCTTTACTTTTCAAGTTGGAATACATTCTTCCGTAGGTTCCATCTATGTCTTCATGGGTGTACCCCACAAGCAACAACCCAACCTCAATAGTGATGAAGACACCAAGTGTAGTTAATAGTGATAGAAACATGAAAACATAACGATTCTTATTATCACTAGCTACATTTTCCAACTGTAACAACAAATGTGGAGGAAGAGGTTTAAAATCAAGATTTTGATTTGTTGAGCTTCCATTTAAAGATAGGAAAGCATCCTTGTACACTCTAGATTTTGAGTAAATAGAGTTTTGAAGTAATGCATTTGAAAGTGTGTTTCTTGAACTTCCACTCTCATAAAGAAAATCACCATACATATCAAGGTGTGGGTCTTCAAGGTCCCTCAAGCACTTTGCAAGAGATGTAATGGTAAATTGTGATCCCATGTGTACAAATGGTAGGGAAAAATGACCAAAACCTCCTGTGTTATGCCCATGTGTTAGCATACCTGTCAACGACAAACCCAAGTTTGTTCCTGCAACAGATTTTGATTTGACACGTAATCTTGGGATTGAAGTCTTTGTTTTGTCCATTTTATCATGGATAATGCTCAAGTATTCCTTTGGATACTGCTCTGACATAATTCTGTGGGCATAGTAGCAATATCTTCCACACATATCAATCTTGTTATGTTTCTTCAGTCTAGCTCGTGCCTTTTCTTCTAGCTCTTTTGTAGTCACTATCTTCATCTGTGCTTTCAACACAATACATTCACTACATTTAGTGAAGTTAGTGTTCTTTGAGAATGCCACATCTGGAAAATGAGTATTCCAAATCTTGCTCATTGTTGGTTGTGATATTGATGGAAAATTTAGCTCTTGAAGATCCTCGTTGATCTCTTTTAACAAAGAACTTTGGGTGCATGTTGATGGCAGCAATCTTAAAGGAGAAGATGTTCCATCTTCTTCAAATTGTCATGTTTGGTTCAGTGAAAAGTCTGAATTATCCATTACAATTTTGTGCAATATTTCTATGGCTGCCATAGTATGTGCACGTGGTTTGCATTTGTTGGTGTTACCTTGAATTCCTTTGACATGTCCTTGTTGGAAATTACGTTGGTAAGTATAGAAGGTGCTTTGAGGAATATTATGTATCTTGTACCATGCTTTCTTACAAATAATATCTCCATTAAACCTCATGTCCTTTACTTTCCTAATAGTAGGAGGTAGGCCATGGCCATGGCTCTTTAACATGATTGTGTTGGAAAGGAGTGAATTCAAGACAAATTCCCTAATGTCATTTTTTTTAAAGAGTTTCATACCCCTTCTAGCAGTTGTAATGGCTTTCACATCCACATGTTGAAGACAATATTGTTTGCAACATTCATCTGTTGCCAAAAGTCAAATTTCTTTCTCTTCATCTCTTTGTATTTGAAAGTTTCCAACTTTTTTTGTAGCCACAACTCGTTTAATCCTTTTATATGGCCTCGTTGCATGCATAGAAATTGAGTCTAGATCTTTTTCATTATAAATATCATCATCCCATGTGTTTAAGGGACTTGTGCCCTTTATAATATCCCATACTGCCATTTCCTTGGGTGCCTCCTTGAAATTTTCATTCACCCTTAAAATCTCACCTTCATTGTCCACTAACTTATTTATTGGCCATCTAACCAAACAATGTATAGACTTGTCCCCAATCCTACATATTTCACAATTTCTATCTATGTTTTCCACAAAAACATCGAATTCCTTTTCACCTAACATTTCACCCTCAACCATGTCATCCTCACGGACATTAACTATGATCCCTTTGGCAATGCGCATGCTTGTTCCTGTGCATTCATGTGTAAGAGAAACCTTTTTACATGTGAATGTAAGCCTATATTGGGGATTATTTACTGAATGATCATGACAATGAGGTTCCAAATCTAATTCTGGTCAAATCTCATAAGATCCCAATGCACCCCCTAGTGTATTCTCAAATCATGTTGGATGTGGAAAAAGAGCATCATGTTTTATCACTTTATCAATGTTAACCACTATGGATCCCTTTTTCACCATCTTGCCATGCACCTTATGACCAATCTATGTATTGAATATGGATCCTTCGCCCACCTTCAATCCACATTGCAAAATATCTACCTTGTCTCCAATAGAAAATGCAGAAGAGACATTTGCACCTACACAGCAAATTAAACAAACTTAGTATTTGCTCAAAAAAAACAAGCAATGTACTATCAAAAACACTTAACATGTGCTTCAAGATTTTAATTTACCTTTGTTATATTTGAGGCATAACAAAGGTAACATATTAATTCCCCTTCATCAACATCTTCCACAATCAAATGTGGTTCAATTGATGTCATATATTTGAGGCAAATATTTTAGGGACTTAAGATTTTAATTTACCTTCGTTATGTTCACTTAACATGTGCTTCATCAACATCTTCCACAATCAAATGTGGTTCAATGACATCAATTATCAAAACCATAACATATCCTACATTAAGCCTTTGTCCACCATAATGAGTTGTAGTCTCTGTAGATTCAACCCTTCCTAGTCCAACAACTTGACCATTAATTAGGAGGTCAACATAGTCTCCTCTTGTCAAAATTATATTTTCTGTTGTAACTCCTCCCAATTTCTGTAACACATTTGAATTGTTGTTTGTAATTAAGGTTAAGCCATATGAAGTGTATGTTTAAAAAAGTAATATAGTTGCAATAATTCAAAACAATAGAGTAGCCCTTTTGTATGCCATGAAACATTGTTACCCTACATCTTGTGCATGCTAGAAAAAAGGAATTTACATATAAATTACGCAAAATATATATGAAGAGATAACAATAAGAGATCCAAGAATTATTAGAGAATGATAGATATCAACTCCAATAAAACCACCAAATTCCTATTTGACTTTGGACATGGGACTTATATTATTGATGTTTGTGTATGAATGTGCTGGAAATCTAGCTAGAGTTAGCTTTCGTTCTTAAAATGTTGCACGTTGAATGAAAGTTAATGTGTGCTACTTTTAATAATGTATTTTTTCATCTAAAAAAATCACATTGTCATCAATCACATTACACCATGATGAAAATATAGCTATGTTCATTTTCATAATGTAGTTTTTCATCTAACAAAATCACATTGTCATCAATCACATTACACCATGATGGAAATCTAGCTGTGTTAGTTTTCATAATGTAGTTTTTCATTTAACAAAATCACACTGTCATCAATCACATTATACCATGATGGAAATATAGCTTTAGTTAGCTTTCATTCATAAAACATTGCATGGTTACTAAAAGCTAATTTGTGTTAGTTTTAATATGGTAGTTTTCTATCTAACACAGCCACATTGTTATCAAATATATTACACCATAATGAAAATATAATGGAATTAGCTTCCTTCTAATAACATGGCATGGTAAGTGAAACCTAACATGCGATTGCTTTCATAAAGAAGTTTTCCATCTAACACAACTACATTGTCCTCAATCACATTGCACTACGATGGAAATCTAGTTGGAGTTAGTTTTCGTTCTTAAAACATTGCACGGTTAGTGAAAGCTAAAGTGTGTTACTTTTTATAAGGTGGCTTTTCATCTGACACAACCACATTGTCATCAATTAGTTTTTCATCTGACACAACCATATTGTCATCAATTACATAGCACCATGATGGAAATCTAGTTACAGTTAGCTTTCATTCTTAAAACATTGCACCATGAGTAAAAGGTAATGTGTGTTAGTTTCTCATAATACAATTTTAAATCTAACACAACCCTATTGTCATCAATCACATTGCACCATGATGGAAATATAGATGGAGTTGGCTTTCGTTCTTAAATCATTGCACGATGAGTGAAAGTTGATGTGTGTTAGTTTTCATAAGGTAGTTTTCTATTTAAAACAACCACATTGTCATCAAATATATCACACCATGATGGAAATATAGCTAGAGTTATCTTTCATTTTAACAACATGCCAATGTGAGAGAAAGTTAATGTGTGTTAGCTTTCATAAGGTAGTTTTTCATTTACCACAATCACATTGTCATCAATCACATTGTACCACAATGGATATCTAGTTGGAATTAGCTTTCGTCCTTAACTCATTGCATGGTGAGTGAAATCTAATGTGTGTTAGCTTTCATAATGTAGTTTTCTATCCAGCACAACCACATTGTCATCAATCACAATTCACCATAATGGAAATCTAGTTGGATTTAGCTTTTGTTCTTAAAACATTGCACGATGAGTAAAAGATAATGTGTGTTAGCTGTCATAAATTAGTTTTCCATCTAACATGGTCATATTGCCCTCAAATACATTACACCATGATGAAAATCTAGCTGGAGTTAGCTTTCCTTCTAACAACATGGCACGATAAGTGAAAGAAAATATGTGTTAGTTCGTTGCACCCCGATGGAAAGCTAGCTGGAGTTAGCTTTTGTTCTTAAAACATTGCACGGTTGAGTGAAAGTTAATGTGTGTTAGTTTTCGAAATGTATCTTTCTATCTAAAGCAATCACATTGTCATCAAATACATAACATGATGATGGAAATCTAGCTATAATTAGCTTTCCTTTTAACAATGTGTTGTTAGCTTTCATTCTTAAAGCATTGTACGATGAATGAAAGCCTAATGTGCGTTAGCTCATTGCACCAAGATGGAAATCTAGTTAGTGTTAGCTTTTATTTTTAAAACATTGCACGGTGAGTGAAAATTAATGTGTTTTAGAATTCATAAGGTAGTTTTCTATCTAAAAGAGTCATATTGTCATCAAATACATAACACCATGATGAAAATATAGCTGAAGTTAGATTTAGTCTTTAAATCATTGCACGATGATTGAAATCTAATGTGTTAGCTTTCATAATGTAGTTTCCATCTAACACAACCAGGTTGTCATCAATCATAATGCACCATGATGGAAATCTAGTTGTTGTTAGCTTTCATAAGTTAGTTTTCCATCTAACACAACCACATTCTTATCAAATATATTACACCATGATGGAAATCTAGTTGGAGTTAGCTTTGCTCCTAACAACATAGCCGGATTAGTTTTCTATCTAACACAATCACATTGTCACATTGCACCGTGATGGAAATCTAGCTGGAGTTAGCTTTTGACCTTAAATCATTACACGGTGAGTGAAATATAATGTGTTTTCGCTTTCATAATGTAGTTTTCCATTTAACACAGCCAAATTGTCATCAATCAAAATGCACTATGTTGAAAATCTTGCTAGAGTTAGCTTTTGTTCTTAAAACGTTGCACAGTGAATAATAGTTAATGTGCATTAACTTTCGTAAGGTAATTTTTCATCTAACACAGCCACATTGTCATCAAATACATTATATTATGATGCAAATTTACTTGGAGTTAGCTTTCCTTTTAACAACATAGCACGATGAGTGAAATCTAATGTGTTTTAGCTTCCATAAGGTAGTTTTTCATCTAACACAACCACATCGTCATCGATCTCATTTCTTCGTGATGGAATTATCGCTGGAGTTACCTTTCATCCTTAAATCATTGCATGATGAGTGAAACGTAATCTATTTTAGCTTTCGTAATGTAGTTTTTCATCTAGCACAATCACATTGTCATCAATCATAATGCACCATGATTAAAATGTAGCTAGAGTTAGCTTTCATTTTTAAAACATTGCACATTGAGTAAAGCTGATGTATGTTAGCTTGCATTAAGTAGTTTCTCATATAACACAAACCACATTGTCATCAAATACATTACACCATGATGGAAATCTAGCTGGAGTTAGCTTTTCTTTTAACAACATGGCACGATGAGTGAAAGCTAATACGTGTTATCTTTCATAAGGTAGTTTTCCATGTAACACAACCACATTGTCATCAAACACATTGCATTGTGTTGGAAATCTAGCTAGAGTTAAATTTCATCCTTAAATCATTACACAGTGAGAGAAATATAATGTGTGTTAGCATTCATAATGTAGTTTTTCATCTAGCACAACCACATTGTCATCAATCACAATGCACCAAGATGAAAATCTAGCTAGAGTTAGTTTTTCTTCTTAAAACATTGCACGGTGAGTAAACTAATGTATGTTATCTTTCATAAGGTAGTTTTCCATTTAGCATAGCCACATTGTTATCACATACAATACATCATGATGAAAATATAGCTAGAGCTAGTTTTCCTTCTAACAACATGGCACTATAAGGGAAAACTTATGTAGTTTTCCATCTAGCACAGCCAAATTGTTATCACATACAATACATCATGATGAAAATCTAGCTAGAGCTAGTTTTCTTTCTAACAACATGGCACTATAAGGGAAAGCTTATGTGTGTTAGCTCATTACACCATGATGAAAATCTCGCTGGAATTAGATTTTTTTTAACATGGCACAATGAGTTATAGCTAATGTGTATTAGATTTCATAAGGTAGTTTTCCATGTAATACAACGCCATTGTCATCAATTACATTGCGTTGTGTTGGAAATCTAGTTGAAGTTAGCTTTCATCCTTAAATCGTTGCACGGTAAGTGAAATCTAATGTGTGTAAACTTTCATAGTGTAGTTTTCATATCTAACAAAGTCACGTTGTCATAAATCACAATGCATCATGATAAAAATCTAGTTGGGGTTAGCTTTCATTCTTAAAACATTGCACAGTGAGTAAAGGCTAATGTTTGTTAGCTTTCATAAGGTAGTTTTTAATCTAACACTGTCACATTGTCTCATTACACCGTGATGGAAATATAGTTGGAGTTATTTTTCAACCTTAAATCGTTGTACAATGAGTGAAATCTAATATGTGTTACCTTTCATAATGTATTTTTTCATTTAGCACAACCACATTGTCATCAATCAAAATGCACCATTTTGGAAATTTAGCTAGAGTTAGTTTTCGTTCTTAAAACGTTGCACGGTGAGTAATAGCTAATGTGTGTTAGCTTTTGTAAAGTAGTTTTCCATCAAACACAGCCACATTATCATCAAATACATTACACCATAATGCAAATCTAGCTAGAGTTAGCTTTTCTTCTAACATGGCATGGTGAGTGAAAGATAATGTGTGTTAGCTTTCATAAGGTAGTTTTCCATCTAACACAACACATCATCATTGATCACATTGCACTGTGATGGAAACCTAGCTGGAGTTAGCTTTCGTCCTTAAATCATTGCACAGTGAGTGAAATCACAATGCATCATGATAAAAATCTAGTTGGGGTTAGCTTTCGTTCTTAAAACATTGCACAGTGAGTAAAGGCTAATGTTTGTTAGCTTTCATAAGGTAGTTTTTAATCTAACACTGTCACATTGTCTCATTACACCGTGATGGAAATATAGCTGGAGTTATTTTTCAACCTTAAATTGTTGTACAATGAGTGAAATCTAATATGTGTTACCTTTCATAATGTATTTTTTCATTTAGCACAACCACATTGTCATCAATCAAAATGCACCATTTTGGAAATTTAGCTAGAGTTAGTTTTCGTTCTTAAAACGTTGCACGGTGAGTAATAGCTAATGTGTGTTAGCTTTTGTAAAGTAGTTTTCCATCAAACACAGCCACATTATCATCAAATACATTACACCATAATGCAAATCTAGATAGAGTTATCTTTTCTTCTAACATGGCATGGTGAGTGAAAGATAATGTGTGTTAGATTTCACAAGGTAGTTTTCCATCTAACACAACACATCATCATTGATCACATTGCACTGTGATGGAAATATAGCTGGAGTTAGCTTTCGTCCTTAAATCATTGCACAGTGAGTGAAATCTAATGTGTTAGCTTTCATAATGTAGTTTTCTATCCATCACAACCACATTATCATAAATCACAATGCACTATGATGGAAATCTAGCCAGAGTTAGCTTTCATTCTTAAAACATTGCACGGTCAATAAAAATAACATATGTTAGCTTTCATAAGGTAATTTTTCATCTAACACAACCACATTGTTATCAAATACATTACACCATGATGGAAATCTAGTTGGAGTTAGTTTTCCTTCTAACAACATGGCACTATAAGGGAAATCTTATGTGTGTTAGCTTATTACACCATGATGGAAATCTAGCTGGAGTTAGCTTTCCTTTAAACAACATGGAATAATGAGTGAAAGCTAATGTGTGTTAGCTTTCATAAGGTAGTATTCCATTTAACACAACCACATTGTCATCAAGCACATTGCATCGTGTTGGAATTCTAGATGGAGTTAGAATTCATCCTTAAATCGTTGCACAGTGAGTGAAATCTAATGTGTGTAAACTTTCATAGTGTATTTTGTCATCTGGCACAACCACATTATCATCAATCACAATGCACCATGATGGAAATCTAGCTGGAGTTAGCTTTCATTCTTAAAACATTGCACGGTAAGTAAAGCTAATATCTATTATCCTTCATAATGTAGTTTTTCATCTAACACAACCACATTGTCATCAAATACATTACACCATGATACAAAATCTAGTTGGAGTTAGCTTTCCTTCTAACAACATGGCATTATAAAGGAAAGCTTATGTGTGTTAGCTCATTACACCATGATGAAAATCTAGCTAGAGTTAGCTTTATTTTAACAACATGGCACGATAAGTGAAAGCTAATGTGTATTAGCTTTCATAAGGTAGTTTTCCATCTAACACAACCACATTGTCACATTGCACCATGATGGAAATCTAGCTGGAGTTAGCTTTCGACATTAAATCTTTGCACTGTGAGTGAAATGTAATGTGTGTTTACTTTCATAATGTAGTTTTATATTTAACACAACCACACTATCATCAATCAAAATGCACCATTTTGGAAATCTAGCTAGAGTTAGCTTTCGTTCTTAAAACCTTGCATGGTGAGTAATAACTAATGTATGTTAGCTTTTGTAAGGTAGTTTTCCATCTAACACAGCGACATTATCATCAAATACATTACACCATGATGCAAATCTAGCTGGATTTAGCTTTCCTTCTAACAACATGGCACAATGAGTGAAAGATAATGTGTGTTAGCTTTCATAATGTAGTTTTCCATCTAACACAACACATCGTCATTGATCACATTGAACCGTGATGGAAATCAAGCTGGAGTTAGCTTTCGTCTTTAAATCATTGCACGATGAATGAAATCTAATGTGTATTAGATTTTATAATGTAGCTTTTCATCTAGCACACCCACATTGTCATCAATCACAATGCACAATGATGGAAATCTGGCTAGAGTTAGTTTTCGTTCTTAAAACATTGCAGGCTCAGTGAAGCTAAAGTATTTTAGATTTCATAAGGTAGATTTTCATCTAACACAGCCACATTGTTATCAAATACATTACACCATGATAAAAATCTAGCTGGATTTAGATTTTGTTCATTTCTAGGAGAGTACATTGTGTCCTCTACTATTAAAGCCTAGTTGGATATGATTGCCTTCCTCATTGTGGTGGTAAGAGGAAATTCAATGATGTAAAGGATTACTCTTTGTACATTATATTGACTTATAAAGATAATCCTTTTGAAATAGAAACAAAAAGGTATTTACTAGTTTCATCCAACCTCCCCTCCAAGCGTATAGGACATTTCCAAATTGAAATATTCATATCTATGAGAAGAACTAGAAAACCTCCTGGTTATCTTTATAATTTTATTTCCTAAAGTCACATATACTGAACAAAAGGAGACCCAAGCTCCAAAACTTCTCATAAACTTCCATATTGTGCACCTTTATTAAGTTAAATTCCATACATATATGGAGCAAATGCTTTGTTGGATTCCACTTGTGTAATGATTCAAGGATTCAACTTAACTGAAGGATCCAAATGCTACTACAACAATTGCTTCACAATCTACCACGTAAACCTATTCAAACTTGCCATGAGTGCCCCATGCGGGTTGGACAATACTCCAAACAAGGCATGAATGGTCACACAGGTAAATCACCCCCTATAGGGCTTTCGTTTCATACACGAGTCCCTAACACACATCAAACCTGGATTTTTTAAGGATTTTATCACTATTGTTTATACTTTTGTCACATTTTCTAATACAAAAGGCTATATAAAATTTTTATATTGTTATTCTAGGGCACACAATGCACTCAAAACCCCTCCAAATAGTTTGTAAATGAGAATTGAGTTCTCTTACCATCCCTGCTCATGCCCAAAATTGGAGCTTTAACCATCAAAATTGGACTAGAACCTACTAAAGCTAGTTTTATGTTGTTATTCATCACCTTTTAAGACGGAAACATGCCCAAAAATATATTTCAACCCTTAGATTCAGCCAATATTCAAAGGTTATGTCTTGTTACTGCTAATTTGTAGTCGAAAATGATCCCCACGAGACAATTATGAAATCTTTCCTAAAGGCTTCCTGGCCAACTCAGCAGTAACCCCCAAGTAAGTATCTTCAACTTCGTCCAATACATATGCCGCCTTCTCAGCACTGTAGGTTAAGGTTTCTTGTGGAGCTAAACTCAAACTTAGATTATATATATGTGTAACTTTTCATTTGAATGGGTTATCCTGAGCGCTCATTACCTGCGTAAATACTTATATAAAACCCAAAGAATCCATTTTTTTTTGTGGGAGAGGACATACATATTTCGAAACCTTCTCATTTTAGGGTTACAGGCCAGGAGGGAGAGGTGGTAGAACAAAAAGAAAGTTTCCCTCTGATGGGTAGGAATTCCCTTGGACCCTTTCCCCCACTTCCATAGCTGACTAGTAAGGCTCTAGATCCATAGCTACTCACTTTGCTACTTGGATTGGCTTATATCCTTGGTTACTCATCTTGGTTACAACCCTATACTCCCTAAATAAAAACAACCCATTTAACCCTTCTGCTGCTTATTCCAAAATATCAAATTTTCAACATCTTGGCGCTTCAAGATATCAAAGTTTTGTGTTTTGTTCTTTGAGAAAGCACCATTTTACTTCATTGCCTCCTATTCACCCTCCTTAAGTGTCTTTCTCTCTTTCATGAAAATGAACAGACAAAGCATAATGAATCTTCTGACTGCCAACTTTTTTTTACCATCCACCAATTGAAACAAACCCTAATCTTTGGAACTTATAAATCATCTTCTTGCACTTCTTGTCAGCAATTAAAATTTGATTATTACTGAAGGAAAACATTGAACTGTGGGCTATGCTTCATTATCCAACTAACAGGAAATAATTTTTTTTGTGAACCAGGGACATCGTCATAAATAACAACCTCTTACCTCTCATCTGAAATTTCCCACTTCTCAACTCTGCATTTTCTCCACCACTCGAATACAGAATTAGAGTTGGATTTGTCCTCAACAAAATCAATATACCAATCTTTCTGATTAGTAAAATGTTGTGAGAAACTTGAATTGAGGATAACACTCCTACTCTCCACCACTTGGCCTAGGGTAAATTGATAGCTAATCAACCAGCTGTTGGAATGACCTTTTAGTTATTACACAACTGTTGATGAAGTCCAGTTGTTTGACAAACTCACATCTTATTCTTTTATTTAAAATTACATGCTTATTTTGTGATAAAAGTTTGGTGACAGTTGGCATGCTTCTTTAGTGATTACGGGTGTGCCAATTGGATGCTAGTAGTGTCTCTTGATACAATTTCTCATGTCAATAGCTCTCCTAGATTTACCCAACCAAGTGTTCCTGCTTGTCATTTTTCAAGATTTCCAACCAAGAAATTTAAAGTATTCTTGTATGATATATGTTTTCTCCCCAAGATATTTTACTCTTTAGGTCCATCCTTTGGAGGCATTTTTATTAGATCACTATGGATCATAATTCCATTAGATAGTAGAAGTTTATGCCCACACTCCTCAGAGATCATTTACAGGTAATGCTAGGATTTCTGGTAAGTAGCTCATTTTTTTGATGAATTTGTACCCAACCTCCATAGTTTACCCTCAGCCTTACTAACTGCTTCAATGCTTCCAGGTTATTCTATAATCTCCTAATTCTTGTCTCTTGTCCAACCGCCTCTACTCATACTTTTCTTGATGAGTCCAACCCTTGTAGTTATATCCAGGTCTAAGCTACTATTTCAATGCTTCTAGGTTATTCGGCAAGATTCTAATTGTTGCCTCTTATCTGGCAGCCTCTGTTTTCCCATAACACATTGTTCAGGGAGTCATCCAATGCCTTAAAGGAATAGCAATTTTTTAAATTTAATTAGCAATATCTTTTGGGAGCTTTTTTCTCATAGCCCTCCTATTTGTAGCATTTAATATCCAATATCAATTGTTTTTCAGGTACCTTATTAGTGAGGGGGACTTGTTAAACAATTTTTAATCCTTGGTGATGGGTCAGTGTTTGAACCTGCGATAATATCATGAATTCAACGTACATGAACTCAAGTGTCCTTACCTGTACATTAACCATATCTTGGACTAAATTTCCAGTGTTGCAGCAACTGCTAGCTTCCTGACTCATGAAGAGTTGAAATTTGGTCCAAAGGGCACAAAGCTGGATTCCCACACAGATACCGGGACTGTTAAACTAAATTATGACACTAATACTTTGTCAAGAATATATTCAACTTATAAACCTCCACAATTTGGTGTGCCTATGGCTTTCAACAGTCCTTACAAACTAAATTCCAACTCAGCAATACCAGCAGGATCATATGGCCACTCAATTAATTTACATCCGCATCCAAATACGTTAGTTTTAGTGGCAGTTGTATCATCATCAAGTGCTACTTCTGTGAGGTCTGATTCTGTGCATACATCTTCAGGTCAAAATATGCCAACTATGGCACAGTCTGGTGGAACATTGGATCTATCAAAACCTTTCACTCGGGCTGAAGAAACTAGCCTCATTTCATTGGGGGCTCTGCAAATGAAATATTCTTGTTCAACATCATCTGCTACTGAGAGAATTTATGGTTCAACTCCTTTAGTTGTTTTAGTGGCTATCAGTGGAGACATATTTGGTTCACAATTCAATACTGTGACTGAACTGTCAGCTACAAAGAAGTCCGATGCTGCAGTTAAGAATTTGCCAATGAACATGCCTAGCCTAGAAACATTTGTTCCTAATGAAAATATTATTTTAACTTCTGTTTCTGCCCCTGGCCTGGAACAAAATAACTCTTTTCAGGAAAAGAATAATAGTGAATGTGTGAAGTTAATAGGTCATGTAACAATGGAAAATATGAGAAAGATAACTAAATCCAAGCATAGAAATAAAAAACAATAGCTGTAGCAACATGCACCATCAACTGCTACCCTGCATCCGAGCCCTAAGGAACATTTCAAATCTAAAGGGGAGGGTGTCTTAGAGATATTGGTTAGTGAACTTAGTCATTGTAATGGGAAGGTAGATAAATATTTGTCCGATCACATTTCATTACCGACGTCAATGGCTACTTCAAGTTTATCCCCACAGAAGGAACAAAACCCTAAGTTGCAGTGCATAGAAGTCTTCATCTACAGTAGCTAAAGTTGATGACATGAATGTCTCCTCAGGGGATACTACTGAGCTAGTCAGAAAGGATTTAGGAAATATTGTACAGTTTCCATTGCCAAAGCATGATTCTGTAGTCTGTTCACCCAATTTAATTAGTGATTCATTAAGGACACACAAAATATGCACAGAAAAACAAACATCAGTACATAAAGCAAATCACATGGCAATTCCATCCTTGCAGAAAACTGGCACTTCAGAACCTATGAGTGAGATCTCAGGTAAGGATACATGCATGGGGATATCTATATCGGTTGCAGATTCAAGGACTGCAACTGAATTTTCCAGTCAGGGCAAGCCTTTATACTTGAATTCAGTGGGCCCTCTATTTAATAGGGAGGGTACCCTGGAAGTATCCCTCAATGAATATGGCATTAATGATTTGGAGGCTAAGAAATATTTTTCCACTCACATGCCACCTATGCCAATGAATGGTCAACTCCATTTGATCCCCTATTTCATTTAGCCTGACCTGACTTGCTGAGCCTTACATTTGATGGCGAGAGAATAGCCAATTGCATGTTAAAGTTGTCAGTTATTGATAGATTGATAGGGTATGACTAGAGTGATACAAAATTTTGACTTCTACTATTAATATGATCATAGTTCTGCTGAAACATTTTTTCTTTTTTATTAAGACTTCAAAGAAGAGCTTAAAAAACACTTGTTGCAGTCCAGATGAGTACATTCTGCTGTTACAAAGGGATTAGGAAAGTGCAGTTCAAGTGACTTTTGGGCATAACTGAAATAAGTTTAGGACTACCAAATAGATAAGAAACTGACTTATAAAACTCACATCATTTAGTTGGTAGAAACCTTAAATGACACGAGACCTATTCGCAGGTGCATCAGTCTTTCAGAAATCTGCACCCAATTTTATCTTCCAAAGGCACCTTCTACAATTAGAGTTAACGACAATGTAAAGTTGTCAATATATCTTGTACTTGGGCAGAACATGGTGACACCTTGTCAATGCCATACATGCTTCTATGAATTGATGACAGGAAATGCCTGGATATCCTCCTTACTTCAGCATCCTTCCCTTCATGTCAGCTATCAATGAACGAATTTACAAAATTCTCTATAGTCAATCCATCCTTAGTTTGTTATTTCAATGCAGCCTGACAAATGGCAATCTTCTGTAGCAGCACTGTTATCAGGAAAATTAGCCACATCATTCTATGACCCATCTCCTTCAACCATGGCTAATTAATGAAAGGATCCAGACTCTATTGCAACTATTCCGATAGATCTCTCATTTTCTCTGCCATGGTAGTCTTACATCAAATAACTTTGGGAAATGTCATGCCTAGATACATGTTTCTCTAATTAAAAATATGAATTTCAAATCTACCGACTCCAAGGTCTAGTTAAAGGCTATTGAAGTGATCCAGTGTGGATGATTGATAAATTTCAAATATTAGACATGCACAATGTTGCTTTGATGGCAGGGAGCCCATAAGGAATTCATTCAAATTAAAAATTCTAGGCTTTAATATCAATCATTGCTTCAACCTAATAAATGATGCCAATCATGCCAAGATGATGCTGAACAATGGATGAATCAAGAAGCACCCATACCATGTCAGTGGTCAATTTTGTTTAATTTACACTCCTATCAGGTGGTCACATTGCCTCTTCCCACCTAATAGAAGAGTGACAGCTAATTGAATGTAACCAACCTTGGTCTCTCATGGGTGATCTTTAATTGTGTTATGAAAGATCACTGAGAGATTTCAATCTATAGTATTCTCCAGTATTAACCTCTGTTATAACTATTCTCGGATCTGTAGAAGTAGAAAGCAAGAAACTGGAGTGACAGGTATGACAAAGTAGATCTCATACCTAGAGGAGTTAAATTACAGAAGACTTAAAAGGACACCAAAAGAGAATATATAGAAGTAGGGAGGGACAAATGAGATTCAGAAAATAAGGACAAAAGGTACCAAACTTAGAGCTCAATGGAACTTAATAAAACTGAACCTCTTGACTTGTATATCACATCTCCTTATAGAGGTGTGCTGAAGTGGAGATCCCAAGTATGTCTGTTGCTTATGTAATATGTTGTCTCCTAAGTTTTGATCTTCTTTCAATACTCAAGACAATGGAATTTCCATGAATCTTTAAAAGGTGGAAGTCAGAGAGTACATTTACAACTATCCATATCACCCCTTAAGAGGATGTTGTTTCATTTGGTTAGTGGATGATCCTTTTGGTCTTTTCTTTATTGGGCCTCACAGTGCCAACATATCTAGTTTTAATGTCAATTGGTTATCAGCCCATTCTTCGTAGCATGTCTCCATAACAATGTAAGGCGTTCGAGTAAGGCACAACCCTCCTCATCAACAAGAACCAATTTTACCTCACATGTGGCCATCTGGAAATGCTAGAAGGTATATGCCTGACTTGCAGCTAAATTCTTCACATTCTAGAAGACTATTTTCAGGTGATCAGCCTGTAGACACAAGCCCAGCAGGTTTAAGCACTAGTGCCCAACTGCGCCAGTCCAGTATTTTTCATGTGCCACCTACTGGTATACAGAGGAGTTTGCATTCAGTTGGATGGAATGAAAGTTCTATGCCTAGACTTGGCAATGCTTCCAGCTCTAATGCTGGTGCAAGGGAGCGCTCATCTTCTCAGCAAGAAGAAGCTACTTCAATAAACATGATGATGGGTATTCCTAGCAATACCTGGTTTGTTGCAGGTTCAGAGAACAGAGCAACCGACCATGAATCTAGAAGTTGGGTTCCAGTGAACCAAAATTCAAATGGACCTAGGGAAATTGCTTCTTCAATGCTACTTCCACTACCAAGTATGCCTTAGGGTTCACAACATGTTCCTTTCACACAAGCACCTAGGAGGAGTGGTGGTGCTTCTCAAGGACAGGGCTTAGCATCCTCTGTTTCCAGGCCTACATAGGGCAGTCATTTTCATCCTTCATGATTTACTCATTCCTCTTC
The DNA here is from genome assembly GCA_001517045.1 of Pseudotsuga menziesii. NCBI lineage: Eukaryota > Viridiplantae > Streptophyta > Pinopsida > Pinales > Pinaceae > Pseudotsuga > Pseudotsuga menziesii. Next base: position 17,153 of record LPNX010354849.1, read on the forward strand.
ATCATCAAATATGCCTATGCCACCAGTCACTGGTTTACAGCTCCCACAATATGTTCGATCAGCGTTATTGATGGAACGCCATGGTGATGGAACGGTAGGTGTTCCTTTTGGGTCACTGCAAGCAATTGCTTCTTAGGGTGGTGGGAAAAATAGACTAATGACTGAGGTTGTATCCTACCAAGAGTTTTTAAGGAAGCTTTTCTTTATAGGCAATAACTAGCATATATGGACGGCATTTTTTATGTATTTACCTGTCTCTGAGGTGGCTATAATTTCAGTTTTGGCTCTTGATGAAATGATCTATTGCTAGAGATCCTTTCTTGTTAAAGCATCCTGGGTAGTAGTGTGTGCAGAGCAAGTTATACAAGTGTCTTAATGAATCTCATCAGCTTTGTCCCCAACTTCGAGACACTTTGCATCTATCTTAAAGTAACTTAGCTGTATTCTGGACTGTTGCCTTTGGTCTAAACATTGTGATATCATCCAAATGACATAGAATATTTTCCCTGTCAAAATTTGCATTCTGAACACGAGCCTCTGATCTTGACTTTCCCGTCTTTCCCAAAAAATGATCCCTTTTCATTGAAGCCAATGATAGAGAATTGTGTATTCAATAGAAATTCATGCCGAGAAACCTCTGCTAACTTTGCAGTGATGTATATCATGGTTATTGGGTTTTTCTTGGTAACAAATCATGCAACAACCATCTATAAGGGGACACCTTACATTATTATGGCCTAGAAGATTGGAAATGGATCACATGTAAGGATAGGGGTAGGTGCTACAATGGCCAGTAATAATGTTGTTTTTGTTCCAGAAGAGTTAATTTAGTGTTTCAAGGTATTGGTAAATTCACGTTGAATCAATTTGGGAACCCTATTACCACTTCAATATGGAAATAAGGATGGCTATCAACTAAAGACTTAGGTTTGTTGGTGGATTATGATCACTCTTGGGAAAATTTTGTATCAAAAATGCAGAGAGTGTATATCAGACTTGGTGATTTTGTTGATGAACTAGTCTGGGTTCAAAACAAAGTTGGTGGTAGTTACAATCCAAAACAAGGATATATAGCCTTTGAAGGGGATGAAATACAAGTAGCAGGTATGTGGTTCTCTATATTGTGGCAGAACAAATCCCCTAAAAAACTAAACTTCTAATGTGGCTAGCTTTACATCATACAATTCTTACTTTGAAATTTCTACAAAAAAAAAAAAGTCGGGCCAAACATTTGTCTACTTTGTAGATCTGATGCCAAGACTTGCACTACTCATGTTTTCATAAAATTCCCATTTATTAAACATGTGTGGAAAGATATGGAAGACAACCTTGGTAAGCATGCTATCTGGAATGAATCTTCTATTGAAGGTCGTCTCAAAATTTGGTTTGTCAGTTCAAAACTAAAAAGTATAAGAGTTACACCTTTCCTTGTTATATGGGAAATTTGGATTGCCATAAATTCCATTCTTTTTGAATATTGAAGAATTCCTACTTTCCAAATATCTACTCGAGTTAACAAACTACTTCATCATTGTCACGCTCTACTTGTTAACAAACTGCCTTTTGTAACTCTTGCCTATATGGTATCAATTCCAACATGGCTCTAATATGTACATGGATCAGACCTCAGTCCTTTAGAAGGTTGATGGTCCTTGTCAAATTACCTTTATGACTGGATTTGGATTTCCTTGGTATTTTTGGACTATTTTACAACTCAGCTTGCAAATTTGGAATCAATTCTTCTACAACAGGTATAAGAGGCTCTTCCTCATAATTTCAAACCATTGAAAATCTCTGAGACCAGTAGATCACTTAACCAATGACATCAACAATGGATCTATTGGGATATTGATTGTGCAACCACAATTCCTGAGAATTCCCTAAATATTCTGACACAAAAATAGTCTGCATTATAGAGGTGTGAAAAGAGAAGCTGAATATGTCTTTTCCAGAGTTTATAACAGAGGTATGTTGTAGACTTGAAGAAGTTTAAAGTTGACAGTCAAAGGCTTACAGATTGTCTTTGTTTTTATGGTGTTTCCTATTTGTCTCTTAGCTACGTGACATGTAAGAGAAGCTATTGTCATAGCTATGGAATCCATGTCAAATTTAGTAATGAATGGAATCACCACATTTGGCCCATTTGTAGGGGTAGAAGAGTTTTCATGTGAAGAAACATCTAAATGAGTTCTAGATTCCACATCAAACTAAACAGGATTTTAAGTCATCGACTTGGTACCAACAACATGAAAATAAGAGTCTTTGTGTGAGGAAAATTCTCCACTTTATGTAAACGAATTTATTTCAAAGAAATCAAAACTACTAAAGGATGCCTTGAAACACCTACCAATACATATTACTATAATGAAGATTCCTAGAAACAAGGCACAACTTGCTTTAGATGTGTCCTGATTTATGCTTGCAAAAGCAACAATAGAGTAGGGGATTTAGAAAGAATGAAAGTAGACTAGCAACAAGATTAAAGATTCATTATACAACAGAGAAAACATCCAAGGAAGAAAAATTATTCCATGAGAGAATGACTGTACAAAGCACAATTACATATCATTACACTCTGCCTTGTGCATTGGATTTTGTTCCAGAAGAGTTAATTTAGTGCTTTCAAGGTATTGGTAAATTCACGTTGAATCAATTTGGGAACCCTATTACCACTTCAATGGTCATGTGAAATTTTTTTCTACCAGCACTCTCTTTCACCTTGATATTTTTCCTTTGGTTTTATTGCATCGAATTAAATTTGCGATCTTGACTTATTAGTTATTTATCACTTTTATCCGTCTACAGTTACTTTTTGGGGCTCATCTTGCTCATCTTGGCTGAATGCACAGAGCTTGCTAATGCTTTGTCAGGCCTTAGTTTATTATATGATGGAACAACTTCCATTGGTGAGCAAAAACATGGCAAGTCACAAAAAGAGCATGAAATTACAAAATCTCAAAATTACTGAATCATGCCTGAACACTATGCAAATGTTGGTATTTATGGAACAAATCTAATGGGAATTTTTAGTTACATATAGTATTATTTATTGTACTCGATTATTGTTTAATTTTTGTAATGTTTTATATAGCATTAGTTGTTACAGTGTATTATAATTGTGTTTGACAAGAACATTTGGCCTATGAGGCCCATGAATAGAGTCACTTGACATTTAATTTCCTACATCATGCTAGTGACTAAGTAATCTAGCAATATATATCTGAAATCAAACATCAACAATATATATGGGTCAGAAAATCAACTTGCATTAGAAATATGAAGAAGTTTACAACCAAGCATTAGTGTTGACATGCATCTCCATGAAACCAGCTCTTCATCCCCAAAAGACCTGACTCTATCTCTCTATGCTCTCTCCAAATGATCTTGGGCCAAGAATCAGTCCAATAGCATAACAATACCTTCAATGTTCTCTCCTCAATCCTAGCTATGAACTCATATATATAGGGCTTTAATTGATAGAGATGGTTGAGAAATTAATGGGTGAGGTGGCCTCTAAGTAGTAGGGATAAGAGATATCTCAAGGATTATCATCTAGAAGCCTCGAGAAGCTTCTCTTTTTACCCTTTTACCTAGGTTAGCACGCTTTTCCTTCTTTGATAGAGAAGTTCTGGTAATAACCGCCTATGGACCAAGGGTGACAGGCGATGACACTGCTTGTGGACAACTGATGAAAAGCGATGCAAACAGGGGTACCGCTCCTAGATAAGGGAGCATGGGCGGTGCCGGGAATTCGTATGATATACTGATAAGAAACCACTTAGTCTTCACTCTGGAAACTGGAATTTTAGGGCAAGAAGGTATGTCAAAGGTCTTATCACATGATGGTGATAGGATTTTGGTATAACATCCACACCTTGGACCTGAGAGAAAAAAATTTCCACCAGCCTTGCCTTATATTTTTAGGTGCTAACATCAGCAGCAACCTTGGTCTGAAACACCCACTTGCGTTGAACCAATTTCATTCTCGGAGGAAGAGAAACTAGCTCCCAAGTAGTGTTTTTCTGAAGAGAATTCATCTCTTCATCCATGGCAACTTGCCATCTCGAATCATTCCAAGCATGGTAGTAGGATTTTGGGTCTGAACTAATCATCAAATAACAAGTTTCAGATAGAAAATTATTAGTACAAGAGAGTGCAATACCTGCTCTTTGGAAATCAAACCGGGTTCTCCTTGGATCATCCAGATTTCCAATGTTATCTCCTGCGGAGGAGAGTGTCTATCGGGCTCATGTGGGAAGATGATTTTGTACTTCAGGTTTTGATTCATCATTTGATGTTTGCTGTACACTGATATATGAAATTAGAGGATCCAAATCAGGGTCATCACCCCCAATTTCATCATCCAAATATTCAGTATAATAGGAAGGAAATTCAACAGTTTTCTCCTTCACTAGTTCCACCTCCTGAAGAGGCTCATCGAACTTGACACTTATCTTAACGATGATCTATTTTGTTTTGATATCCAAATTCTTGAAACCTTTTGATTCATCAGGATACCCAATAAACATACATTCTATTCTTTACGGTTGCAAAGCCATTTTTTTATCAAGTGGAATTCGGGCCCATGCAGTGGACCCAAACACCCGTAGGTTCGACACATTTGGCTTGTGTCCGAAGTATGCTTTGAAAGGGGTATTCCCTTTCATGGATGAATGTGGAACCCTATTCTGAATGTATGTTGCAGCATGCATGGCTTCAGTACACAAATTTGCAACCAACTTCTTTGATTCCAACATACAGGTGGTCATCTCCTTGAGAGACTGATTCTTCCTTTCCGCTACACCGTTCTGCTAGGGAGTGTAGGGAATTGAATGTTGGACATGAATACCTCTTTCAAAGAATATGTACAGAAACTCATTACTGACATGCTCCCCACCATTATCATATCTCAATATATTTATCTTAATCCCAGAGGCATTTTCGATCAAGGCCTTCAATTCAGTGAATTTTTCACATACTTCAGACTTCTTTTTGAGAAAGAAAACCCATGTATACCTTGGAAAATCATCAATAAAAGTTAGAATATACCTTGATCCATTCATGGATGTGACAAGAACTAGATCACTGATATCAAAATGTATCATCCCCAATATGCATGTAGCTCTATTTGCCTTCCCCCGATCGTACTTGTGCTCACGGTGTTTTCCAACCACACAGCCCTTGCAAATTCCAGTGGTTGCCTTGATGACCAAGAATCCTTCAAACATGGAGATTTTTTGTAATTGTTGCAAATATTTGAAATTTAGATGGCCAAAAATTTCATGCCATAGCCTACTAACTTCATTTCCATGAGTTAGTAGTGTGGTGGGCTTTGCATCCACCACAAAGTGGGAGAACTCATAGGATTTTGCATGATGTTTTGCAAGGCCTTTAGCAATGAGTTTCCCATATGCAAGTTCCATTATCTCAACATCATTCAGGCCAAAATATACTCTCTTAGGCACTCCTGTATGTGTCATCTAATAGACACTAAGGAGATTTGATTCCAGAGATGGTACATACAAAAAATTTGAAAAATAGCCATTCTCAAGATCAATCGTACCTTGTCCTTCTGAAATGATGGTGGAGTCATCTCCCATGTGGATGGGGATGGATTTGTCAGTCTCCAAGGATGAAAAGGAGTCTCTTTCAACTATCATGTGGTTCAAATCTCCAAAATCAATCCAGAGTGCTTTGGACTTCGAAGTGCTTGCCATGAGGGCATGACCTTTTTCATGTTGTGATTCCCGATCTTGCTGATCTCTCCTCTGAAAGATTTCCGGAAGATTGATGTGATTTATCTCAAGTTGAGAGGTAGATTCATCAAGATTCTTCTTCATGCAGGCATGTTCAGGGTTGAATCCCTTCCCAGAGTATGAAAACTTGACTTTTTCCTTTCCATGATGCCCTTTCCGTTTGTTCTTCCTTGAGCCGGAAGACTCATCATGCTGCTAGTTTTCAAATTTAGGCTTAAGAGCTTTGAATTTGGTTTTTGGGTTCTTCTACTGCTTTCCTTTATCCTTCAGATATTTAGGCCCCGAGATATGGAAGGCTTGATCACGGGAGGATGTGATGATCCCCATTTGGACAAGCTTATCATGTTCACTTGTTAGGGACTCAATGAAGGCATTGAGTGTAGGCATCTTCCATATGAGGGGTTGTGAGCTTCCCCACACAGAATCTAGAGACAAAAAGTGAATAATCAGCTCCAATTTTGGAGAGTATGGTGAAGATGAGCTGATCATCCTCTTTTTCCACATTGCATTGCTTCAACAGTAAGACAACGTGCTTGAACTTTGTGAAAAAGTCATTCAAGATCTCAAAATTGGAAGGCTAGAGAGACATCAATTCATTTTCAAGCTGACAAACTCTCAAATCATCATTATTTCAATACATGGCTTCCAATTTGTCCCAAATTTTCTTTGGAGTCTTCAATCCTGAAAGATGGAAAAGAAGATCCTAAGCAACAGAGAGGCACAAGAATCTGAATGCTTCATCCTTATTATTCAAGAATCTTGATTTGTCTATTGCAGAACCAGGATCTTCTTTAGTATCCATGGTGACCCTATAGAGTCCTCTGGAGTGTAGCTAGATCTCCATGTCTCCTTTCCATGAGTGGAAATTGAATGGAGTTAAAAGATCTACGGAAGAATCCATCTGAATCTGTTGGAGAGAATGATTTCACCTGTCAAAAACCTAAAAAATCACAACAAAAAGGGCAATGTAAGGTCAAACAACCTGCACATTTTAGTCTTTCATCACACCTAGTATACTTAATCAAGCAAGCTTGATCAACAAGTTCTTTACTTGGGGTATTAAGTGGTAAGCCTTGGCTTCTGGTGCAGTGCTGGATTTTTGAGCTATTGCTCAATTTTNCGTGGTTTCTAAGAGATCTGAGCTTCATCCTACCGTGAGCTCTGATACCATATTAATCTATCACAGTAATCTAGGGACTAAACACAAGTCTCAGCAAATATTAATAACAATAAGGAATGAAAATGGTGTAATTTTGCTACAAAATGAGTAGTCGCTCTGTATATTCACTCAAATAATGAGTAATAAAATACAATGTCATGCTGCAAGAATGAATGACAAAGCAATTCGAATAAACAAGGAGCTCATTTGAATTAAATGATTAAGTCTAGCTTAACTGAATGTAAGCCATAGCCAACACTCAAGTTAACTGCTAATCAAAACCCTAATTGACTCAACTGAGCCCTAACTGAAGTCGGTGTGCAATAAATGACTAAGTCTAACTTAAAGTAGGTCAGACACATGTCACAGCAAGCCAACCATCAAGTGGTAGTGCATCAATGACTCCAATGAACCCCGATGAGGTTAACTGAAGTGTAATTGAACATTAGAAGTGGTTGGAGGCGCCCCTGTTGACTCCAGTTCATTAAATAATTAATTTAATAATGGAAGGTGCCTTCACTACTCTATTTAACTAATTATAACCATCAGTTAGCAATATGGGGCATTAATGACATTCAGATCACCCCCAGAGTGCTCCAGTTAGCCTCCCCAAATGTAGGAGAAGGCTAAGTTAGCCTCCTTGACTGAAGGTAGGCGTGGGTGTGATCTAGTTGATGTCATCTAATGATCCTCTAATGTCAATTAAGTCAATAAAACTTAGGATAGTGGTTTAACTAGGACAAATTGACCAAAATGAGTGTGTATGGTGGTAAATGTCTCCAACAAGGGGTTGGAATTGTTTGTGGCTTCCTTTTTCTTTCCATTGCATCGATCTCTGGTGGTTGTTGCGGCTATGGGCCTTCAGCTGCTAGGTTTCTACTTCCTTATCAATGAGGCAACCAGAGATGACAGTGGCATCTGATGCCTCACTCTCACTGGGAATGTTGATTACCATGGGCTTGAGTGGAATAGAATACATGTGACAAGATGTAGTTCTGTAATGGGATCCGATGCTCACTGTGCATAAAACAAAACAGATTTATGGGGAAGCCGAATATTTACATATTCTATAGTGTCTTTCAATTATCATTTGACAGGAGGTTTAGGTCTAATCAATCCCTCAGGTTTCCTTTTCCAATGCTTTCTCCATTTATTTTTGCAGCTGGCCTTTTGAGCTGTACTTGTCAGACTAGGTAGGGTAATTAGTGCTAGGACAGTTGATGAGATCTAATAGTATTCCACCTTGCTCTTCGTACTGCATTTATTTAATGCCACACGGGTGCCTTATTCATACAAATATTTGGCATGGATCTGCTGGTTAATGCTAGCCATTCTGCCATTCCTACATTTTGCATCCTTTGGCCCCTTCTTGCCTTGCCCCTTGCACACTTTAGGTCAGTCACTTGGGTATATGCGATGACATGACTATTGGGTAGTTTATTGTTCGTGCTTTTTTGTTTGTTCTGTCACAATCCTACAATAGAATAGTTTACATCTTTTGGCTGCTTTTTTTTTTCTTACACATGTCAGATTAAGGTTTTAGAAAACTGTCATTCACCAAACTCGTGACGCGGGTACCATCGACTTTTCTGGAGTTGTGTTGTGCCTATATCCATAGTTTGTGCAATGGTATATGGCCTTAGCCAAGTTTCCTTTAGTTTGTGTGGGTGTTTGAATACTCTACTTTCATAGTGTAGGATAAGTCTTCTTTCTCTTGATGGATTCACCCTGATATATTGATAATGTCGTGCCGGAAGCTATTGTTGAGTTGGATTAGTCTGTAATCACAAAGGCATATTCATCCCCTCTAAGTCTTCCATGATTCCTTTTTTCTTGTGCTGTTGAGAGGGAAGAGGGTCTGGTATTCCTACAGGAAATATGCAATTTGTACTACTGATTGATCATGCGAGTGCTTTTGTATTACTCTGCAATTTTTACTTAGTTCAACTATTTTTGGCCTACTAAAGTTAATAGGGTTATCTTCTGTGTCCCTTGGTATATTGTCTTACTGAGTAGATGCGTTATGTTGGTGAGCATTAGTGTCATTGATCTTCTCGACTATATCGCCTTTTTCTTTCTGGACTGTATCATGAATTGGAGGGTGTTTGTCAACATTTACAACTGTATGCGCAACCTGTCAGGTTCCTTGTAGCAGCTGCTCAAGGTTATTGCAGGTCTTGGGTGCCACATCTGAAGTGTATACGAAACTCTCATAGGTGGGTAACTACCTTGACTTAGTCTCCACCCATCACAGAGACCTTGTAACTCTTGCACACCTTCTCATAGATACTTCATGCAATCTATTTTTCCAATTCTCTAAAGCCTTCCCTGAATCAGACGTACATGAACTCGTGCACTTGTAAATTAGGTTCCCATCTACCGTTGCAATGATATGATATTCATGTGTAGTTGTAACATTGTAGATTTGATCGAGATAATCATCCTACCCCTCATTATAAACAGGCTCAACATATCTTTGTCCCTCAAGTGGATCAATGGGTAAGACTAATCTCATTTCTTCATCTTCAATGGAGAGGATCCCTTTTTTTAAATTTACAATTGTTTGATTGTGTATAGCCCAATCTATCCCTAGCAGTGCGGGGTAAATATTTGTATCATCCACAATGTTAATGACCTCAAAGTCTGTATATGTGTGCAATCCTTCAACATCGACAATGACATTGCTCAATCGACCAATGGGTAGTACCTTTACCTAATTGGCAAGACGCAGCTAGATCGGAGACCAGTACAAGCATGGCTTGCCCATGCTTTTCTAGGTCTGGCATGTTAGGATATTGACATTTGAACCCAGATCTAAAATGATATAGTCCATGTCATAGTCAACTATCTGTGCATTCATTCTCAATTCATGGCTAGTCTTACATTTTCGTCACACCTGGTTAACCTTATTTTCAGTTTGTGGCTCTATAGGGATCTCATCTATTGTTGCTTGTAGCTCTGCAATAGCATATTTATCTTGGATTAGCATCAAACAACTTGATAGAAGAGGTCTTAGCTTACTAACCTCAGGTGAACCCTTTGTCTGCAATAGGTGCTGGAACCATTCAGGCATGTCTTTGACTTCTGCTGAAGTTGATGGTATGTCAGGGCTTATGAAGTCTGATTACACATCCCAGAATATTTATTTTTGTTTCTGGTCGATCAGTGATTCCATTTTCTGGGCCCCCGGCCTCACTTGTGGCCACAATTGTTCTTGCGGGTTATCTTGTTCTACTCCAGTTGTCGCACCTCTTTTAGTTATGACAGCAATGTTCAGGTCTCGTGGTTCAGCCACGATCATCTGAACATTTGCATTTGCATTCAATTTTGGGTTTGGTGGGGGATTGGGTGCAGAAACGGTCCTTGCTTGCCACTTTGTGATTAGATGAGGACATTATTCAACATTATGGTTTTGTCCCTTACAATATGAGCATGTTCTTGCAGGCTCTAAACAATATCTAGCAAAGTGACCTAGTTGTCCACAATTATAGCATGTAATTGGACCTCCCCCTTTACCAAATCCTCCTCTGCCACCTTGTCCTCTAAATTTTCCGCCACCCCTTCCCTGAGGGTGTAGTTGCTACGATGGGTACTAGTTCTGCTGGTTGTTTTCTTGATAGGGTTTTTGTTGCGCATACAGCTGCTGAAGTGCATATGGATGTTGGTACTGATTAGCTAGGAACTGCATAGGTTGATACAAGGCTTTCACATGTTCAGCTTGAGGGAACCCTTCATTTTTCGTTAAGTACATATCAACTATTTTTCTTTCAAGAGCTGGTATGCTCTACAGTATTTTTCCTCATGTCCTACAGATTTGCAAAATTTACAGAATAAGTTTTCACATGTACTTACAAATTTCTGCAAATATACACATTCTTCATCATGGTGGCCTCTTGACTGACATATATGACACCATGGTAGCCCTTGGCCGTTTAATGGGTTAGGTGCACTAGATGCGACATAATTCATGAAGGTCGAATAGTTATCCTTGGTGTGTCCATCAGTTCTACATTTTGTGCACCATAAGTCCTCTTGTGCTTCTTTTCCCTTCTTGATATCTTGAAGTCGTATCATGAGGTTGGCTAGTTACGACAGAATTTGTACCATTCCTGCAGCACCGTCACCAATAGGAGAGGCCTTTAGCTTCATTGATAGCTCCAGTACTTTTGTCTGTGACTCAATCTTTTGCTGCATTAATGGCCCACAGATATGTGGTAGCAGAGCAGAAATAAACTACTCCTTATCCTATACATTGGACATTTGGAAGCTTACTTTGGCCATCAACGTCTTGAATCTTTGATCAAAATCCCACACAGTTTCTGCTAGAGCCTTTTTAATCTCCTTAATATTAGTAATACATTGTGGCTCTGACTTGGATTTTCTGAACTCAAAGATCATTATAGCTCATATTTCCTCAAGGGTCTTCTGTGGTGTTCCAGCTGGTGTGACACAAAATTTCATGAACCAGTCCAGTGTGCAACCCCTTAAGGTCGTGATCATCTGCGCTTTCTTGACGTCAGCGCCATGGACTAAACATACCATCCACATAGCTTCACATAGGAACCAATGTTGTTCAGGGTCTTCCATTCCATTTCCATTAAATGTAGGTAACTGGATGTCTGTCATAGCCATTGGGTTGGCATTCAGGATTTCCAGGAAAGGGTTCAACTAAGTTGCACCTTCGTGCGCACTAGTTTCTGGGCTAGTGTTATCTATATTAGATGTCCTTTCAAAGGATGAGACTCTAGATCTCATCTCAGGAGATATTGCTCATGTTATATAATTGTACTCTGACCCTGAGGTCTCGCCAGAGCTATCCAGATCTTCGGGTCCTTCCAAGATTGGTATATAGTCCTCCTTTTTGTCACAAGACCCTTCATCTTCACATGACTGAATTTTGTGTTCGCTTCCTTCAAACAAACTAGGATTCCATCAGCCCCTTTCGGTTTTTCTTCTCTTTCATGATCTGAATCTTCTCCCACTCCTTAGGACTCCAACCTCGAGTTCAGGTTCTGTTCTTCTGAGGAACATTTCCACACACTCTTCCCCATGTTCTTATCTATTTTTTAGAGACATAGCCCCCTCCTAGACACACGGCTCAACTATCCAAGTGCAAAAGACCCTTATCATAAGCAAGTAATTTTATCCATGTAGTTATACTCAATAAGTATCTCCTTCATGGTCCTTGGCATAAATTTCTTGCAGCTTCAATATATGAAGTTATAGTATCTACTGGAAACTCAATAATATACCCTTGCAATATACTATCAACCCAAAAATCAATAGCTCTAGAGACATAGTTACTTACACTGGTTATCTCCTAAACCAGTTGGTTGCTCCACTCGCTAATCTCCCTTGTCTAGAAGTTGGTCTGTCTAGATGCCAATCCTACTAACAATTCATGTAGTAGAACGGGAAATCAACAAAGAAGATATCATGAATATCAGAGTATATATATTCATCTAACCATCTTTCTGCATTGAACCATCTTCCTGCACTTTCTTCTTGCGCAAACACCAACATTTTAGCATCCAACCAATCTTCCATCTCCTCCTTCGTTGGGTGCCACAACATCTCCCCAATTTAATCAAGAGGGTCTCAATAATGGAACCATTTCTTGGCCAATTTTCCCCTCTTGTGCGACCTAGGTTTTGTGCAGCCCACCGATCCAACAACTACCCGAGATACCGGCACGATAGAGCAAGCCCCATCGGCAACACCTACGAAGCAAGCACAGTCTCACCCGAGATATCTCATAGATGGGTAACTGTCGGAACCTTGTTTGCATGATTTTCAGGGAAGTATAGTCCCTTGGCTCATAGCCAAGGAGCTCAAGGAAGGCAGTAGGGTAGCTAGACAGAGGAGTTGGTTCTACATGACTGAGCACAATCATATGTCATCACGCATGACCTAACTCTCCTTTCCACCTCATAGCTGGTGAAACTCATATGGCACAACTGGTTTACGTGAATTGGCTCTATGAATTCAGTTGCAATTCATAACAAGAATTATACAAAATGATATATATACAGTTTCAATTCAGTAAGGCATTATGTTCATCTATTTACCAATTTCAAGAAACTAGTAGAGACTGAAACACATTTAACATTATACAGAAAGAAACTAGTAATCAATCACAGAAACATTCACCACATCAACCATTCATTCGGACACAAGAAATAATGTGGAAACCCATATGGGAAAAACCACCAAGATGCTCTTCATTTGGCATGAGAAAGCATATAGTACCTTGCAGTCTATGGGATGTAGACTGATATTTAGCTATGTCTTTAATTTTAGACGTATAGTTCTCATGCTCTCTGGTTCGCTCTTCTACTCTACTCCTACTCCAAGCGGTCTGCTCACACTACAGTCAAATCCATGGCTCAAAAAACCATCTAATGCTATCATACTTTCCCTGAGTCTACTCCTCTTTTTATCGCTATGAAATTACAACAAAAATGACATCCCCCTCCATGGATTACCGCTGAATAGAAAACTACTACTGAAAACTGAACAGGGAGCAACGAAAACCCCACAGACCAACCTTCTAGCCATTGCATCCCTCCTATTTTTACTAATTTACACGGCCAAGTAGGGCCAACTGCATCCCAACTGTCTGTTAGCCATCACCATCAGCCACCCCTCTAGTTACAACTATGGTGATCATGACTTGACACGAGGCACTATCGGCCTAACTTACAAATATATTCTCATACATGCGTAGCTGCAGGCTTATGCCATCTTAAATGGCCATGATATGGATTCTGCATCTATCGTTTTTCAGTTGTTTTGTCCTTGCGCACTTCCACGCTTGACTTTCCTTTGTCGCACACCTCTATGTTCTTCCTTCGCTGGCCCTTTTTGTCCTTTGTGGTCTTCCTTTGCTTCTATCTTGTGCACAATGCATTTTCCTTGGTTGCGCACGAGACCTTTCTTCTTATGTTCATTTCCTGGGCCAACAGCCTTACTAAGTCGCTCGCAATTTGTGTGATATGCCATAGCACAGCTAAAAATTTATGATCCCAATCATCTCGACACACATTGCATACTTTGGTTAATGCGTTCTCCATAATCTTGTTGAAGGATTCAACCATTCCATTTGCTTGAGGATGATAGGGCGTCGTCTACTTATGCTGGATCTGGAACTCTATAGTAAGATCAGGAATATTTTGTGCACGGTTTCCTTTCCAAGATAGTGTCCTTCTGCAACACTGGCATGTGCTTCACTCATTACCCACTATCGCTCATGGTCAAATACACAGCATCATAATATCTCATCTGCGCCCATCTTGTATAGATGTCCCGAAATCAACATATAATCAGCAGCTCTGACAACCAGATGTTTCTTCTAGTTAGTGGAGAATGATTCAGGTGCATAGCATGTGCTCAAGAAGTGAATGATGATTTTCAAGTCCTTATCATGATCATCAATCATGGTGACTGCAAACAACTGCGCATCGAGCAAGTTATCCTCCAAACTGGTTGGTTCTTCACTGCTTTATATCCTTGACAAATGGTCAGGCCTGACATTCGGTCGAACAGGTTTAACAACGACTTCAAAGTTGAATTCTTGAAATAGGAGGATCCATTTATAGATATTTCCCCCCAAACACTAGCTTGTTGACCAGGTACTTCAATGCTGAATCATTAGTGTACATTTGAAAATGTCCACCCAACATGTAGTGTCAGAATTTCTACAGCGCATAGACCATTGTGAGGCATTCCCTTTATGTTGTCGTATAGTTCTTCTCTGATTCTTACATTTTTTTGGTAGAAAAATCAATAGGGTGGTTAAGGACACCCTCACCTGGTTGTGTCAAGACTATTCCAAGCATGACAGACGACATGTCGACATGAACATGGAACTCGTTCTTCCAGTCGAGAAATTCAAGTATTAGTGCAGTGGCCATCTTGTTCTTCAATTTGTCAAATATTTTTTGGAAAGTTGTTTTCCATTGTAACTTTGCATTTTTCTTTAACAATTTCTCCATGGGTGCAGTGATCTCGGCGTATGCTCTGATGAACTTCCTGTAGTAACATGTGTGTCCTAGCATCAATCTGAGTTGTGTGACTGATGTGGGTGGTGGTAATTCAAGGATAATCACAAATTCTATAGGTTCGAACATAATACCATCGCGACACATGACGTGACCCAATAGTACACCAAATGGCGCTCAAAAAATACATTTTTTGAATTAAGCATGATCTGATACTGGCGACAGCGAACCAGCATCATGCGTAAACTCTCAATATGGTCTCTTACTAGACCAAATACAGTCCAATCATCAAAGTAGACCTCAAAAAACTTATGAATAAAATATTTAAAAGAAGAAACTACCATTCTAGAAAAAGTAGCAGGTACATTCTTGAGTCTAAAGGGCATTACTGTATACTGGTAGCATCCCCATTCTATGACGAAGGTCATTTTATGGCAATCCTCCTTCACGATTCTTACTTGATGATAGCTAGAGAAGACATTTGTTAATGAATACATTTCTTGTCCTCCGACGCTTCAAAATACCTCATCTATGAATGGTGGTGGGAATGGATCGTAGAGGCATGCAACATTCAATTTCCTTAGATTGACACAGATCCTGACTTCGCCCATGGAATTCTTATCCTGGATCACTATACAGCTAATCCATTTCGACTCCTCAGCAGGTTCGATAATTCCTACGTTGGGCATGTGATCCAATTATGTTCTTACCTTTTATTTATACCTTGGATTCAACCTATAAGGTCACTACTTAAATGGTCTAGCATATGGTTTCAGGGGTATTTTCATTTCTCCCAGATGTCCTTCTATTCCCTTCATCTCTGTGAAATTGGTTGGGAATAGATCCTGATATTCATGCAGTAAGTCTATGATCTTCATGACTGTCTCTTCGTCCCAATAATCCCCTATATTAGTGAACTTCAATTTCTATGGAGACTCAATATTTACCTTCTTGATTTTCAACAGCTTAAGGAACTGGTCATTTAAAATACCTATTCCTTCTACTATGCGTGTACCCTCTGATTCTAATATGTTTATGTTAGTCGGGTAATCATCTGGGTCTCTGACTAGATTGTAGAAAGCCATCCATTGTTGATGGTCACACTATACTGGTGGGAATTTTCCTCCTCAACGGGGATTTCAGCAAATATTTTCTCCTTTATCATTTGAAGTGCAACATGAATTGTAGGTTGCTCATCAGCAAATTCAAATGTGTGTACAAACTGTTTAGCTACCTCTTCCCAATATCGAGTTCCTTGTCGCAACTCAATAGATGTATACAAGCTTTGGGGTGTCATTTCCAATGTGTGAATCAAATGATGGGCCCATTCCTATCACGGATATTTTAAAAATGCGGTGTGACACTAACTTATGTGCTTGACAGGGTTCGACAATCCTGTGTACTTGTGACTCACGGTGGTGAATTCTTCACCAAATCTTACTTCCATCAGTCTTCTGCACTATGGCCATTCTTATATGTTCTTCTTAAGTGTACCCCACCATCTGGTAGGCATAGCTTTTAGTACATGGTATAAAGGAGACAAGCATTGCAACTCTATTATGAGTCCTTCAAACTCACTTAGGAAGGTCACCAGATTAGGTAAACCCTCATAGGTGGGCAGCTCTCTTAATTCATCCTCTGACCTTTTGCATAGAACTTGTAATTCTGGAGCATATCCTCATAGAGACCTCATGTAACCCATTTTTCCAATTCTCCAAAGCCTCTCCTGAGTCAGATGTGCGGGATCTAGCACTTCTCCAACTCAGCTTTCCATCTGCTATCGGGTTGAACTAGTTTTATTGTAGGGAAGTGACATTGTATATTTGGTTGAGATAATCACTCTCTCCCTTGTTATAGAAAAGATCGATGTATATTTATCCCTCCAATGGATTGATGGGAGACACTACCCTCATCTCATTATCCTTGAATCAGAGTATCCTTTTCTTGAAATTTATACTGGTCTGATTATCTATGGCCCAATCTATCTCTAGAAGCGTAGGGTACAGATTCTTGTCATTGACAATGTTAATGAATTCAAAGTCTGCAAATGTGTGCAACCCTTCGATGTTGTTAGGGACTTGACTCAAACTACCAATCGATAGGACCTTCACCTGATTGACAAGCCTCAACTGGATAGGAGACAAGTCTAAGAGCGGCTTTCCCATACTCTCCTAGGTCCGTCATGTCAAAATATTGACATCAGAGCCCAGGTCTAAAATAATGTAATCCATGTCATAGTCTCCTATTTGCGCGGTCATTCTTAACTCATGCCCAGTTCTGAATTTCTTTCTGACCTAATTAACTCTCCTTTTTTATTGTGGTTCTTCTATATTTTCTTCTATCAGTGCCTAGAGTAGCGCTAAGCAACTTGACAGAAACAACTTGAGCTTACTAATGTTTTTTGGGATCTTATCCTGGAGTATCTGTTGGAAGCGTTCAGGCATCTCCCTTACTTCAGCTGAGGAAGATAGTTTCTCTAGGTCCATAGACTCTAGTTGCACATGAAATAATACTTGCTTCTACTTTTGAAGGTAAAATGGAACTTTCTTCTATGCCCCAGGTCACATCTGTGGTTGCAGTTGTTCTTGTGGTACCTCTCGATCAGCTCTGGTCGCAGCACCTCCTCGTGTTATGACAACAATTCCTAGCTCTGTTGGCTCAAAAAAAATCATATGGACATTTAAGTTAGGCTTCGGATTTGGGTTTGGATTCTTCACAGGGTTAGGACCTGCAATGGTTTGATATTGCCACTTTGCAATCAACTGCGGCACATTGCTCTACATTATGGTCCTGCGCTTTACAATATGAACATGTGTTCATAGGTTCCTAGAAATATCTGGAGTAATGAACCAGCTGTCCACAGTTATAGCATGTAACCTGATCTCCTCCCTTGCCAAATCCTCCTACTCCTCTTCCTCTGAAGTTTCCACCACCCCTTTCCTAATGGTGTGGTTACTGTGGGGGGTATTGATTCTACTGGTATTGCGGTTGATATTGATTATGTGGTGCATATTGGTTTGAGGAGCATACTGATGCTGATACTGGTTTTGATACTAATCCGGTGGGAAATGTGTAGGGTGATAGGATGCTTGCACCTGTTCAGCTGAAGATTTCTTGTCATTCTTCATCAAGTAGGTGTCTATCATCTTTTCCTTCAAGAGTTGGTATGTTCTGCAATCCTTTTCTTCATGCCCCACTAACTTCCAAAATTTACAAAAAACGCTTGCTGGGATACTCACAACCTTTTGCAAGTATAGACACTACTCATCATGATGTCCTCTAGTCTTGCATATGCGGCACCACGGTAGTCCATGGGTACTCAAAGGGTTTAGCGTGCCCAATGAGATATAGTTCATGTAGGCTGGACAATTATCCTTGGTGTATCCATCTATTCTTTATTTTGTACACCATAGATATTCTTGGGCTTCCTTTCCCTTCATGATATCCTAGATTTGTATTGTCAGATTATCCAACTATGACCGAATCTACACCATTCATATGGCACCATCTCCGATTGGTGAGGATTCCAGCTTCATTTCCAATTCTAGCGCTTTTGTCTATTATTCAATATTATGTTCCATTAATGGGACTCAAATGTGTGGTAATATCGCAGCAATAAACCACTCTTTATGTTGTACATCTGACATTTGGAAACTTACTTTGGCCATCAAAGTTTTAAATCGTTGGTCAAAGTCCCATACAGACGTTTCTGATGATTGTTTTATCTCCTTGATCTCAGTGATACATTGTGACTCTGATTTAGGTTTTATGAACTTAGAAATCATCGCGATCCGGATCTCTTTAAGGGTATTTTGTGGGGTTCCCGGTGGTACTATGCAAAAATTCATAAACCAATCTAGTGCATGACCCCTCACATTTGTGATCATTTGTGCTTTCTTTAGGTTTTCATTTTGAACTAGGAAAACCATCCAAACACCTTCATAGAGGAACCAATGTTGTTTTGGATCTACTACTCCATTTCCATTGAATGTGGGTAGTCTAATATATTCCCCAGCCATTGAGTTTAGATTGAGTTTATCAGATCAATAATTTAATTTAGGTGTACCCTCCTGCGCGCAAGTCACAGTACTAGGAGTATCAGTATGAAAAAATCTTTCAGGAGATGATGCTCTATACCTTACCTCTGGTGACACTTTGGGTGTGATGTAGTTGTGTCTTGATCTTGGTGTCTATACAGATTCTGTAGACTCTTCTGCTCCTTAAGAAATGGGTCTATAGTCTTTGTCTTAGTCGCAATACCCTTCGTCTAGTTGTGACTTAAGTTTGTGCTCACTTTCTTCGAAAAAACTAGGAGTTCGTTGACCCTCCTCTGTCTTTCTTCTTTTCCCTGAACTGAATCTCCTTCCACTTCTTAGGACTCCAACTTCCAGTTCAGGTTCTGTACTTCCTGGGAACATCTCATTAGAGGAATTTTGGGGTCTAAAATGGGACTCCTAAGGAAAATAATAAAATAATAGTTAAAATAATAAAATAATATTGATTAATTTTGGAGGAAGAAAGAAAAAAACTACTTTTTGTGTTCGTATTTTCGACATATCTCATTGTGTTTTTACTCAAATTTTGATCGGGAGAGCTCGTTGGATGCGGAATTTGATTCTGCATCCAACAAGTACCCACACTACATACTTTTGATGGACCCCGCTACCCTAAAAATAAGAAATACCTGAAAAAACGTGATGATGACATCATCATCACGTTTTTTCAGGTATTTCTTGTTTTTAGGGTAGCGGGGTCCATCAAAAGTATGTAGTGTGGGTACTTGTTTGATGCATAATCAAATTCCGCATCCAACGAGCTCTCCCGATCAAAATTTGAGTAAAAACACAATGAGATATGTCGAAAATACGAACAAAAAAAGTAGTTTTTTTAATGAAAAATATGTCAATTCAACCATTATGGTTGACTCATTTTATTGAAATTCTATTGGTTCTTGAATTCCAACTCACAAAAACTTATTTTGGCACGTTTTCTTATAAGGCCCATTTTAGACCCCAAATTTCCTCTAATGCAACTCACCATTTCCCATTTTCTCTGTATATCATCCATGACATATCCCCTCTCCTTGGATATGCGGCTCAACTACTCAACTACAAGATTCCCTTTTTATAAACTAACATCTTTATCCATGTGCTGATAGAGAATAGATACCTTCTTCGTGGACCTTGGAAAAAAATTATTTCAGCCTCACTATATGAGGTTATAGTCTCTACTGCAAACTCAATAATATATCCTTGCAAAATAATGTCGACCCAAAAATAAACAACTCTAGAGATAGTGCTAATTACACTGGTTACCTCGCGAACCAGTTGATCACTACATTCGATCGCTTCTCTTCTTTGGAAATTTGTCTTCCTAGTTGCCAATATTGACATCCACTCGTGGAGGGTAATAGGAAATTCTACGAAGAAGATATTGTGAATATCGGAATATATATATCGGTCTAACCAGTATTCTATGCTCAACCGTGATCATGTGCTCTCTTCTTGCACAATGGTTAGCGTATTAGACTCCAGCCAATCCTCTATTTCCTTCTTTGTTGGATGCCACAATATTTCCCTCGATTCAAATGATTATGGGTCTCGGAAATGGCACCATTTTTTGGCCTAATATTCCTTCTCGTCTCGACCCGAGGTTCAAAAACAACACAATACCAACCAAAAACCAAAAGACATCGGCCCGACAGAGCAATCTCAATCGACAACACCCACGAGATAGGAACAGTATCAATTGAGATATCTTATTGTGTAACTTCAAGAACCATGTTTCCACAGTTGGTGATGGATTATAGTCCCTTGATGCATAGCTAAGGAACTTGACAGAGATGGAGGGATGGAGTCTATTACTGTGCAACAGAGGTGTAACTGGGTGCCACAACCGACGTGTGACACAACCTTGTCCTTGCAACTTAACAACCAGTGCAACTGTGTGATACAACTAATTCCTTACTTCTAATTGATAGTGTACGACCTATATTGTAACTTAGCAGTGTAACCATGGAATTATACATAACATGCCGACTGTCCTTTAAACATTTATCCATTCATTTACTGATTGGGAATATTGTGACATACATTCAGTAGTAACTGTAATAATGTAAAGTAAGGAAACATTCACATAAACATTAAAATTCAACCACATTCACCCATTTGATAGAAGAAATAATGTGGAAACCCATCTGGGAAAAACCACCAAGGTGTTCTTCATCTGGCATGAGAAATGTGTATAGCACCTTGCAGTATCTGACTTGGACACTGTTCTGAGATATATCTAATGGCCTCAGAATATTCTTACTCTCATTCTATTTGGTTTATTTTTCTATCTACTCCTATTGATCTTCACATAGCATGGATCGACTCTTCTACATTACTATCTGCGCACTCAGCTGCAGATTAATTATACTAACAGTTTGTGCACACTCAGCTGTAAATCTGTGGCTCAACAACCTTCTACTTCTACTAGAACCCTCTTCTGAGTCAACGACAAACCTACTATAATACTTATGAAATTAACAAGCTAACAACAATGAATATTGAAGATAACTCTGTAGCTATGAAGCTAACCCTTATACATATTGGGTTCCTCCTATTTATACAATTTACAAGACCGCACAGGGTCGACTGAGTATAGCTCAGTTATTACAGACACAGGTAGCTTGTAAAATATATCCTATTACATTAATTCGAGGCCATACTAGCCACAAAATTCTTGCATGACATTAACCCCAGCCTTAATTAGCTACATAAACATCTTTTAGCCTATCTATATAGGTCATGACTAGCCGTAAAACTATCCTTTAGTCTTCCGCTGGGTCGTCCTTCTGCAATCTTCCTTGAATTTCTCCTGTCCATCTTTAAATCTTCTACCTGCCTCTTCCAGTGACTCAAATTTTTCTTTCCTAGTCACAACGATCCTTGTCGTAACTTCCTCTACTCTGCACTTCCTTTCCATCCTTATCTTGCTTTTCTTCCTTCACGCAGCCATTTTTCCTCCAGCGCTTGCGCGTCGGATTCTTCCTTGTGCACTTTTCCTGGCCCAACATATGGCACAATATAAAAGAAGAGGGCAATAAAGTATATATAGAAATTTAAAACTTAGAGTTAATTATAAAAATTATAGATAAAAATGTTTGGAAATAAATTGGAGAAAAAATAAGATTGACAATTTAAATAATTTAATAATATAAATAAATTATTTTATTAAAAAAAAGTTCTATTTTTGGTTAAAATTATGTTAGTGTTGGAGCAGGGTCCCGCAGCTACAGGAAAAGCTGCTATATCGGAGAAAGAAAGTCAAAGGTAAAAGTACCTGAGCGGCTGAGAAGAGAGAGCTCAACCACTGCACTTAAGGCAGCGGCCGAGAGGAGAGAGCTCAACCACTGTATTTAAGGTAGCTGCATAGACAGGAGGGCTCAGCTACCCTCATAAAGGAAAAGGAGCAATAATGCCAAGGTATTGAAGACGAAGTACAGAAGGGAAGAGACCAAGGAAGCAGCGCCAGTACCCACGGTCAGCGCCGGGAAGCGTGGAAGACTGCAGGAAGCTGTGGTGTGACGGAAAGCGGCAATTCAAGTACAGATACGCTAACTGTCACAGTTAGGGTTTTGGGTTGCTGTTGGTAGAGGCCCATAGTGTTGTAATGGTGAGACCTTCGGGCCGCCTATAAAGGGATGTATTTCGTATTGTAAAAGGTTAGCTATTCAGCTATTCCGAAATTTAGCTAGTCAGTCGATGATCTGTTAGCTCATAGATCTTTTGTATTATAGAAGAGCCGAGCTCTGGTTCTGTTATTCAGTCTGTAGTATCTTACTGTAACTAGTAGCTGAATCCTAGAGTATGTATGTAACAATCCGTAGGGATTGAGAGAGAGAGAGAGAGAGAGGAAGAATATATTGTAAGAGAAGCAATATAAGAAGAGAAGAGATCTAAGAGAGAAGGGATCCCGGCAGTGTGTGCGGAGTTACCCAGAAGATATCAGCTGCATATGAGGTTGCAGTGGAATTTTTTTTACTCTCCCAAGTTATAATATATAAACCAGTTCCCATGGACGTAGCTTCTACCCTAGAAGTGAACCACGTAAAATCAGTGTGTTTTGTGATTGATTCATGTGATTGTGTCTACTTATTGCTATCTATCATTCATTACATGAACTTTGATTACAGTTAATGTATGTATGCTATCTTTCAGTTACAAGTAGCATAGAGGTTTACATACAAGTGAATGAATTAAGTATCCTGTGTATGAGTTTACTAGTGCTTGATTCATGACAGTAACAGTTAGAGTGTTAAGTGATTTATGTATACAAGTTTAGCAAGATTGCGCATAGTCGATGTTAAGCAGATTAGACCATAGAATTCTAAGTGAGGCTGTTAACTTGGCTAGTGTACCTAAGGGAGAAGGCCCTTAGACCTCAAGAGTCATATTAAGCCCGACTATAGGAGATATCGCAAGTACAGAAAGGCGATATCGCACCGTTGGAGGAGTTGCGGTGTGAGATATCGCAGGAGAGAAGGCAAGTAGATGAGAAGGTTGCACATTGTCTACGAGGTTGCGATGGGATAGAGTCTTTCTCCTTTCAGAGTCAGCGACTAAGAGAGAATATCGCCTCGTGGAGAGATCTCACTGGCTAAGAAGAGCCGCGAGACACCAGGATGCTACAGAACCTGGTTAAGGACACTTGAGTATTTAGCAAACCCATCTAAGATCACTTCGGGTGAGACTTTAGGCCGCTCTTCGGTCTGTTGCCGAAAGGGCTAGTGAGTTAGGGGTGTTGTTGGTACATTACAAGTAAACCCAAGTCTTCCCATAGTAACCAACAAATGGTTCCGTTGTCGGTTTTGAACAAACTAAAGATCTAATGTTCTGTTGGCATCCTACTAAAGAAGAACTCAACCAGTGGGTTGGGTCTACAGAAAGAGAATTTGCTATGACAGAAAACAAGAGTCCTACGTTGAGTACAGAGGACTGGTTACAAAAACATATCTTCACAGACTTGCATACGAAATTTTTTCCGACCTATAGAAATGAGTTGTATGACTGGTTATCAAAGTTGACTTATCAACATATATTCAAGAAGAAAAGGAACATTGTCTGGACACCGGAGCTGATTCAGATTGTCAGGAGCATCGATAATCCCATTTCATGAGCGGTGGACTTTTGGCTTGCGACTATGCTAGAAGGCTTCATCACAGAGTTTGCAGTCGAATAGAGAAAAAGCTTCCGCGAAGCTGAGCGGTACTTCTTCAAAGGATATCGTGGTAAGTACTTGAACTCTTTAAAGTTGTCTATTAAGATGCTATTACATGAGAAAGGAGTACTCGATATATATTCAGATGTATAAGTTCAGTAAGTGTAATGTCACAAGAGTTTGAGAGTGATTTTGATGAACTTGGATGTACACGTAGTGGAAAGAAATATAAAGTAGATTTCATATTTTCTGTCTTTGAAAACAGTTCAGACAATACTAGAGAATAGAGTCACAGTAATACAGAAAGAACAGAAGGGGTATCCCTTGCCACCCTTACACCCCACAGAAATCAACCAGGACTCAGAATAATCCCGTAGGAACTCCATCTAGTAGCTCACATACAGTACATACTACCGCTACATCACCTACATCTACACCACCGATTGGTAGTCACATAGCAAATCAGCTTCCACCACATAGAAATAGAATGGGAGATAGGGGAAGAATACCCAGAACAGCATTGGTTTCTATGTGAAACCACGTGGACCATTAAAGGGCTCCAAGATGATAATATTAAACTTGTATAGTTGGTCACCACACTTAGGGAACAAGCCTTAACATGGTATATGAAGTATACCTCAGCAATACCTAGAACGCTCGTACAAGTCAGGACTGCCATGATCAAAGAATTTAAGAAACCTAAGTCTGAGTCACAGTGCATTACAGAGCTCAAAGACATTAAACAACTACCTTCAGAGTCAGTATGGGACTTTGATCAGAAATTCAAAGCCCTGATAGACCAAGTCAGCTTTGAGTTTGCACCGGAGCAGCATAAGGAATGGTTTATTGCAGCACTGCTCCCCCATATCAGACTGCCACTGATGCAACAGAAACTCTAGACGTAGGATGACGCGTTGGAGATGGAAATGAAACTAGAGGCATCACCTCTAGCTAATACCAGCACAGGTATGACAAACCTGCAGAACCAGTTAGCTAATCTCACCTTACAGATGCACAAGATTAGAAAAGGCAAAGAGATTGCACAAGAACTATGGTGCACAAAGTGTAAAGGACAGGGCCATACTAAAGATAACTATCCAGTATTTGTTGAATATCTAGCAAGTGGGGCTCCTAACCCCTTAGCACAGACACAAGGGCCATGGTGTGAACTATGCAGAACAAGAGGACATCCACCTTAGCAATGCCCTTTACTTCAGAAGTATGTACAGACCCCTAAGAAATTATACTGTAACTTCTGTAAGTCCGTAGGACATGATGAACATAATTGTAGAGCTTATGATCTCATGGTCGAGAGAAAACACGACTTGTACAGAGTCCAATCAAAGACACCAGGTCCAACAGTAGGACCACAGCATGAACCGGCTCATGTTGGCTGTGGAGGAGGATTCAGAGGATGAGGCTTTGGTTGTGGTGAATGCTTTGGCCATGGCCATGGACCGATCACTTGTTACAACTATGGATTTGTAGGACATTATGCTAGGGACTGTTAGAGCCCTACTACCACATGTACTATTGCAAATATTACGATCACGCTATAGAAGAATGTCCTACCTTGATAGCCAAGATCAAGGAACCTAAGCCAGCAGTACACCAGAACATTCAGCTTATTGCTGCTGAGCAGCAGGAACCAGAACCAAGAGTCAACATTGTGACTCGCAGCGATGCTTCCACCAGTGGGACATCACCGGATACTGAAAAGAACACAGGTCTAGAGTGGGTGTGCAAAGCCACTACTAAATCAACACCACTCGACCTACAGAAGAATAAAGAAACATTTTAGGAAGCTAAGACTCTCTTTAATGACCCTACACAATCAGGATCGCAGGTACAACTGTCTAGGGGCATACCCCAGCAAACACCATGTGGCGTTAGCCATGTACAGATATCGTAGGCTACCACATCGGGAAGGTGCGACGAGGATGAGTTGAAAAAAAGTATACAATCCTTCCTGCGGAGTTGCTTAAAACTCGTGAGAAATGAGAAAGCTATCGGAGAGCTTCATTGCATCGTAGATCAATGTCATCCATCTTCTTCTGTGAGCAGTGCACAGCATGCTGTTCATAATATTATGGGATATACAAGAATAAGAAAAGAGATGCGACTCACAGCACAAGTTGGAGAATTTGAAATGGATGAGGTAATCCTAGACTTAGGATTGGAAGTTAATGTTCTGACTAAGCAGACATGGGAACAGATGGGTAACCCTAAGTTATATAGATCACCTATCCATCTGAGACTAGCCAATCAGCAGCGGGTATCGCCACTGGGTCAATTACCGCAGGTGCCAGTTGACATTGACGGAGTTCGCATCTTTGCAGACTTTGAAGTTATAGAAATCATTGGCGATAGTATACCGTACCCAGCGCTACTAGGTATCGATTGGGAAATCGGTAACATGGTTGTTATCGATTTAAAGAAAAGACAGATGACCTTCGAGGACAATCGGATTCGGGTCATCGCACCATTGGATCCTTTTCAGGGTCCCAGATATATTGAACCTATCCGAGCAGAGGATGAGGCACGTAATATGGAGAGCCTCTATTAGATGACGGCCAATTAGAAGGGAACATTAGTTGGCGATGCGACAAATCATGCGCATCAGACTCGGATGTTGGTCTAGAGAACTGGCAGAACAGACTTTACGAATTCTCAGCTCACAGATGTGCATTTATGACTAAGTAACTGCAATGGATTGGCACAGAGAATAAGGATACTCCATTGTTTGATGGCTTAGTAGACGTCAATGAATTTTTAGAACGGTTTGAACAGGAAATTCCTCAGGAGCAGAGGATGTCAGTCATTGACCTTGTAGTAAGAGCCACACCTGCAAGATGGTGGCATGCACATAGAGAACATATCGCATCATGGGATGACTTTAAGAGATTGATGGCGATCGGTTTTTCTAATGACAAGGAGTATCTACAGCAGAGGTACACAAGAGAAAGTGACGCCAGGTCACATATTAAAATGTGTGAACAGAATTGGTTGGACATTCCGGAGGATGAATGGGTTCACCTATTCATTCACACTTTAGACCAAATTCCAAAGAACTGGTACACTGAAACCGAGTTGCGCAGAGGAACCATTACATGGCCACTTATGATAGACAGCTTTGAACTCACTTTCACTTTTGAATCTGAGTATCCAAGTATTGATCAGGCCCTAGACATCATAAATACTAAGATATTTGAGGACTGTACCCTATCAGTACATACTCAACCCGAGTGGGCCATCCAGTTAGAAGATGCACTCGAGTGTTATAACTTCGCAGCAGAACCAGAGGATGAGGATGAGGATCCTTGCAGCATCAACATTCCGGAGTTAGAAGGGACTCGCGATGTTGATGGACCGAAGCTATAGATTCCAGCTATCATAGACCCCATCAAGATTAAAAAGATCAATATTGGCATAGACACAGAACCAAAGTTTGCTTCTATTGGAGACTATTGGGATGATGAAACGGTAGCACAGCTTGTAGATCTGTTACATGACTATTAGGACTTAATCCCCACTAAGTTCACAAAAATGAAGGGAATAGTAGGAGATCTGGGAGTAATGAGGATACCATTGAAAGAGGATTCTAGGCCAGTCAAACAACATCCATATAGATTAAATCCGCGGTATAAAGAAAAAGTTAAGGATGAGATCGATAAGATGCTAGCAGCAGGAATTATTGAGCCCGTGGAGGAAAGTGAATGGGTTAGTCCCATGGTCGTGCAAGAAAAGAAAACCAAAGGAGAAATCAGAATTTGTGTCAATTTGCGCAAACTCAACGATGCATCACTTCATGACCCATTCCCGACGCCGTTTATTGATGAAGTGTTAGACAATGTGGGAGGACAGGAGGTCTACTCCTTCAATGATGGATTTTCAGGCTATCACCAGATCATAATACATCCAGAAGATCGATATAAGACCACTTTTGCGATAGAATGGGGCTCATTCCAGTATACGGTAATGCCATTTGGTCTTAAAAATGCACCAGCTATATTTTCAAGAGTAGTAGTTGTTGTATTTAAAGAATACATCCATAAATCCCTAGAGGTTTATTTTGATGACTAGATTTTATTTGGATTAATCGACAAGCACATAGGAGATTTAAGACTAATGTTAGAGAAATTTAGGCAGTACCAGATTTCTCTGAACTTGAAAAAATGTATATTTTGTGCGCCATTTGGTATTTTGTTGGGTCACATTGTTTGCAGACAAGGCTTGATGGTAGATCCTGCAAAGATTGCCATCATTGTAAATATTCCAGCACCCAACTTAGTCAAGCAATTAAGGACAGTACTTGGTCACACCGGGTACTATAGAAAATTCATCAAGGGTTACGCAAAGATCACAGCATCGATGGAAAAGTTGTTAAAGAAAGATGCCAAATTCCTATGGAATGAGGAATGCCAGAAAACTCTAGACACTCTCAAAGAAAAGATGGTTACAGCACCCATCTTAGTATTTCCAGACTGGACTAAGCCATTTCATGTAGATGTGGATGCATCTGGCATCGCACTGGGGATCGTCTTAACCCAGCCAGGAGAAGGGGGTATCGATCACCCTATATCATACTCAAGCAGAAAGCTATCCACTGCAGAAAAGAACTACACCACTATAGAGAGAGAAGGTTTAGCTATGGTGTATGCTCTACAGAAGTTTAGGCACTACCTGTTGGGTGCCTCATTCAAGATGTTTATTGACCATTCCACTTTAAAGTACTTGGTCAATAAAAAAGTGTTAGGGGGGAGAACCTATAGATGGTTACTCCTGTTTCAGGAGTATGATTTTGAAATCATTGTAAAAACAGGAAGATTAAATGTCGGACCTGATCATCTATCGTGGATAGACTCAGGAGAAGAACCAAGTAACCTAGAGGACAATTTGCCAGAGGCGCAATTGTTTGCTATTCAGATCGCAGATGAGTACTACGCTGATATCATTCACTTTCTCACCACAGGATGGGCACCTGTTGAGTCTACTAAGCATCAAAAGAAACAGCTAGTTGTTAAAGCAGCAGACTTCACATTGATCGCAGGGCACTTATACAAGTTAGGTCCAGATGAAGTCCTGTGCAGATGTGTTATGCCACATGAGAAAGAGGCCATTATCAGAGAAGCACACTCAGGTGCCGTAGGAGGTCATTTCGCAGGAAAACCAACTGCTCAGAAAATCTTAGCTGTAGGATTATGGTGGCATACTTTACATAAAGATACTAAGGAGTTTTGCGAATGCTATGATATCTGCCAGAGGGTAGGAAAACCTTCGCGAAGAGATGAAATGCCACTACAACCATAGATCACACTGCGCGCATTTGACAAATGGGCTATAGATTTTGTGGGTCCTATCAACCCACCAGGAAAACAAACTGGTGCAAGATACATCATCACAGGAACAGAATACCTCACCAGATGGGCAGAGGCAAAAGCAGTAAGGAATTGTGATACTACTATAGTTGCACAGTTCATTTTTGAAAGCATCATCAGTAGATTTGGATGTCCAGTAATTTTGATGAGCGATCAAGGCACACATTTTTTGAATCGCACTATTGAAGCCTTGACAGAGGAATTCTAGATACAGCACCATAAGAGCACTCCCTACCACCCACAAGCTAATGGTACGGTGGAGGCCTTTAACAAGATTCTAGAAAATGCTCTTACTAAGATCTGTAACAGCCAAAGAAATGATTGGGACCTCATGGTTAACACTGTATTATGGGCTTATAGGACTACATGCAAGAAAATTATAGGGCACACACCTTTCAGCTTGGTGTATGGACAAGAGGCTATTATGCCTATGGAATATATTATCCCCAGTTTAAGAGTTGCTCAAATTACCATGATGGCTGATACAGACATGATGAGTGAAATACTAGCGCAGCTGCTTGCCTTAGAGGAAGACAGATTCATTGCAGGATTCCATCAGAAAGTGCAGAAGGAACGAGAAAAATCTTGGCATGACAGGCACATTAAGAGCAAGACTTTTCAGATAGGAGACCTAGCGCTCCTTTATGACAGTAAGTTTATTAATTTTCCAGGAAAGTTCAAGACGCATTGGTTGGGGCCATATGAGATTCAGCAAGTTACAGAAGGAGGTACCGTTCAGCTCAGCAAACTGAACAGGGAGCTTCTTCCCACGTTGATTAATGGCAGTAGGCTCAAGCTCTATAGTGATAGCCACTCCACCTCTCAGGCCTAACTCAAACAGTGTATGAAAGTGCATATGCCCAGTGTAGTTGAAAGGAGGCATCGCACCGGTAAGTAGTCTACACAGGAAAAAAAAAAAGGACAACTAAGGCCTAACTCTAAAGTTTGTGTTACGCAGGTGATGCGGTGAGGCATCGCAGCAAGGCGATGTTTCCCCATGCCACGTAGCCAGTGTTGAAAAAGGACAGAGGGCCAGTCACTTCACCCTCTGATAAGCAGTTAATTTGGATACGACAGGTATCCGTTGCCCTAGATTTGGCAACAGTATAATGTTTTTTCCAGATTTGGTAAAATCTTCGACAAGATTGGCGCCTGCACACACATTTTGAGGGAAATTTGATCGGATTTCAGCAATTAATGAGGATCGAAACGACGGGTGATGTCTTGTCCATGTAATTAATACTGCTGACAGGTCTAGTCTACAGGACCATTGAGTCACAGAGTATCACCTTTGTTATAAATATAAAGATCATCCATACGGAAGGGTTACTTTGGCAATTTCAGAGAGCTATAGAGCAAGCTGCAGAGTTTTCCTTGTACAGAGATACCCCAGTTACAGAGTGCTAGTTTTCCCCAATTTTGCAGCCATTACGCATCCAGAGTATTGAACTAAGTGGGTTCTATCCGAGGAGGAACCTTTAGACGACATTGTGAGATGATTCCAGAGTGGTGGCCTCTAGTCTGCTATGACGACGCCGCCCAAGGTTGTGAAATTAGGTGCATCACAGGTTAGACAGTAGCCTAGGATGAGGAGTCAAGTGCAAGATGTAGAAGCTATCATCAAAGTCTTTGCTGTAGAGAAGCAGAAATACGAGAAGATCACTGAAGATAAGAAATCCGAACAGAAGAATGACGAGAAAAAATCTCCAGCCAGGAAGAAAGTAAAAATGAGAAAAAGAAGGCAACAGAAGAAGGAATATGACCTATCTCATCAGCTAAGAGAAGATCAAGAGGTTCCAAAGGTCAAGAATGAAAATATGCAGAACACAAGCAGCGTGAATACCTGGAGCGATTTGCTGATAAGAAAAGTGAAAGGGAAAACAAACCGAACAAGCAGAACTTCAAGATGCAGACAAAGGCTTGTTCTCAGAATGGAATTCCTGGTTTGTATACCTTTTGCATAAGAAGGCTCTAGACTGAATGAAATGTTTGAGAAGGATGGAAAATACAGATTTATATTTCCTCTGTGATAAAAGTTCTAACCCAGATAAAGAGGAAAAGATATATGTGGAAGTATTCCCAAGAGCTTAAGATCCTTCAAAGAGTTGCTGACCCAAGAGAAAACCTATAGGCAACTTTGGAGTATATCAGGTCTCGCAAGCGACGAGAGCGAGAGCACGACAATAAGGGAAGGAAAGATACAAGAGACCTGTGAACTAGATTTACAGAAGATTCAAGCATCAGTCAAGCTATGCTTGAAACAGCACAAGAGTGTGTCGAAGCTATGGAGAAAGAAGTCGCAGGACTTCGACAGAGATTCACAAGGACTTCACAGGAAGCCAAGGAGAAACTATAGCAAGAGAAACCAGCTATTAGTGGCTCAGGGGTGAGCCACAAGTAAGTGTTAGGGGACTGTTGGAGCAGGCTCCCACAGCTACAGAAAAAGCTGCTATATCGAAAAAAGAAATTCAAAGGTAACAGTACCTGAGCGGCCGAGAAGAGAGAGCTCAACCATTGCACTTAAGGCAGTGGCCAAGAGGAGAGAGCTCAACCACTATATTTAAGGTAGCAGCATAGACAGGAGGGCTCAGCTACCCTCATAAAGGAAAAGGAGCAATGAGGCCAAGGTATTGAAGACGAAGTACAGAAGGGAAGAGACCAAGGAAGCGGCACCAGTACCCACGGTCAGCGCCGGGAAGCATGGAAGACTGCAGGAAGCTGTGGTGTGATGGAAAGTGGCAGTTCAAGTACAGATACACTGACTGTCACAGTTAGGTTTTTGGGTTATTGTTGGGAGAGGCCCACAGTGTTGTAATGGCGAGACCTTTGGGCCGCCTATAAAGGGATGTATTTTGTATTGTAAAAGGTTAGCTATTCAGCTATTCTGACATTTAGCTAGTCAGTCGATGATCTGTTAGCTCATAGATCTTTTGTATTATAGAAGAGCCGAGCTTTGGTTCTGTTATTCAGTCTGTAGTATCTTACTGTAACCAGTAGCTGACTCCTAGAGTATGTATGTAACAATCCGTAGGGATTGAGAGAGAGAGAGAGAGAGAGGAAGAGTATATTGTAAGAGAAGCAATATAAGAAGAGAAGAGATCTAAGAGAGAAGGGCTCTCGGTGGTGTGTGCGAAGTTACCCAGAAGATCTCAGCTGCATATGAGGTTGCAACGGAACTGTGTTTACTCTCTCAAGTTATAATATATAAACCAGTTCCCGTGGATGTAGCTTCTACCCTGGAAGTGAACCACGTAAAATCAGTCTGTTGTGTGATTGATTCATGTGATTGTGTCTACTTATTGCTATCTGTCATTCATTACATGAAATTTGCTTACAGTTAATGTATGTATGCTATCTTTCAGTTACAAGTAGCATAGAGGTTTACATACAAGTGAATGAATTAAGTATCCTGTGTATGAGTTTACCAGTGCTTGATTCATGACAGTAACAGTTACAGTGTTAAGTGATTTATGTATACAAGTTCAGCAAGATTGCACATAGTCGATGTTAAGCAGATTAGACCATAGAATTCTAAGTGAGGATGTTAGCTTGGCTAGTGTACCTAAGGGAGAAGGCCCTTAGACCTCGATAGTCATATTAAGCCCAACTATAGGAGATATCGCAAGTACGGAAGGCGATATTGCACCGTCAGAGGATTTGCGGTGTGAGATATCGCAGGAGAGAAGGAAAGTAGATGGGAAGGTTGCGCATCGTCTGCGAGGCTGCGATGTCATAGAGTCTTTCTCCTATAAGAGTCAGTGACTAAGAGAGAATATCACCTCGCAGAGAGATCTCGCTGGCTAAGAAGATCCGCGAGACACCAGGATGCTACAGAACCTGGTTAAGGACACTTGAGTCTTTAGCCAACCCATCTAAGATCACTTCGAGTGAGACTTCAGGCCGCTCTGCGGTCTGTTGTCGAAAGGGCCAGTGAGTTAGGGGTGTTGTTGGTATGTTACAAGTAAACCCAGGTCTGCCCATAGTAACCAATAGTTAGAGTCATAGCTAATAGAATTATTCATTTCCTATCTTAAATAATAATATATAATATGAATTTTGAGGAAAAAAATATTTTGCTAATCCAAAGTGCTTTCCAAAGTTTTGGGAAATTGAGAAATATTCCTCAAGAAAACATAAAAATAAAAACCATAATGGTAGAAGAGGAAGTTATAGAAAGATTCTGTCCTTGGGGGATATTTTGATGGAGCAGATTTTGGGGATCAGAGTTCAGGTGGAAAAGGGGGATGTATATATCTCTCTGAGGAGAAGTGGTTCAATTTTAAATTTGGTCTTGGAGAAGGAATAGACAATTTTGTAGAATTAAATGCCATTGAACTTATTCTTAGATAAGCTTTCTATCTTAAGATATAAAAAGATGCATATTTTTGGAGATTCACAAATTATCATCAATTGGATTACATTGATGAATAGGTTACATAATATTCTTTTGGGTCCTATGTTGGAAGAGGTGCACAATTTTATTGATAATATGGAAATAAATGGAATTAAAACATATATACAGAGAAAGAAATGCTCAGTGTGATGATTTAGCAAAAGCTAGTGCACTTATTCAGGAAGGTATATGGCATATTTCAGAATATAAATAGTCTTATCAACATGAATTTATTCATAGAATTTGAAATATATAATAGTCATGATATTTGTGGAATATCTAGACTTATATACGGAAGATATCTTTGATATTTTTGGTCTCTCTTAAGATCGTATTTTCCCTAATTTGGTAGATTTATCAACTAGAAATTCATAGTTTTCTAAAGATTGTTTTGTTGAATATTCAGTGTACCATATAGCTTACATGAAGATAAGTAAAGGATATATTTTTTATTTGGTAAAAAAAAGTATAATAAAGATTTTGAAGTGAAGGTTTGGGTTACTATATAGATAACAAATCTTAGACTTGTGAGAACAATGTGATATATCATCTGAATATACATACATACATATATATATAT
>LPNX010354849.1:51649-84850 GCA_001517045.1 Pseudotsuga menziesii
ATATTAGTGTGAATGACCCAATGTGATGTAACATATGATGATATTATTTATATTAAAGATTATCCTTAATTACATTAAGGAATTTAATAATATGATTAATAAATCTAAGATCAATGATAATTAATGTAATAAAATTCATTAGATTAACCATATCACTATTGTTAATATTTATAATATTAATATTAAAAATAGTATTTACAGTATTACTATTAAAACATAATTAATAACATAACATTATTAATTAACACTAGCATTAATATCATTGTTGATCATGATGATGATTAACGTTCACTAAAATCAACTTTGGTCTATAGGACCTTAAGAAGGATAATGCTTGGTTTAGTTTAAAACCTTGTTCATGTGCTCAAAAAGGTTGCGAAGAAGATTTCCAAGATCACTATAGTTTTGAGCTCACTATAGATTTCCAAGCTCACTATAGTAAATATTTATATTGTAGAAAATACTATGAAACTCAGATCTAATGTTGGTGTAAGAAAGGAACTCGAAGAGAAAGTGGTTTTCATCCTAAACCCTCATAGAAAGTTATTAATATTAAGAGTAATGGAAGCACATCAAGGCCGATGAGGCTACTTGGGAGAATGAAGCCACCATGAGAAAGGCTTACCCCACCTTGTTTCATAATTTCATTCCGAGTCCCTATAACACCAGGGATGTTGTTTTTATAAGCGGGAAAGGATGTAATATCCCAAATTTTGACCTAAAACTTATGAGCATAAGCCCCATTACTTATGATGTTGCTTTGATGTTTTAATTGGTATATTGTGCCTAATACCCCACTGTACATGAATATGATGATTTGTTTGATATATTGGGCACAATCCAATTGCATATGTTTATATATATGATTTCATGTTTTTGGCGTGGACCCTAAAGCACATAATTGATGAGATGTTTTGTGTTGAGTGAGGAGCTCTGGATAACATGGGTATTTGATGTTTGTGTTGAGTGAGAAGATTTGGAGCACATGAGTGTTTGTATTTGTGTTGAGCATGAAGATCTAAAGTACATGAAAAGATAAAATTGGCAGTGTTGGGTATAATCTCTGGGGCCTTCATAGTTGATGTTGAACATAAGATTTGGAACATTGGATCCTTCGCCATTGTATCCCTAGGTTTATCCTACAAGTACATCCTAGCATTAGTGTTGAGCAAGGTGCTCTAGAATTACACTAAGTTTATAACTCCCCATTTTTTAGCGTTGAGTATGGGATCTAGATAAACGCTAGGAGTTACTAAAAATAATTAGTATATTGAGTGAAAATGACTCTAATAAAGAATTGATCTCATCTTACTTATTTTTAAGTGATTAAATGAAATTTTGAATTTCCTCACCTCATCAAGTAATGAAGAACTGCCATGTTATATGAGGGAATCCAACATGTAAGGAGGTTTAGAGTATCCTAACCTAGTTGACCTAAACCCTACCTGAAGGCCTTATTAAAGAAAGTGACTAAGATAAAAGAAAAGTGTCATATGTTTAGGGATCATGCTATATGATACCTAAGGATAAAATGATAGAAAATGGTATATATATATAAATATATAATTTATACATGATATGTATAAAGAGTAAGCATAGTAATAATACTAGTAGCTATAAGTAATAAATAAAGGATCCACATGTTATTATTATTACTAATGATAATTAAATATTAAAATACCTACAAGAGTCAAAGTAGGAACTAGTCAAAATTTCCTAAGTAAATATTAATAATTAGCTAAACTAAATGAAAAGGGTTATTTCAAGAAATCAAATGATTCTTGATTTAACTTCCCATTTTCCTGAAAAATCTGTCTATAAATACCCAAGCCAAAGAGAGGCTTGTGGACCTATCCATTTATAAATCTATCTATCTTTGGAGGATTCCATATTTTTTCTTGATTTCCTTCAAGAGAGTTCTTGGAGAACATTTTTCGTATGAGGAAAAAGAAAACTGATACAGAACCTGATATCGTAGATAGGGAAGCCTTATCCTAGGAACTCTAAGCTACTTGCATGTTGGAACCAACTCGAGGGGATTTAGATTGAAACCATGAATGGTTCTAATTCATGGTTGGGTGGAACGTGGTAGTTCCTAGGTTATTTGGTTATCTAAACAGAGGTCAGATCTGTCTTTAATTTTGTTAATGTTGGGTATTTGAGTGTGCAAGATTTTCATTCATTGAAACAGCTTCATCTTGCAGGTATGAGGCTAAATTCATCATTCCATAGAAGATGTATTTATTTTGATAGAGGTTAGGTCAATTTATCTATTCAACCATGCTATTATAGTTAGGAAAATATGTCTTAATAACATTTACAATGATTGACTAAGAACCTTTAG
This sequence comes from Pseudotsuga menziesii, assembly GCA_001517045.1. Taxonomy (NCBI): domain Eukaryota; kingdom Viridiplantae; phylum Streptophyta; class Pinopsida; order Pinales; family Pinaceae; genus Pseudotsuga; species Pseudotsuga menziesii. The sequence goes on from LPNX010354849.1 coordinate 53,994, forward strand.
TTTTATCTATAGGAAGGTTTGGTTTCTGTTATTTTCTGCATTTTATTTCATTCATTTACTAGTTAAGTTCAGTCTTCTCTTACAGAGGTAATTCTGTAAATAGAGTCTAGATTTTTAAAAGTAAAGTTATATTTCTTGTTCATTATTTTCAGGTTTAAGACATAGAAATAATATCAGATATTTTGTACCTACATATTTTTAACCCTAACTAAGGAAACTTTATCCTTCTAGAACTATTTAAAACAAAACCTCTATCTTACCTCTGAAGGCAGATTTCATATTGCCAGCATGCTTCTATTATTTATAATAAACCAAACTACTGTATATAGCCTTGGTATAAATTAAATACATAATATTAGAACTTAAATATAAGTGCTAAAACTTTAAATAAAATATCATAAAAAAACTACAAACAAACCATTTCTATTTCATAAATTTAACATCGAATGGCAATCTATCAAGACCTCTAGGGTTTGTAGGCACGATTTTATCATACATCATAACCACAATATATACCATTAACATAAGGAATCAAACATAACCTAATTCAAAACACTTTATTAAATATTTTATCAATCAAGAGGTTACAGGATTGAATCGTGTTGGCATTCATGCCAAAACAAAATATCCACACACACATCACTTAAAACCAACGCATACCACTATCGAATCCTATGGGATCATGGCTAAAAATAGAGATTACATCAAACATATATTTAGTTCAAAAGGATTTATTAAATATCGTATCCATTAAGAGGTTACAGGATTGAATAATGTCGGCATTCATGCCAAAACAAAATATCCACACACACATCACTTAAAACCAACGCATCCCATGATCGAATCCTATGGGATCATGGCTAAAAATAGAGGTTACATAAAAACCATGACATGCATAAAATCCTGTAGGGTTTGATTTGCAACGTTTATTAACGCTGGAATAAATTACCAATTTTCCACATAATTTATGCTAACTACATTAAAATGCAAAAAGGATTAACTATAGTCAAAATCGTTGCACCTTCAACATTCCACAAAAATATAAATAAAATATACACGCTAGGTATCTTCATCAAGGCTCACGGTTGAGAAGTAACAGTTATCCATTAGCATAATCCATGTAAAATCAACCACTGTCTACGCTATCACACCTATGGCACCCATATAGAAATGTTAAACCAAAGCTCACAGACAGCGCCAATTAAATCACAGATAAGTAAATAACATCATAAATCACCATTAATAAAATTTTCCCATAAATGCGCAGTCGTGAATTGGCAAGAGTGCCATTTCCAGCAATGGCATGGCTGTAAGCTAAACCAAGCCTTTCAAATAACAAAACAAGAATGCAATTACATACAGTGAAATACATAGAGTCATATCCTTGACAAGCTAGTGACAATATCCACGACTAAACCCCAGCTATGAATGCCCACATTTATACCTTCTATAAATTACAATTAAACCAACACAGTCATAATTCAAGGCACCATTGCAATAAATGGTACTACCACCATTCGATACCCATCATTAAAACCAAACGCAAAGTTTTTCATTAACCAATAAAATCATACATTTAAGCTACCAACTCATATTAAATTATAGAGCAGAGTCGTGACAGCCATGGCCCAAAGGCGTCATACCCAAAACATCCTAAACCCCAATACTGTCATACACATCTCTAGATTCCCTTTAATTATAAACATAACATTACACAGATGAAACCCTTAAAACCAAATCATTCACCATTACAACATCGAGCTCAAATCTCTGTCAAAAAATATCTATATGCTGAGGAAACAAGTTCAAACTTGTTGGTATAGGGCTTACCCGTGAAGGGTATTTCATTGATAGACTTGTAGTCATCACGACCTGTGCATTGGAAGCTCTGTCACCTGCAAACAAAGGAATAGAGAGCATTAGAAGTATAGCAATCCTCCACTTGAAACAACAAAGTAATAAACACTACAAACCCAGGTGAAGAGTATACCTTTCGAAGGCCTAAATGCGTACCAGACCCCAAGCAGTGACAAAAACTAGAGATCCGAGCAGAGCATAAACACTGTAGTGCCAAATGAATCATTCATCCATGATAGACCAAGATTAGGGATTGAGCTTACCCCATCCCGAGGATCATTTACTATGCCACCCTGTCCACCGCCAATGTCTAAATTTCTCCTCATGCCTATAGTTTCATAAACCCAAATGTGACTTGGTATTTGAAATGATTTGTGCATTAAAAACCCCATCATTGGCATCGTTGACTTAGGATAAGACAAGATTCATGGCATATAGAATACGCCATAAATGGCTCAACATACATATAACATATGATATGTAAAGCTTTAAATACACTATGGTTAGGTCTTTGAATTAAGCCCTTTACATACAAGCATAAAAACATTCAAATCGTATGTCATATAAATACTAGCATAGGAATAAAGTTCATGATCTCTTAAGAACCACATTAATAATGTTAACCAGTTAGATGTAGGTCTAAATGAACCCAGCCATGCGTAAAGGATATCATAGTAGTAAGGATTGTTAGGATAGGAATTTGGTGCTTTTTTCTTGAACAACAATGGAGTAGTTTAGAATAGATAGCATGCCAAGTTTAAACGGTCGTAGCCAACTTCGTCATTTAGTGAAATTGCACAAAATGAAGAGCGGTTGCATTAGTTCAATATCAACTAAGTAAACCCTGTAACGTCAAGTAAAACCAATTACCTCTCCAAGTGATCCTATAATGGCTGCAAGTCCCATCACTCCACCCCTTGACAATCACAAGCTAAGTTAGGATTCATCCATAAACAATGAACAATTATTATAACGAGGAAGTAATCTATAACTAAATAAATACACACACATACATGATAAGAAATAATCAATGAACATTGTAACCATCTAAATCGAATCAATTAGCATAAACACATTATAGAATTAGATTAGTAATCACATCAAGAAAACATATGGAAATGGTAAGAACAACTTACGACACTTTGGTTTCACAAACAAAGATCAACACATTCCATAAAAGATAATTTAATGTCTAGTTCAGGTAGTAATTAACTAGCTTAATAATTTTTTTTATTTTCAAATTTTGGGGACATTACAATTGGATTAGAAATGAAATTAATTTATCCCCTTGTATTTTTCGTCTCACCATCTAAAGGTAGCTTATATGTACACAATTTAGTATGAATTGAAGAGGGTTATTACTACATAAAGGTAGCTTATATGTACACAATTAAGGAGGTATTAAACTAACTGTTATGGATGAATTACATAAATGACTATATTCAAGACACCCTCGGTACCAGAAAATGATCACTATGATGAGAAAGGACCTCTTTTGGACCGATATGGAAAAAGAAGTAGCATAATATTTAGCATGTTGCATTGAATGTCAACAAGTAAATGATGAACAACAACATCCTACACGCTTACTGCAGCCACTACCCATTCCGGAATGGAAATGGGAAGTAATCAACATGGATTTCATAACAGTTTTACCTAAGAATTTTAAACAACATGACTCAATCATGGTCATAGCAGAAAATTAAGTAAAGAAACTCATTTTATTTCGGTAATATCTACTTATAAGCATGTTAGCATCGCTGATAAATTTATGAAAGAAATTTTTAGGTTACACGGAGTTCCTAAAATAGTAATCTCAGATAGAGATGCAAAATTCAAAGGGAATTTTTGGAAATCCTTCTTTAAAGGACTAGGAACACAATTAAATTTCAGCACTGCATATCATCCTCAGTCAAGTGGACAAACTGAAAGAGTAAATCAGATTCTAGAAGACATTCTTAGAATGTACGTAATGGATCAAACTGGTAAGTGGGAAGATTAGTCACACTTAGTAAATTTTTATTACAATAATCATTTCCAAGTATCGGATGGAATGAGTCGCTTTGAAATTTTGTATAAACACAAATGTAACACTCCACCGGAGCAGTCTTGTCAATAGGTTATTGTTAGGTCCTCACTTGTTGAAAGATATGGAACTAGCAGTGAAACATGTAGAACAAAATTTTAAGGATTCTCAAGACAAGAAAAAGAACTATGCCGATTTGAAAAGAAATCCTCGAGAGTTCCAGGTAGGAGAACATGTATACATAAAGGTGAAACAAAATAAAATCTCCCTATTACTCGGAAGATATTCAAAATTGGCACCTAGGTATTGCGGGACATTTGAAAGTTTTGCAAAAGTAGGATTGGTAGCATATCAAAAAATGGTATCAAAGCAACATGTTAACGGTTCAAAAATCACCTGGCTTACATTGGGGGGGATATTTTTGGAAATTGGGTTTAGTGCTCCCCATGATTTTCGTGACATGGACTAATCGCCTCTCGATATCCTAAATCTGGTGATTGTGGAGGAGATTAATACTTGTGGGTTTTGTTCTAATGAGAATCGTGAGTCCAACACAGTCTCCCCAAAATCAGTTCAAGACTCCTGTGGAGTGCTAAAGAGAAGGGGGCTCATAAGTGACCAAGTCTTAGGTAAAATACTATATAATAGTATGTCCATTTAGCAAGCACAAGGCTAGATATAGCCAGGGAATTGATTTGTTAATGCAAGAGATGTGCATTGATTGGATTTTGTCGTTGTGGTTTAGCAAATATGCTCAGGGGTTCTCGAGAAAGTGAGACTTGGCTTCTCTAGGATTTGGTTGGGAGGAATGGTTGTTTTAGTTCTGTTTTCCCAATATTGGTGTCACGTTACCTATTCTATTTTATTATTTTTTTAAATCTTATTAAATTAAAATTCAAGTTTAGTTATGAATTGTAATTACATTTTATAGTCAATGGTACTATCCATCTATTCCTATTATTTTTCCTATCTTATGCTATGATTTAATGTAAAGTGGTCTTCACTAGACAAGAAATCGTAGATATATGGTCTGAATATATTTTAATGAATCTCTATTTGGGAATCCATACCCGAATCAGAGTTCTGAATAAGAATGGTTGTAATGTTAGTGTAATTACGAAATATGAATGAAAAACCATTATAAATCTGGTTAAATGTTTTAATTTATGCTTGTGTATGTCCTATAAACATTTTTTAAATATATTCATTCAACTAATCTTTCCCTAGAAGTCGATGTCTTCTTACAGATTTCATCTTTGTCCTCTAAACTGTTTCAAATTAAAACTCATTTAAATTAAAACCATGTTTCAGATTTCTTATGGATATGATAGGTTTCTTAAAGTAGATAAATTACAATGACATTACAAAAACATAAATTCCATTGTATAAACTGTAAACAAAATAAAGAGTGCATACTGTCACTTATAAATTCTTAGGATAAATAGAGTAGATCCAAGAGGATTTTCCTTCCCAACAACCAAGCTATAAGTTGCATAAACAAATATCTAAGTTTATTAGATTAAATCTGAAAGTTATCTCATCTAATCCCCAAATCATCGAAACATAGATTGAGACTTGCTACGATCACATTAATAAATATATACAATAAAAACCATAGTATTTAGATCTGATTACTAAATCAAATAGCTAACAGTTAAATGACTGAAGTAGAAAGGGTGATCCATTATACTAAATCGAGTTTTAGGCTCGTTATCACTCTATTACGATATCTCACAGATCTAGTTAATAAATACACAATCATATCTAGCAGGAACTAAACAAATAAATTGAATACAATCATTAAATAAAAGCACACACAATCTCTTATCAGGAGTATCCAAACCCTGTGGCTTATGGTTTTTCCCGAAAGAGTTACAACTCAACCTAATATCAAAGGATAATATCCAGAAAAAACTCATAAAAAAATGCCAATGGATAAACATTACGTGGTTATAAGTCCAAAACTGGAATCCACCATTTTTAATAAATCTACAATGTATACAGCCCATTAAATAAAATAACACTGCAAACAAAGGAGAGTTTGCGAAGCCTTTTTTTTGGATGAAGACCCATAAGGGTTTAAGAAATACACAGTCCCAACTTATCTTGCAATGGTGGAAAAACATCTCTTCCTACACGGTCCACAAACCTAGAAAAGAACCACTGCACTCTAACTATTAAATTAAATCTTACCTCTTGGTTTTTGGCAGATCATTGTTGCATACCGAGCAACATCCATGCCGGGAGGTTACATGCAAAATCAAACAAACTGAGTAATGTCACTGACTTGCTAAGAAAATATTGGTTTGGATAATGTTTAAATAGAGTATGGGTTTATCCTCACCTTTGGAATTTAAAGTAATAGGTGTGAGAAGAGGTGACCATGTCGCCACTCTCACCGACCATCTCATAACCTGCATTACATAGAATGCAATTAAATTTTTTTCATAATTATTGAAAACTATAAAAAAAATGATGATAACAAAGATTAAAACCTTACCTTATATGAATGCAAAGAGGGCGAGGGGTCGAATACCCCTAGACTCCCTTGTCACTCCTATGCATACAAACGATGAAGCAAACCCAAGTCAGATAATTTCTTATGCCTTTATTCTATTTTTTTTTAAAACTAAGTGGAACCAAAATAATAATTTTTTCATACCTCGTGACATCCCCTAAATATCATAAGATTTTTATTTTCTTTTACTAAATGTTAAATATCATAAGATTTTTATTTTCTTTTACTAAATGTTATAATAGGTTTTTCTTAGAAAGTGCTTAGAGTAATACTATTATTCATATTTCACTTGTTTTGCACTAAGGTCATCATGAAGCTAGGTTATTATTTACTTACTTGATCATGTGATCTTCTAAGTATGAAAACAAACTATCTTAAATACAGGAGTGTCTCAAGGCATAAATGGTGAAGTTGTGAGTGTGTTTTTATTTTACTTGAGTTGCACAAAGGGAAAAGCTTACGGTCTTACTTAGTTATTTGACTAAATCATGGATCTTTCATAAATATTAGGTGGAGGCTGCAAAAAAACTTCAACTTGATGACATCGAAGGGAAACTCTAAGGGAAAAGTCATAAGGAGTTAAGACGAGACTAACTAAGTTTTGGCACTATACCAATTCACCTCATCAAAAACAAAAAGATCAATGTTATCTCTTTACAAGGGTCAAACTCACTTTTACCATTGTTTTAACTTTCATTAAGCAGGTTATGAATGTATAATGTCGTTATAGGAATTGGGGGGCTGGAAGTAGGTGTGTGTAAAAATCAGACCCTTCGACCGAAGACAAGTATAAAGGATTGTAATTATACAAACTTTACTTTATTATAAACTATACCATTAATCGCACTACATCGTGGTTCAGTCTGGTTTAGAGTTTGAATATATGTGTGCTCAAACATTAATATAACGATATCCTGCAAGGAAAAAGCATGATATGGTTTTTAAAAACAGGTCGGGTGAATCTGTCGCACGGTATAGGTGTTAGCTCTCGGATGGAGGGTAAAACCATAAAAGGTTCAAAGATCCTCAATTACAACATTAAACTCTTTTTCGGAAAACTGAGAGAGCTCCATAATTCCTTTATTCGTTTGAAAACCTTCAGCTGTGTTACCTTATGGCTAAGTTACCTACCTTTAAATCGATAAAAGGTTTTCTCAAACTTATAGAATTGAGTTTTGGAGAAGTTCTTCTTTTTGTAAAAGATACAGGTATCAAACAAGTTTTACCTGTGAGGGTTTTGATGTTTAAACTTGATTTATTATTTTTTTTCCATGGCCTTAGATCGTTAACTCAGTATCTAAATAAGTTTTTTTTATAGTTATTAAGATGTTTACCTGTTTCGGTGAAACTCAAGAGGGTTTTGGTAAAATTCCCCAAAAACGTGGCCGCGGCCCTTCTCTGTAATATTTACTTATGAGAAATGGGCAAAGCCACTATTGTGAGAACATTTTTGCTTTGATAACTCTCTGTATATTCTGTTTATAAACTTTTACTTTTAGTTTACTGCGTCGAGGTATGATGTAAAAAGAACTTTGGTTACTTGTTTTCCTAAGAGTGGTATGATAATATCTTTCCATTTGCTACACAGTTCTTAAGATCTGACAAAAGATTCACTGTTTAAGACTTCATTTCTTTTATTTTTATATATCTGTAAGAGTTTATTCTGTAGCCTTTTACCTTGGGATTGAATTAAAGAAACTAGTCTATAGTTTATTGTTATTTAAAGTCCCACGCCGTGAGATATAAACGTTTAATATATACTAAGGTTTATATTCTTTGACCCTCTAGTTCTTTTGTCCTTTATTTGTAATTATATTATTATAACCTTTTAAAAAAGGGTTAAACCCTAAACCTAAATCTTGATCTACGAGCTTGGTTTTACGGATCTAGGGTTTAATGTGTTTAGTTTTAAGATTGTAGAGTCTTTCTATGTCTACTAAGTTTTATTTACAATATTAAAAACAATGTCCAATAAGTGCTACTTCCAACAAGTTATACACAAAAATGAAATGAAGTACATAATATTCACGGTAAAAAGTAATCATGCGTCATTCTGCACTATTCATTAGAAAATATCATAATTTTCTACTTAACATAATTCATATCCCCTATATTAGAGTGTGTCATACTAGAGTATGTCACCTTTGTGAGAGGAAAAATATAGGAGATAAATTAATTTCATTTTCACTCAAATCAGCCTTTATCAATTATGAATAATTTTATCTATAAACTATAACTTTATTCTAAACAATCTACAATTTTCTTAAGCTAACATCAATAATGTCACAAAGTGGTTAGAACGTGGATGTAAAAATAGAGGAGATAAATTAATTTCATTTTCAATCAAATCAGCCTCTATCAATCATGAGTAATTTTATCTATAAACTATAACTTTATTCTAAACAATCTACAATTTTCTTAAGCCAACATCAATAATGTCACAAAACAATAGTTAGAATGTGGATGTATTACAGAGATAGGGGGACCAACACCCAAGGGAGACTGTTCCACCCAACCTTTTCATGAAGCAACCAAATTGATTGCTTAGGAGCCCCAATCTTACTCATTACACCACTAGGTCGGAGATCTATGCTTCACAACAGACTTTTGTAACTCGGCACTCAATATCATACTTGATTCAGCAAAACAATTTATCTCTCCCCTCATCAAATTATTGTGTGCCTAGCTTTTCAGTTTGCAACAGTCACACAGTTTATTCTATCCAAAATTAGAATGAGTGGTGAGCCTCTTGCTGAATTTGATGGTTTATATAAGATGGCCTACGTCTTTGGGTCAATTTTGGAAAATTAATGAGCCACCCAAGTAAGTTCCCCCTCTCATGGAACATGACCACTTTTTTAGGAATTATGTTGGTGCAACAGCTATAAAGTGTATGCTAGTGCTTCCACTTTTCAACCAGCGTTCTACAACTGCTCCTTCCTCCTAGTGGGCAAAGAAAACTCATTTAACAGTATCCCCCGAATAGGTGTATCCTTTTATTAATTAATAAAATCAATAATTCTTCCATTACAAATCATCCTTGACCCACTTGGTCATAAAACTTTACAATAAAAATTAACATAATGTTTTTGTTGAAATAAATAATAAATATTTATTTTTTCCAGTTTTGGGTATGTTACATACCTGGTAAAAGGCGTAGAAGGACCGATGAATATGTGGTGTTCTTCTTCTTTGTAGAAAACCAGCAAGGCCGAGACCATTTGGATACCATTAACAATTATTAAAAAAACTCAATTATAGCTCAGAACACTAGAAATAACTTTCATTAGTGAACTGTTTAAGACACATGATGAAGACGTGGAAGCAGCCATGAAATAGACAATATTTTCTTCCAAAAATAGCTATAGACCAACTAGCACAAGAATGAAAACTTGAGAGAGAGTAAAAACCATAATAAAGCCCTACCAAAACCCTTGCTAGTGATTGTGAGAGATGGAGGTCTGAGATCCATATCGGACATGCATATTAACTTTCCATTAAACGCCTTGATGCATTGTCAACTCACAACTAGGGCATAGTTAATGTCCCAAGAACAAACTACAATGTATGCGTGGCATTCATGTTGCATCTTCGAGTAAGATTATGGGTCAAACCATATTATGACATAAACAATGTTTTATGCCACTTGGTCTAAGTGGGATCATGACTATGGTTTTTAACACCATGGTCCCCAAAACTTATTTCATCATCGAACTTTTAAATGATTCTTGCACTAAGACCCTTTTTATTTAACCTCTTGCTAGTGTTTCGAACTAGGTTTTAGTTACTACGACTAAGCCATAACCTATAGTTTTATAATCCATAGAAAAAACGCTAATATTTACCATAAGCATAAAAGCTAGCAATAACATCACCTTAAGGTGTGGTGTTAGGATCGTTGACACCCATATGTAAACGCCATATGATGTATCACCTCCCCATTCAAGTAAGAATCAAGTATAATTTATTTTACCCATAACAACCAATATTTCATGCTACGACCATATTTTATATGTTACGACAATTTACTCATATAAAGGAATAAAATATTTTTTTTTATCTTTGAATTTATATGTTTGTGACACAATTATAGTAGCATAGATCCATCTTAAACTTGGATCTACCAAGAACGTAGGGATCAAATTTCTTGAAGTGTAAATTCTTTTATCTTAACTTTTTAACATGTTTACAAAAATTTAAGCATAAGTTTGGGTGGATTTACATTAGTTTTAATTTTTATTGTATAATCAAACATGGTTTTTTTAATTTAGTTTTTTCATTTGGTTTTTATGTTTTATTTTATGACCCTACATCAATTTATTTTTTTTACTAATTATGTTTTGTAGTGTTAAGTAACATAGGTAACAACATCTCCCCCATAGTGGGCTATACAATTATTTAACATTGATCTTTTTTTTCTGTAAGAAATGTGGGTCACTTGGGGCGAGCACATTTCAACCATTGACTAGGCACACCAACCCCTAGGTGGTTGTGACTAGACCCACACCTTAATCGAATGAGCTAGGGAGAATTGACTATTTAACATTAACTGTAAAATCAATCCTTGTACTTGAAGTGTAAATACTTTTACATTAACTTTCTAACATGTTCAGAAAAATTTACACATAAGTTTGGGTGGATTGAAATTATTTTTTATTTTTTATTTTATAATCCAACATGGATTTTTTAATTATGTTTTTTCATTTGGTTTTCATTTTTATTTTATCAGCCTACATCAATTTATTTTTTTACTAATTATTTTTTGTATTGTTAAGAAAAGGAGGTAACAACATCTACCCCATAGTGGGCTGTGTAATTATTTAATATTAATCTTTTTTTTTTTAAGTGTTGGTCACTCGCTAGTGCATTTCAACAATTGACTAAGCACACCAACCCACAAACAATATACTTACTATTATTTACAATATTGATAGTAATATATTGTATACAAACTTATGGATTTGCACTATCTAAAAATTAAGTGACATTAAAGTATATATAAAAAATAAAAACTAACAATTAATTATAAAAATTATAGGTAAAAATGTAGGAAAAAATAAAGTAATATAATAAGATAAATCAATTCTTCTATTAAAAACATAATATTTTTTTTAAAAATTGATTAGAATCTATTTATTTTATTTTTTATTTATTTATTTATAGATTTGGAGTGTCTAAGAAATAAGTGACATTAAAGTATATATACAAAATTAAAAACTAACAATTAATTATAAAAATTATAGATAAAAATGTAGGAAAAAATAAAGTTGACAAATTAAGTAATATAATAAGATAAATAAATTATTTTATTAAAAAAATAAGTTTTAGTTATAGTTTTTTTTAAATTGATTTTTATTTTTTATTTTTTTTCCAATCTAGGGGAATCAACAACTAGAGACTAGGCTGGTACTCACGTGAAACGGGGTTCAAGGATCCAATCTCGCTAACACTATACCCCTAGGTGCCCCACACACCCCGTAATCATGGGACACAGGTAAAGCCGGTTTGATTTGAACTCGTGACCTCCAATTGACAACATGTGATTTAAAAACAACTGAACCACCAATGAGCCACACCCATGCAGGCTTACAAGTATGTTTTATTAATATGAATTAATCTTAAAAAATAATTTTTTTATATTGTAAATCACATTAAAATATTTTTAAATATTATTATTATTATTCATATATATATATATATATATATATATCAATTTTATTATATAAATAATGTTATGAATTTTATTTTATATATATATANAATTTGAGTAACCATATTAATAATAATATATTGTGTTCAAGCTTATCGATTTTCTAGTGTTTAGAAGTGATTCACTTGGGCGGATCCTCCACCTACCATCAGGATCATTAGAAGCTGTGGTGTTGGCCTAATATTCCTTCTCATCTGGACCCAAGGTTCAACAGCAACAAAATACCAAAAAAACACCAAAAGACATCGGTCCGATGGAGCAAGCTCAGTTGGGAGCACCAGCAAGGCAAGCGCAGTCTCACCCGAGATATCTTAATGTGTACATGCCAGAACCTTGTTTGCGCAGTTGGTGAGGGATTATAGTACCTTGGCACATGGCCAAGGCACTGAATAGAGATGGAGGGATGGAGTCTATTACTATGCGACAGAGGTGTAACTCAGTGCCACAACTGACGCGCAACACAACCTTGTCCTTGCATCTTAACAAATGGTGCAACTATGCAACATGACTGATTCCTTACTTCTAATTGACGGTGTGTGAATTATATTGTAACTTAGAAGCGTAACCATGAAATCATACATAACATGTCAACCATTCTTTAAACATTCATCCATTCATTTATTGATTGGAAATATTGAGACATACATTCAACAGTAACTATAATATGGTAAAGTAAGCAAAAATTCACACAAACATTAAACATTCAACCACATTCATCCATTTGAAACAAGAAATAACATGGAAACCCATATGGGAAAAACCACCAAGGTGCTCTTCATCTGGCATGAGAAATGTGTATAGCACGTTGTAGTCTATGACTTGCATACTGTTATGAGATATATCTAATGGACTCAAACTCTTCTTGCTCTCATGCTCTCTGGGTTATTCTTCTATCTACTCATATTGATCCGCACACATCTTGGATCGACTCTTCTACTTCACTATCTGTGCACTCAGCTGCAGATTACTTGTACTAATAGTCTGCACACTCAGCTGCAAATTTGTAGCTCAAGAGCCTTCTACTTCTACTAGAATCCTCTTCTGAGTCAACAACAAACCTGCCACAATACTTCTAAAATTAACAAGCTAACAACAATCAATACTGAAGCTAACTCTGTAGCTATGAAACTAACCCTTATATAGAACGAGTTCCTCCTATTTATACAATTTACAAGACTGCACAGGGTTGACTTATTACAACTCAATTATTATAGACACACATCTATTGTAAAAATATCTCCTATTACATTAATTCTAGGCCATACTAGCCGTAAATGTCGTGCATGACATTAACCACAGCCTTAACTTGCTGTGGAAACATCTTTCAGCATGTCTGTATAGGTCATGACTACCCAAAATACTTTCCTTTAGTATTTCGTTGGTTCATCCTTCTACAGTCTTCCTTGAATTTATCATGTCCAACTTTAACTATTCTACATGCCTGTTGAACCATCTCAGAATCTGCCTTTCCTTGTCACAGCGATCCTCGTCATAACTTCCTCTTCTCTACACTTATTTTCCATCCTTACCCTCCTTTCCTTCCTCCGCACGCCCGCTTTTCCTCCTGGGCTTGTATGGCTTGTTGGTAAGGGTTTGGGGTAAGTTGCCCAGCATCGTAGATGTTGCACAAGCTTAGAAGACATGGCGTAAGAAAAAGATAGCGTGATAGCTGGAAGATAGATTAATTTTGATGATTTTGCGTCTCTTTTTGTACTTGTTGACCATTTTTTGTGGATATTGGTCATTAGTCAGTTAAATTAGTTAGGAGTTAGTTAGATGTGGACCATGAATGTAAAGGGACAAGCCTATATAGAGAAAGAATAATTGTGAATGAAGATATCTCAGAATGATTTATGCGATAGAACAATTGAACTATGGTAGACAAATTCTTATATGTTTTGATCTATGGCCCGTACAATTAATATGATAAGACAAATATTGATCTGAATCATTGTTTTCTTATTTTGTCTTTACTGTCTCTCGGTTCCTGATGATGAATGCTAAGTTAATCTAAAATATGGATCTATGATGCTATGTTGCTCCCTTTATGAATGTTTTCATCTTTTGCGATCCGGATCTGTTACAGTTGTGAGTGAATGAATGATGTGCAATGACGAATGGTTCTGTTAAAGAAGTTGATCTAATCCAGTTGTTGAACTGATGAAATGCCAATGCCCTAACCCTCTTCTATACTGTGGAAACTTGGTTTCGGCAGCCCTCCATCGAACATCTCGGGTGAGACCTCATCCGCTCAGTGGGTGTTGATTGACAGGGTAAAACCTGTCTAGGCCAATGCTCAGGGAGATCGCGATGAGTCAAGTGTCAACAGAGGGGACCCCTGTTGACTAGGTTTTGTTGGTTGAGGGTTGAGCCAACAAATGGTTCCATTTTCAAGACCTTGTTGCAACTAATAGGAGGGGATATGGCATCCGACGCGACCATAAATCCAAGTTTGGTTTGACCAAAAGCTATAAGAATTTGCTGAAGTGGAAAATCGAAACCTGGGATTGACCATAGAAAAGAGCTTGGTGAGCTACATACACGACGGTCCTCACAAGTATTTATTCTATGAGTTTCCCATTATACTGTATCAGTGGTTCATTAGAGGAAATTTCAACTAAAAATGGGCCTCCTAAGGAAAATAAAAAAATAATAGTTAAAATAATAAATTAATATTTATTAATTTTGGAGGAAGAAAAGAAAAAAATACTCTTTTTGTTTTTATTTTAGATATATCTCCCTATGTGTTTACTCAAATTTCGATCGTGAGAGCTAGTTGGATGCGAAACTAAATTTTGCATCCAACAAGTGCCCACTCGACATAGGTTTGACAGACCTCACTACCCAAAAAACAAGAAATACCTCAAAAACATGATGATGACAATATCATCATGTTTTTTCAGGTATTTCTTGTTTTTGGGGTAGTAGGGTCTGTCAAAAGTATGCCGAGTGGGTACTCATTGTATGCAAAATTTAATTCGACATCAAATGATCTCTCCTAGTCAAAATTTGAGTAAAAAAACAGGGAGATATGTCGAAAATACGAACAAAAAAGTAGTTTTTTATGATACATATCTCGAAATTTATATGAAAAAATTGTTTGAGACCTATACGGTATTTCAAATTTAAAGAAATTTCATTGGCTAACACATGATCACATGGAATTTGAATTAGGCTTGAAAGTCCCATTTTGAGTTTAAATTTCCTCTAATGGGCGTAGTTTACATACAAGAAGACACATTTCCAAGGAGGAGAACCAACATCTTGGACCCCTGAATTGATCTAGGAATTGCAAGAAACTGAAAACAGAGTGTTGCGAGATATTGAGGTTTGGATGGATAGCATCCTAGAAGGATACATTACAAAATTTGTAGTTGACACTATCAAGTCTTACACCGAATTAGAAAGAGAATTTTTCAATGGGACCAGAGGTAGGTTCTTGTTATCTCTACACCTCTCAATTAAAATGCTTATCTGTGAAAAGGGCATACTGAAGATGCACCTAAAGTAGTCAAATGCTGGTGTGTGGAGGTGGTAGATAGTGCGACAAAAGGGGGGAGACAAATGTGAAGGTAAGGAGTAGATGGGTGCAAGTTTCGATGAGGCTATGAGGGAAGCTGAGGAAGAAAGTGGTTGTACAAGGGGAGGAGCAAGGTTTCGATAGGAGAAGAGGAAGAGGACAAGGGAAGGTCCTGCTGTGATCGAAATGAAAAACCATGAAGGACAACCAGATGGGATGAAGGGACCCTATAGTGACAAAGAGGACGACCAGACCCAGACTATGCCCATGACAACGGTAAGATCAAACCCTAGCAATAATATTCCCACACCTCTATGCATCACTTCAAACTCAAGAAGAAACACGAATTTTACGTCGGTTTTCTCGACGTGTCAACAACATTCTAGTAATAGATCAACGTCTGTAGGAATAAGTCTAAGGATGGTGGGATATGATACTAAGTTACCTCTATTCCATGGGAACGGGATGAATGATCTCGAGAAATACAAGTTCCTCTGCGAGGCAGTGTGGACTATTAGGCAGGCCACCGATGATGATATCAAGAAAGGCCAAATGGCCACTATCCTACAGGGTCATGCGCTATATTGGTTCATGAAATTCATTCAACTTCCTATAGGGATGCCTACAAAAAAATTGGATGAAGTCCGGTAGGGACTAATCAAATAATTCTGGAAGCCTGAGCTTGAGGCTCAAAACATTACTAAGTTGAAAGAGATTAAGCAGTTTCCTAGTGAGACTGTTTGGGACTTCGACCAGAGATTTAAGAAATTTATGGCATGGGTCAGATTTAAGATGAGCAATGTTGAACATAAATAATGGTTTATTGCACCCTTGGTACCTCACGTCCAGCAACCACTTATGCAACAGAATATCGCAACACAGAGTGGGGCTCTAAAGATTGCAATGAAGTTGGAAGCTTCGCCGGTTGGAGAGAATGCAGTTGGAATGAATCAAATCGAGGCACAACTGGAAAATATGATGTTGTAGCTACAAGACAACAAGAAGGCGAAGGAATATCGTGACGATATTTGGTGCTCTCGATGTCACGCAGACGAACACACCAAAGATAACTACCCCAGTTTCTGAAAATAACTAGTTTTAGGAGCTCCAAACCCATAAAGTTGTGGCACTGTACCATGGTGTCACATATGTCAATTTTATGCGCACCGGCACGAAGAGTGTAGCTACATGCAGAAAATGTTGTCGAAACTAGCCAACTTATATTGTTTTTTTTGCGAATTGGTGGGACATGAAGACAAAGAATGTTGGGCATATGATATTCTAGAGGAGAGAACATATGATTCATACATTTTGAAGGGAGAAGATCATCATGTAGTCCAGTAGGCACAGATGCATCCTCAGATGATAAATGCTCGACCACAATATTCACCGCTACCACTTATGCAATTTATACCATCGCAGCCGCAACCATAGTTCGCACCACAACTGAAAATTTGCATCGCAGCTGCAGTACAATCAAATGACGATGCCTCAACCACAATTGTAGTATGTTGAGCAACATCCCAATCCCATGTTGCAACAGGTGGCTCAGTCATAGTACTAGTGATAGGGATGATTGCACATAGGATTATGAGGAAGAGGAGGATGACGAGGTCACGGATCATTCCAGTGCTACAATTGTGTGGTATTTGGGCACTATCATATATATTTCGCTCACTTTTAGTGCTCCGGTACATATTGGACGACAATCGATCACACAGTCAAAAACTGCCCACAGTTAATGGCAAGAGGGTCTGCTGGGAATGTCCCTCAGTTGTAGAGCCCGAGCCAGGTCCACAATCAGAATCAGTTGAAAAAAAAACCACTAGTTGCCAACCCAGAATCAAGTTCCAATCCAAAATCAAATGGTGAACCAACCTATGAACCCCTCGTTGAACCAGAATCCATCACTGAATCAAAATATTCCAATGAACCAGAATCAAGGGTTGATGAAAGCAACGATCTCAACGGAGCCCAGAATAGAAGATGTCCATGTTGTTGTTGTCACCCATGTAGGAGCCACGACAGGAGAGGATGGGTCCCTCCTACAAATTTGATTGGCTCGACAAAATAAGGCACTGTTTGATATTGCAACTGAAAAGGAGACTTTTTTTGGAGCACAGAATGCGATCAAAACAAATCTTTCTAAGTCACCTATCTATGAAATGCCTCCTACTTTTGATTCCACACTAAAGGTAGGGCCATCACAACAGCATGGTACCTTGCAACATTTCTTTGAAAGCTGTTTGCCGCTAACAAGAGACATAGATCCTTTGGCTAAGACAATAAATTTGTTACGCCGCCCAAGTAAGGATTCCGCGGTGAACTCTTTACATAAGAAAAATATAGGAAAGGAGATGCTTATGAATATTCAGATTGGAGACTATGAAATTGACTCGGTCATTCTAGATCTAGGGTCAAATGTAAATATACTAACAAAATAGACATAGGAAAAGATGGGACAGCCGACATTGGGATGGTCCCCAGTGCAGCTGCGATTAGCCAATCAACCGAGGGTGGAACCAATTGGACGGGTATCTAACCTGGTCATAGATGTTGAAGGTATGAGGACTCTTGGTGAGTTTGATGTAATGAAATTCTTTAATTGTGAAGGATCCTACCCCACTCTGCTAAGGTTTGCATGGGCCAATGATAACATGGCATCCATCAACTTCAAGAAGAGGATGATGACTTTCGAGAACCAAGATATTTGGGTCATCGCACATATGGACACTGGTGAAGGCTAACAATACATTGAACCAGTAAAAGATGAATTTTTTAGTGGGTGGGATCATACCTAAAATGTATCTGAATATTTTGTTCACCCCATAGTTGGCGCAATGCTAGTTCTGCGTCTTCTGATTCTGAGGATGTGCTGGAAATTAGCAAAATTGGATGCATGATGTGTCCTTTAGGAACTGTAGATTAATCACACAGTCGTTGCACCATGTTGCGATAGAGATTGTAGAATTACGAATGTATAAAGGGTTTCCTGAAATTTCTACATTCTTAAGGGAATTTGAAGAAAATGTCTCAGAACCGCAACGATTGCTGGCATTGGAGAAGGCACTGAAGGGTACTCCAGTGCGCTGGTGGAAAACTCACAAAATAACAATTACAGGATGTGCCCAATTTCAATGATTGATGACAGTTCGCTTCGACATTTCAAAGGCATACCATGCTTGCAGGTATGCTGGACGGAAGGACCCTAGTGGTCATTTAAGGGAATGCCAAACATTGTGGGCATCGTGACCAAAGGATGAATGGGTCCATGCCTTTATTCACACCTTTGATGAAATTCCAAGATCATGGTATGTAGCCACAGATATTTGAATGGAAAAAACCACTTGGGAGGAGATCATGATTTTTTGTGCACAGACCTTTCACTTTGTAGATGCTAATCCTGATGTTAACAATGCACTCTAGATTATTTGGGACGTGGTCCTAAATTTTGTACCAGTCGCATACCCTGTGGATCCACATGCACACTGCCACATACAATCCATAATGGAAATCTATAACATGTCTAGAGAGCCTTAAGATGATGATGAGCTATGAAATATCAATATCCCAGAGACAAAATGAAGTAGGGATTTTGTAGCACCAGATGTACCAACTGATCCCATGATTCATCCGTTGAAGATCCAGAAGGTTAACATTGGGACAGAATAGAACCGGAAGTTTTCCATTGTTGGGGACTATTGGGATGAGAAGACCATGGCAATAATAATGGAACTGCTACATGAATTTCAAGATCTCTTTCTGACTAAGTTCTCAGAGATGAAGGGGATACTGGGCGATCTGGGAGAGATGAATATCCCGCTAAAACTAGATGCAAAACTGGTGGGACAAATACCATATCACTTAAATCTATGGTACAAAGAATGAGTCAATGATGAACTTGATTGGATGTTGTAGTATGGAATCATTAAGACTGTAGAAGAACCAGAATGGATCAGTCCGATGGTGGTCCAAGAAAAGAAAACAAGTGAAGTACAGATCTGTGTCAACTTAAGAAAATTGAATGATTCATATATGAATGACCCATTTCCAACCCCATTCATTGATGAGGCACTTGAAATAGTAGGAGGTCAATAAATGTACTCTTTCATAGATGGATTCTCTGGTTATCACTAGATTAGAATCGCTAAGGAGGATCGACACAAAACTACCTTTGTCACTGAGTGGGGTTGCTTCCAATACACGGTGATGCCTTTTGGGTTAAACAACGCACATGAAATCATTTCTCAAGTGGTTTTCACAGCATTCATAAGTTCCTACAAGTGTATATGGATGATTAGACAATGTATGGCCTAATCAAGGAGGATTTGGAAAACCTTCGACTGATGCTAGAGAGGTGTTGACTGGATCAGATCACACTAAAATCCAAGAAGTGAATTTGTTGTGCACCATTTGGGATCCTGCTGAGTCAAATTGTGTGCAAAGAAGGATTACTGGTTGACCCTGCAAACATAACACTCATTTTGAGCTTGCCACCACCAACCAATGTAAAGATGCTTAGGGAAACGTTGGGGCACACTAGATATTATAGCAAATTTATTAAATGATATGCTACAATCACTGCCACAATGGATAAACTACTGAAGAAGGATGTTGTATTTATCTAGAGTCCAAAATATCAAGGTAGCTTCCATACACTAAAGGCCAATATGGCTTCAGCATCGATACTGTTATTCCTATATTAGAACAAAGAATTCCATGTGCATGTTGATGCATCTTCTGTTGTGCTAGGAGTAGTGCTCACACAGCCTAGAGAAGGAGATTTGGATCACCCAATTGATTTTGCTAGTCGGAATATATCATTCACTAAGAATACTTACACGACCATAGAGTGCGAAGACCTAGAGATGGTCTATGCATTGCAAAAATTCAAACATTACCTCTTAGGTGGCCACTTGAAAATGTTTACTTACCACTCTGCTTTTAAGTACCTGGTCAATATCCCTATTTTTTGGGGGGAAATATGTCATTGATTACTTCTCTTTCATGAGTTTGATTTTGAAATAATTATAAAAATGGGTCACTTGAATGTTGGCCTTGATCATTTATCTAGAATCGAAATAGGAGAAGAGCCTACTAATATTGAATATGGACTGCCTTATGCACAGATATTTTGAGTTGACATGGAAGACGACCATTATTCCCTAATACTCCAATTCTTAGCGACAAGAATCACACCAGAAGAAGTGTCCACAAGTCAAAAGAAGCAGTTGGTGGTTAAAGCTTTTGATTATTAGTTGATTGCTGGACACCTGTATAAGTTGGGACCAGATGAAATATTGAGGCGATGTGTCCTACCACATGAAAAAGGGATGATATTAGAGGAATCACATGAAGGATTCCCTAGGGGGCACTACAGGAGTTAGGCAATAGCAAGGAAAGTTCTTTGTGCAGGTCTTCGGTGGCCTACCATCCACAATGATGCAGCAGGTTAGGCACAAAGTTGCAATGTCTGTCAATGCAATGGGAAGCCATCGTGGTGAGATGAGATTCTGCTAGTGCCACGGATGACATTGGAACCTTTTGAGAAATGGGTTATGGATTTTTTGGGTCCAATAAACCCACCCAGAAAAAGAACTGGTGCATGTTACATAATCATAGGCGCAACACTACTTTACTCGATGGATGGAGGTTGCCCCAGTTGTGGATTGCATTGCTGTGACATCAGCAAGGTTTATATTTGATCACATTATGACACAGCTTGGATTCCCAAGAGTATTGATGAGAGACCAGGGAAGCCATTTTATCAATTGCATAGTACAAGAACTGGCAAAGTAACCGTAGATACAACATAATAAAAGTACACCATATCATCTGTAGGAAAACGAGATCGTAGAAGCCTTCCAAAAAATATTGGAGCATGCGCTTACAAAGGTATGTAATGCTAACTGAGATGACTAGGATTTGAAAAT
Organism: Pseudotsuga menziesii; assembly: GCA_001517045.1. NCBI lineage: Eukaryota > Viridiplantae > Streptophyta > Pinopsida > Pinales > Pinaceae > Pseudotsuga > Pseudotsuga menziesii. The sequence goes on from LPNX010354849.1 coordinate 75,558, forward strand.
TCCAACTGTGCTATGGGCATATTGCACCACTTACAAGAGGTTGACAAGGAAAACAACGTTCAAATTGGTATATCGAAAAAAGGCAGTCATTCTTATGGAGTACATCATTCCCAGTCTTCACATTGTAGCCACGATAGGAATGGATGATGAAAACGTGCTAGAAGGGCATGCAACGCAGTTAATACAAGTTGAAGAAGACCTCTTCATTACAAGATTCCATCAGTGCATTGAGAAGTATCAACAGAAAGCATGGAATGATCGCCATATCAAAATAAAATAGTTTCAGCAAGGAGATTTAGTGCTTCTATATGATAGAAAGTTCTTGAATCATCTAGGTAAGTTACAGATGCACTAGTTAGGACCTTATCTTGTTAATTCTATTACCTATGGGGGTGCAGTTTAATTATATCAGTTAGATGGGACAGTGCTGCCAAAACTTGTGAATGGAAGCCACTTGAAGCCATATCGGACGGAGAAAGAACGGCGCAATGCTTGAGACACTATGGAATGCAAACAAAAATATAGGACAAATAGAAAAGGAAGGGTGCATAAGAAGGAAGGGGTTGCACATGAATAGGGAACATTAGCATAGTTTGGTAGCCAGACTGCGACAGCCGCAGGGCTGTGATTTGGTCAAATCAGTAATAGATAGTGACAGTTAAGAGCAGTGAATCGACAAAGTTTGTTTAAGCTACATGCATTTATGGTCGATCCAACCATTAGAGGGATAGGATCGACGATGGATTCGAGTCGTTAATGATGGATTTGACCATGATGGTTGTGGGTGATTTGGTAATGATGAGGATAGATTAATGAAATTCTATAAGACGACGCAAGATGTAAGATGACAGAACCACTGTGCTAAGCAGAGCTAAGTAATTTTTGTGAGTTTCGAGGGATAGCAAGAGAGTGTGACTGGTGCGTTAGCTCAGTAAGGTGTATTTATGAGGCATGCTGAGTAACCCTGACACTGTGGATATTTCAATTTAGATGGTGTTGTTCAGTAATAAACACCTTATAATCAAAGGTCTGGGGTTACCAATGTACTCTTAAAAACTGCAGACAATCAGCTTTAAATTATGAAAAGGAAATAAGAAGATAGGATAGACTCACCTGATTTATGATGGTTGATCCAAGCTTTGTATTCTCCCGCTCTACTTCTCCTCCAAATATTTCAGGGATGTTTCTCCTTCACTTGCAAAGAGCAAATCTTCCAAGTGCAAACTTATACATGTATATATGACAAGTTATATAAACAATATATAGAGTGCTTAATCATAAATATTCATCAAACCATGATACATGAAAGATATTCAACACACATTTGGAATAAGGATTCTCTTTATTAACAATAGTGAATGAGTTAAGGTTACAACCCAATGCCTGAAACAAGGACTCCTCTGCAACCAAAGGATTCTGAGTTTTGTTCCTCCAAAGACTTCTAAATAGATACCACTAGCATAACTTTGCTCTCCAAGTATGATTGATTAATGCCCTCCCCAAGGCCTTTATTTGTACTTAGTGAAATAAGGCAGTTTCAAAGGTTGAGGAGGTTGAGATAGTTAAGATAGTTATTGTTTAAGGCTTAACAAATCTCAATTAATCGTGATTTATTATTTTTAATGTCAGAGGAAGGCGTACATGAGTATTGATGCTGGCAACCCGCGTATGACACGCGAGTTGCTGTAAGGGAAACCCGCATATAGATCTTTACATGGGTTGCAGTGACAAATACTCGCATACAGTATGTGACATGCTGTAGGAAAATTCACGTACAAAAATTGACATATGAAAAGGTAAAAATGGGAAGCTGGATGAATAGTGAATGTATTTCATAACATGCCCATCTATAGTGTTTTAGGTAACCTTCAATCCATAAATGTCCTTTTGTGCACCAAAATAGGAAATGTCGATACTTGGATGGAGAAATTCCATTTGGGTTGATAATAGATTCCCCCTAATGTGTGAGGTCATAGGGAAGCAATGGCCAAAATACATTATAATCTTTATCTTTGGAGAACTAAAAAATCCAATGGAACAGAGGTAGTACCTGAAACAAATACATAATAATGTCATATACAAAGTCATATCTGAGGCTGCTATGTCCAATATACTAGAACACTAGCTCCTTTACAATATTTGAGTACATCATATGATATGGGTACAAGACCACATATATTACAAAGGTGGATCGAAGCCACAATATACAATAATGATGAGTCTTCAAAGATATGGAAGCTGTGTACATAAATGGAACATAATATTGCGCAACTTAGTCCATAGATGAGGAACTAAGGTCTTCATAAGAAATCCCAAAGAACAAGTACAATCCAAGCCATGTGAATAAATGTAGGTTGAAGTTGAATGTGGAATAGATTCAACAGTTTGTCAATCAATAGGTGATAATCAACAACTGAAGCAAAGGAATTCACCAATGATGGAAGTGAATCCTGAGGTACTATCGTCAAAACTCTAGGTCTTCGTCATTAGGAAGTACTGAAGCAGAACCATACTATGATAAGGAAGGCAATAGATCCTCCAACGGATCACAAGAGTGACTAGGAACTAGGCAAAGGAAGGGAGACACAAGAGATAACAGATATAATAATGATGGGATCTGGATAGAAATCAGACATTGAGTTAAGTCCTTGAACAGTGAGCATGACATAGATATGACCCAAGGCAGATTTTAACTTTATAGATAGAACAACTAGACTTATATGTCGTGTAGGATACATGATCAGATTCCCCAAGTATAACATACAAGAGGAGGGGTAATAAACTCGAAGTAATAGCTGAATTGAAAATGAACACTAAAATATGGGTATCGAAAAAAATAGAGAGTGCTATGTTCAAGGATGACATGCTGCCACTAAATGAAAATAAGAGAAAACTTCTTCCTTACCTTCCCTGTTAAATTTTAATGAGTCCAGGAAATTCAACTTGGATCTCTCTTCATTTTTTAACAAGCTTAAAGAGAAGAGAAAATAATGCTTGATAGTGTCACTGATTCGTGGATTTAATGATCCCGAACCAGTACATGCTCACCTGGTGTTTTCACATTTAGAGAGTCTAAAAACTCCAAAGAAGACTCTAGGGGGGTCCTTTTTCATCCAATTTAGTCTCCTGAGGCCGAAAAAGTATAAAACATACCATAGAATAACTCTCTTAACTTCCGTAGAAGTAAAGGTGAACCTTTTTCATTCTTAGTTAGGGAGGTCTAGAAAAGGTTAAATTACAACCTACCCAACGCTCCTTCAAGAACAACATAAATAGCTTGAGTTTTACGAGTGTGAAGGAAAGTAAGATCACTTGGAAAGATCCATTTGAGTACGAGGAATGGGGCTTACAACAATAAACTCGTTGCTTTGTTCTTTAGTGTTTAACGAGCATGACAAAGACACAAAGTACACTCAGAATCTTTTTCATGTTTAGGTCCAGAGTACGAAAAAGAGAAAACTAAGCTCATACCAGGAGTTCCTTTTCTGTAAATTTAGTCCCTCGGGTCCATAAAAGTGATAAACCTATGCCTGAGAATACGCTTCTCAATTCAAATAGAAAAGAGAGGTATACTTTCTCATATTATTCTGCATGGTCTGAGAAAGAGATAACCTACCACCAATGCGGATGCTCATTCACATATTCTTAATGAGCTTGAACAGACAAGTTAACTCGGTAGTCAAGTCTATTTTTAAGAAATCAAACTTGGGCCTAAAGAAACTCCATAAGGGCGGGGAGTCCTATAAAGGGATATATTGTAAAACGAGACCCAAAAGAGGCTCTATTTGGTGTGAAAAATAGCTAAGAGGATACCCTTGTACCTGAAACAACTATAGCATGAGTATCAAAATACAACATAGGATTCAAATGAGGATACTCATGAAAGGAAGGTCCTATCCATGGAAGAACAATGGTAAAGACATGGAACTAATGGTTTAAAATACCATAGTCCGTGGAAAAATGTTTATTGCTAAGTTTAACGTGGATTAAGTATAGATGCAAAAATGCATTGGAAATGTCAAAAACCACCCTATAGGAGCAAAAACACTTTGCAATGATGAAAAACCTGTTACAAGGCAGAAAGAAATATGGTATTAGTTGAATGCATTTCGAACTATAGCAAAAACCCACTTTAGAAATATCATTTCTATAAATAGTTAAAAAATTAAAACAAAACTCACCATTTTGATTTTTAGTCATAAAAAACAAGTTTTTACCTCTACCTTCATTTGATCAGTGTGGACAATCTAGTGGATGAAATTCGATTCCGCAAGTTGCAGGTAAGCCTACACCCCGAGCTCTTCAATTTGATCCTAACAATTTTCAGTTTTGAGTCCCAATTTCATATTTTTAAGCATCCTAAAGCATGTCATGCTGTGTACGTGAGTTCACTATGTTGAAACTCGCATACATGCATTCTATACGTGGGTTTCTCTTAGGGACAGTAGTGTATAGTACCCGACATGTCTAACTAGACAGACGCATGTACTGTGTGAAGGATAAAAAGCTAAATTGAGGCAAAAATTTTGAAATTTTATATGATATTGATGATTCATAATGATTGTTTTGCTAGGTGTGAAGATGGTGTTGGAATGGAGGGAACGAGAGCATGAGGATATGGACCAGGAAGCGCTCCAAAGTGCGCCCACCATACATGCTTTACGAACGAGTGGGTTATTAAAATTGTTTTGCACATCACCAATGTGGGCCAATTTCCATTTGCTAGAGTTCATGATAAACTACTGGGACCATGATTTAGGGATGTTTGACCTACAGGGTGAAACTTTGGAAATTACTTCCGAGGACATATATTTTATTGCCAGCCTATCATGATGAGGAGCACCGACCAAATTAGAGGGCATCGACAGGGGTAGTGATCCTTTAAGTGTCCAGAACTACATTGATGTGTACTACACACCTGATACCCAGAAGAGAGGGAGTTGCATCCCTATTGCACATATCCATGATCTTACGCTATAGGTACTGACCAGCACCATAGTGAGGGTTGCGGGATCCTCATCATTATATCTAGCTACACGAAACCAAATGAGGTTGGCAGTGGATTGTATGCAGGGTGCCCTGTATGATTGGTGTTTAGGAGTTGTCCCAATTATGAGAAAACAACTCTCTGATTACAAGAGAGGAAGGCAGAAGAATTTCGGGTATTCTAGCATATTGGTTTCCTTCTTTGAGAGAGAGTACCAGGGTTGAGCCCTGCCATACCCCTACCAGTCCAATCTCCACATCAGCCTAGCCTCAGCAAATGGGGAGACATATTCCTTCGTCAAGGAGTAGGAGGCTCAGTGCAGAGTGTGTACGATGATGACTTCTGCTTCTGGTGGAAGCGACAACTACTAGTACTAGAGAAGTTTCCGTATGACAGAATGGATTTTCGAAGTGATCCAGACCTTGTCCTCCCTCCAGGAGAAGCATGGGAAGAGCTAGGTAATTTTTTAATTTTCAAATTTTTAAAATTTTTATGAATTTTAAATTATAGATATATACATATTTATAAAAGTCCTTATCCTATAAACATGTCAAAATGTAGATATTGGACTGGTCTGCCCTGAGGGGCATCCACATATGTTTGTTTGTCCTGTCTTATGCAAAGACCCAGGGCTTATTAGGGTTTTGGAGGGGAAGCTGGCCAGGATTACATAGATATTTCCCACTTTGTAGATAGAGAATGTCCCAGCCGTCATGCAGGTGTTTGTGGTTGGAGTTCCACCTGTCTGGTTACGCCTTTTGAGGTGGGTGTCCAGAGATGTTCTTGTGTACATAGATGTTGTGGAGGCTGTTGAAGTCGAAGAGGCTGAGGAAGCTAGAGTACAGAGGGACCATGGGGACCAAGGTGGTGTAAGTGACCAGGGTGGTCCAGCTTAGATCTAGGACATTTTGATGGACTGCGATCCACATTTTGTATATTTTTTGTATATTATACAGTTATGACTAGATCTGAGGATCAGACTTGACCTATCTATAGACAGATACTCACACACACACAAACACACACACACATACACACACACATATATATATTGTTTTCGGTTTATTTACAAGTTTTTTTTATGTGCATGCTGTATATTTTTATGAAATGTGTGTTAGATGCCAATCTAAAATGTAATTAGCATATGCATCAGTCAATGAATTTTGATTTCTTGGAATGTGATTGAATATAATAAATTCAAAATTTCTTTCCAATAACCTAACTTGCATGAACTGACATAATAGAATAGGGTTTCGCACCTGATAAGCTCGATTGAGCTGGGAAACCACTAGTTGAGATTCCAGGTGGAATTCTAGCTGGGTGATACCATGTGAAAAAGCATCCCATAGAAGCTCAATTACAACCCTATATTCAATAACATTATTAGAAGCAGGACCTAAGCAAGCACCTCCTGTAGCAACTAGTTGTCCTCAGGGAAAGTAAATGACCCATGCTGCTGAAGCTAGATTACAAGTGTGGTGACTGGCGCCATCAGCGAAACCTAGATACCTCTCAGAAGACATCTGCAACAACTAGGAGATGCTATAAAAAACAAAACTAACAAACTAATATACATAAAAATACATACAATAAAATACAAGAAAAAGCGCTAAGCCTAAGCATAGCACTTTTTCAGGTAGAGCCCATTTCTAGGCTCAGGTAGCTTGTTCCCATCAAAATCAATTAACTCATATGCACTCTTCTTTAAGACCTTCGACACGACATAAGGCCCTAACCACATGGCCTTGAATTTTCCTGCCCACAGGGGTTCTTTGTCTTGGTCCCAAAGCAAAACAAGTTCCCCCTCAGAGAAAATATGAGGTTTGACCGACTTATCATATTGGTTTTTGACCCTATTCTTGTGAGCTTGATTAGTAGTCAGTGCATCTCTACGATGCTCATCAAGGTATTCTAAATATACCAAATGTTCTTCAAGCTTTGTCGTATCAGGTAACACATGAATAACTATTTTCAAATACGGGATTTCACATTCAACTGGGGTAACAACTTCCACTCCATGAACGAGTTGGAAAGGGGAGAAACCTGTAGCAGTTTTTACATTAGTTCGATACACCCAAAGAGTAGGGTATAGCATGATGTGCCAGTTAGAATGGGCTGCATCAATTATATGTTTGAGGATGGTCTTCAAAGTCTTGTTTACAGTGTCAACCTGACCATTTGCTTGTGGATAGTACGAATATGAATGTTCTTGTCTGAATCCAAGCATAGTGGTCAGTTCCATCATCATGCTATTTTGAAAATGACTGCCATGGTCAGTGACAATCAATTTGGGTATACCAAACCGTGCTATAATCTAATTGAATAGGAAGAAAGATGTTGTTTCCCCATCGGCTTTAAAAGTAGGAATTGCCTATTCCCATTTCATAAAATACTCAACAGCGACAATAATATATTTATGCCCCCCAGCCGAGGCTGGGTTGCATGTCATGTAATCAGTCCCCCATTTCATGAAGGGGCCTATCGAGACAACGAGAAACAATGGAGCAGGATGTGACCGCAGTTTTTTGGTGTAAAGCTGACAAGGATGACACTGCTTCTCCACTTCCACACAATCTTTGAAGACCGTGGGCCAGAAATAACCAGCACGTAGTATCTTCTGGGCCGTTGCTAACCCAGATAAATTACCCCCACATGCTCCACTATGGGATTCATTCAGGACGATCTTTGTCTCCTCATGCGTAAGATATGGATGCAAAATGGAATCTACCTGTTATAGCGGATTTCACCACACTAGGTGAATCACACATTGTATGGCCTTCCCCTATCCCGTTGTAGACTCATTATTCCCTATGGACCATTTATTGTCTTTTGATGTATCATTGACCATCCCTAAAAACATTGGAAAGATGATATACATGGCCTTTTCCCCGATAACCGCGTACATACGCGCATATTCCCTCTATAGTTGCGTACATCGGGATGTGTGCATAATCCAAAACTATTGGACCGTTCCTTGCCTTGAATCCGACTCATATGACTCATGGCCTTCCATGTGCCTTGAGATCACACAGATTCGACCTTTCAGTATCACTTTGGAAAGCTATATAAGGAACCATTGAGACATTGAAAAGAAGAAGAGAGCATTGAGAGTACCGAAATTATAGTCCATTGTTGCCAGAACTATACTTGAGTCTGCATCCCTTTGTCCCTTTGGAGCACTGTTGTGTTCTTCCCAAGATTTCCTTTGTTAGTGAGCTTGCTATCGGAGTGATGGAGGATTGAGGTGGTGGACGCCCAAGTGGGGGATTCAGTTTCTCCGGTTCGCAGACGTGCCGTTAGAGGTTGTCACTTGTAATCTCTGATTCATATTAATAGAAATATCTTTTCCTGTCCAGTAATGTGTATTTGAATGAATGTTGCATCCATTGGAATATGTCAAATGCTTATACATTATTGATTATATATGCTAGAATAGATCTAACACCATGAAATATAGTATGCTTGTATTGTTTACTTGTTGTTGAGGACGTGCTATAACAATTCAAGCTGAAGATTGGAAAGCTCAACGGGGATCTACTTCAACCGTCCGGAATAAGGTACGAGGTTCAATCCTTTAGTGTTAGATGCTTTTATTTCTATTGCATATTGGGAAAGATTGATTTCTAGAGTATAGCTGTCTGTTGTGGTACCCCAAGCCATAAGAATTTCTCTCCGTAACAGAATTGGCGACTCCACTAGGGATGTCCCTTGTTTTTATTTTGGGGTTTACGGGCATAATGGGCTTGATATTATTGACTTGCTCTCTATTTCTCCTTGTTTCTGTGTCGCATCTTATAGTATGTTCATCCATTGACACTCCCCTTTATTTGTTTGACCCTTGGCCTGCTTTTTACCACTGTCTTCTCTGTCCACGCGGGTTTTTGGCCAAAAGTCGCATACATACGCAGATTTTTGGCCAAAAGTCGCGTATACACGTAGATTTTACACTAAAATCCTTTTTTCCACGCAGGTTTTTGGCCAAAAGTCACGTATATGGGCCTTCCCATGCGGGTTTTTGGCCAAAAGTCGCGTACATGTGCCTTCCCATGCGGGTTTTGGGCCTAAAGTCGCGTATATATGCATATGTTCTTTATACAGTCACGTACATCCTCCCTTTTGGTGATTCTGATGTTGGGGGAAGTTGTTGGGTGGGTTGTGAGTGTGGTTGGGTCTTCCTTGGGTCTGATGTTGTCTGTTGGATGCATCTTTTGTGACCAGAGACCGCTTTTTCATTGATTTTTCTTTGAAAGTAGTTTTAGTCATTCTTCCTTTTTGTTTTGCCATTAGTGCATTACTCTTTTTGTCT
>LPNX010354849.1:85195-216319 GCA_001517045.1 Pseudotsuga menziesii
TCTCAGAAAGCTCCTCTCAAAAGGGAGTCAAGCATGAGACAGTGTGAGGGGTTATTGATTGGGATGACCCCTAGTCATAACTAAGTAGCACCGACGATATTACCAGGATTGTATTCGTATCTGGGGGCTCTTTCGAGAGTTTCGGGCTTTGCTACCCTACCCATACGGTCAACCCCGCCTGCGACTGTCCGCCTGAGCTTTGATTATATTGAGGTAACCTTAGTGACCTTACCTAGGATATCGAGGGGGTACTTGTAGAGGTTATTCTGCAGGTGTCCCGGCCAGGTAGAGGTCGGACAGCACAGTCGCTATATGCGTTGAAGCTGAGGGCCACTATAATTGGTTACGTACCTTCGCTCGTAGTGTATGGGAGTTTTGAGCCTCTCCCAGGTGAGACATACCTACTACATTCGGGAGCTCACATATCCTCCCCTTGGTTTGCTTGTATTGTTGGCTGTAGATTTTCTTAGGAGTGTGCTCTTTGTGCGCTAGTTGACCTTTGGGATCGCAGTTACTCTAATATATTTATGCTCTCTTGAGTTCAGGTCCTTTTACTTTTGGCATGCCTAGTATCCTATCACCCATCTTGGTCCTAGTACAGACACTGGTGTTAGACTTGGGGGAATCACAACCCCTTACCATGCTCGTTGATTTGGGAATGGTCATATTCCATCCTCTACTTCATTTGTGGAGGCCTTTGATTTCCTTCGCTCGGTCTTTACACCAGTGGTCACCCTCATGGGGGGTGGTAGTGGATGCGTGAACATTGGGTCTGCACCTTACTTTCCTTTTTATGTCCCATCGTTCACCGCATTGTTTCCTTTGGGTGCTATTGTCATGATCATTCCTCCCTATATCCTATAGTTTGGATTCTATATTTATTATTTTGGGATGTTTTGGAATAATATGGTTGTCATGTAGGATCCAGTTTTTGTACACTCTCTCCGAGGTTTCGACCCGTTCATTCCTTTCACAGGTATTATGTCTGAACTGGCATATAGGTTAGGATTTCACATCTGCTTGCACTTATGCATTGCCTTATGACCGTTCCATCTTAACCTTAGGTACGAACCCATTCCATGGTATCACGGAACCTTCATGCTGCTGTTAGAAGTGGTACTATGTGAATGGTAGAGCTTTCCTATACACGAGTGTCCTAGTTAGATCCCCTTTGCATTTGGTGCCCATGCCGTGAGTCCTCTCTTAGGTTCGGGAGTCCGTTGTATAGTATTTCCATGACATTTAGCAAGAGCCTCATACTCCTCTTGATCTTGTGCTGGCCTTTTTCCCTCTGGAATCCCTTTGTATCAAGTTGTGGATGCATTATCATGAGCTTCACCTGTCTTATTGAGATTTATGCCAGCTCCCCTAACATTGCATTTCAGCCATATAGCCCGAGCTTGTCTCATGTCTAGCCATGCAGAGCCTTTATTTATATCTTTCGCAGCTTGATTCCCTTTTTTTACCGGGAGGGGATTTTCCCCCTAGTGTCGATATCCTACACATGTATCCTTGCATTGAGCATAGTAATGTTCCACTGCTTGGAACTAGTTTGTTTTCCTTTATGACACTCGTCTCCTCCTAGTTTGTAACTATAAAGCTACTTTATTCTTTTTTCAAGCTTTTCAAATAACTGAAAATACCAAAAAAAATCAAAAAACCAAAAAGCCGGACAAGAAAAGATATTATCTTTGGCAGCTGTTGAGTCGTGTCACCTTCGAACAAAGCACTGTATATCACATCCATTGGTTGGGTTATAGTTTGACTTTAGGAGCTGTACTCGTTATCTGAGTTTTATCTCCTCCGACTGGTTAAGCTTCCAGTCCCTATGGAGCCTCTATTGATGTCTCCTACATCATAGAGATGTCCCAGTTTGTATATCGAGTCTATGCTGCCTTCATTTAGTCACCATACACCGTTATGCTCTTGTTCGAAGGAAGTTGAAACCTGAGTCGGCCATTCCTCAGTTATCTTGACTTTGCATGTCGGCCATTCCCGGTACAGTTACTAGTTCGTGCACCTTATGATCGAGTTCTTCCATATTATACAGCCTTGCTGAGTACCTCGTGTTGGATGATGGGGGATGCCTTAATGCCCTCCTTTCAGCAGATTTCATCTCATCGACTTCAGATCATTTATTCTGGGATTAGAGTCTAGAGTCATTTTGAGTGCCTTGAGACTTGCAGTCGTCAGTGGCAGGTTCTCTCGCCATCGACAGTTTTGGGAATACATCAATGTCCCCTGATCGATGGATTCTCTCAAGTTTTCGACCTCAACACATTTATTCACACTTGTTAGTTTGCACTCTAGTACCTTGATTCCCATTTTCATTATTGGTGGGTGATCTCGCGTCTGTTAACGGTATACATCAATGACCGGTAATCAGACGATGGAATACTATGTTCGACCTCGACACCTGTATTCGCATAGTAGGACAAGTACTCATAGCGGTTTGTGTAGAAGACCTTCCAGATTGGTGGCATCCACTATATGCTACCTCCTTGATCGTGCTAGTATTCATGAGATTTCAGCTCTCATGACTTGTTCCAGTATATGTCAGATATTTCCAGCCACTATGGAGACCTTGATCTCTTATATATCTTCAGCCTATGTGGAGATCATTGTACTTTGTATATCTTCATCATGGAGATTCTTATCTATGTATATTGTACGTGGCGATGACCACATATGTTCTATCATGTTTCATGCCTATTCATAGCCATTGTACTCTTATGTATCCGAGACTGCTATATGTATATTATGGTATTATGCTGATTGGGTGGCTAGTCTTCCATTTGGGTACCTTCATCACTTCACTTCTGGGATGGACTTATAATGTATTTCGGCCATCATATAACCCCTCTGATCTCATACATTAGGGGGCATCTGTTATAGCGGATTTCACCACACTAGGTGAATCACACATTGTATGGCCTTCCCCTATCCTGCTGCAGACTCATTATTCCCTATGGACAATTTATTGTCTTTTGATGTATCATTGACCATCCCTAAAAACATTAGAAAGATGATATACGTGGCCTTTTCCCCGATAACCGCGTACATACGCGCATATTCCCTCTATAGTCGCGTACATCGGGATGTGTGCATAATCCAAAACTGTTGGACTGTTCCTTGCCTTGAATCCGACTCATATGACTCCTGGCCTTCCATATGCCTTGAGATCGCATGGATTCGACCTTTCAGTATCACTTTGGAAAGCTATATAAGGAACCATTGAGACATTGAAAAGAAGAAGAGAGAATTGAGAGTACCAAAATTATAGTCCATTGTTGCCAGAACTATACTTGAGTCTGCATCCCTTTGTCCCTTTGGAGCACTGTTGTGTTCTTCCCAAGATTTCCTTTGTTAGTGAGCTTTCTATCGGATTGATGGAGGATTGAGGTGGTGGAGGCCCAAGTGGGCGATTCAGTTTCTCCGGTTCACAGACGTGCCGTCAGAGGTTGTCACTTGTAATCTCTAATTCATATTAATAGAAATATATTTTGCTGTCCAGTAATGTGTATTTGAATGAATGTTGCATCCATTGGAATATGTCAAATGCTTATACATTATTGATTATATATGCTAGAATAGATCTAACACCATGAAATATAGTATGCTTGTATTGTTTACTTGTTGTTGAGGACGTGCTATAACAATTCAAGCTGAAGATTGGAAAGCTCAACGGGGATCTACTTCAACCGTCCGGAATAAGGTACGAGGTTCGATCCGTTAGTGTTAGATGCTTTTATTTCTATTGCATATTGGGAAAGATTGATTTCTGGAGTCTAGCTATCTGTTGTGGTACCCCAAGCCATAGGAATTTCTCTCCGTAACAGAATTGGCGACTCCACTGGGGATGTCCCTTGTTTTTATTTTGGGGTTTACGGGCACAATGGGCTTGATATTATTGACTTGCTCTCTATTTCTCCTTGTTTCTATGTCACATTTTATAGTATGTTCATCCATTGACACTCCCCTTTATTTGTTTGACCCTTGGCCTACTTTTTACCACTGCCTTCACTGTCCATGCGGGTTTTTGGCCAAAAGTCGCGTACATACGCGGATTTTTGGCCAAAAGTCGCGTATACACATAGATTTTACACTAAAATCCTTTTTTCCACGCAATTTTTTGGCCAAAAGTCACATATATGGGCCTTCCCATGCGGGTTTTTGGCCAAAAGTCGTGTACATGTGCCTTCCCATGCGGGTTTTGGGCCTAAAGTCGCGTATATACGCAAATGTTCTTTATACAGTCGCGTCCATCCTCCCTTTTGGTGAGTCTGATGTTGGGGGAAGTTGCTGGGTGGGTTGTGAGTGTGGTTGGGTCTTCCTTGGGTCTGATGTTGTCTGTTGGATGCGTCTTTTGTGACCAGAGACCGCTTTTTCATTGATTTTTCTTTGAAAGTAGTTTTAGTCATTCTTCCTTTTTGTTTTGACATTAGTGCATTACTATTTTTGTCTTGGTGTCTTGCTGGGCTTGTCTTTTATACTTGCTGCAGAGACTGATATTTTTAGATGACTTTTATTGCATTTTTCATTCTTGTATATTGAAAAATACAAAGTAGTTGCACTCTTAGTTGCATCTTAGATATGGATTTGAGGAGGTACTTGCATTGGGTTGCTTGGATGAGAGCTGTGTTTAGGCTTTCATATAGGAAGGATTGCATTGGCATTCGGAAAGAAATATATATTTATGCATCTCATGTAGTGGAATACCCTATTTTTCATTTGACAAAGATTGCACTTAGCATTGTTTGTTATGGTGTGCATATTTATTTCACTGCTGAGTCATAATGCCATTAGTTCCACGGCCATTTCCCTTTGAGTAATTACAGCCAAACTAAAATCAACGCTAAATAAAATGAATTACACTCTTTTCTTTTCTAGGGTGCACCAACAAGCTTAGGTTTTAGGATCTTGGAATAGTTCATTGAAAGTTAACTCTCCAAGATCACTAAACTACAACAACTAGGTGTCTGTCCAGGGAGTGTGTGAAATCCTTTATATAACCAGCATTCTCAGGAAGCTCCTCTCAAAAGGGAGTCAAGCACGAGGCAGTGTGAGCAGTTATTGATTGGGATGACCCCTAGTCATAACTGAGTAGCACCGGTGATATTGCCAGGATTGTATTCGTATCTGGGGGCTCTTTCGAGAGTTTCAGGATTTGCTACCCTACCCATACGGTCAACCCCTCCTGCGACTGTCCTCCTGAGCTTTGATTATATTGAGGTAACCTTAGTGACCTTACCTAGGATATCGAGGGGGTACTTGTAGAGGTTATTCTGCAGGTGTCCCGACCAGGTAGAGGTCAGACAGCACAGTCGCTATATGCGTTGAAGCTGAGGGCCACTATAATTGGTTACGTACCTTCGCTTGTAGTGTATGGGAGTTTCAAGCCTCTCCCAAGCGAGACATACCTACTACATTCGGGAGCTCACATATCCTCCCCTTGGTTTTCTTGTATTGTTGGCTGTAGATTTTCTTAGGAGTGTGCTCTTTGTGCGCTAGTTGACCTTTGGGATCGTAGTTAATCTAATATATTTATGCTCTCTTGAGTTTAGGTCCTTTTACTTTTGGCATGCCTAGTATCCTATCACCCATCTTGGTCCTAGTACGGACACTGGTGTTAGACTTGGGGGAATCACAACCCCTTACCATGCTCATTGATTTGGGAATGGTCATATTCCATCCTCTACTTCATTTGTGGAGGCCTTTTATTCCCTTTGCTCGGTCTTTACACTAGTGGTCACCCTCATGGGGGGTGGTAGTGGATGCGTGAACGTTGGGTCTGCACCTTACTTTCCTTTTTATGTCCCATCGTTCACCGCATTGTTTCCTTTGGGTGCTATTGCCATGATCATTCCTCCCTATATCCTATAGTTTGGATCCTATATTTACTATTTTGGGATGTTTTGGAATAATATGGTTGTCATGTAGGATCCAGTTTTTGTACACTCTCTCCGAGGTTTTGACCCGTTCGTTCCTTTCACAGGTATTATGTATGAACTGGCATATAGGTTAGGATTTCACATCCGCTTGCACTTATGCATTGCCTTATGACCGTTCCATCTTAAACTTAGGTACGAACCCATTCCATGGTATCACGGAACCTTCATGTTGCTGTTAGAAGTGGTACTATGTGAATGGTAGAGCTTTCCTATACACGGGTGTCCTAGTTAGCTCCCCTTTGCTTTTGGTGCCCATGCCGTGAGTCCTCTCTTAGGTCCGGGAGTCCGTTGTATAGTATTTCCATGACATTTAGCAAGAGCCTCATACTCCCCTTGATCTTATGCTGGCCTTTTTCCCTCAGGACTCCATTTGTATCAAGTTGTGGATGCATTATCATGAGCTTTGCCTGTCTTATTGAGATTTATGCCGGCTCCCCTGACATTGCGTTTCAGCCATATAGCCCAAGCTTGTCTCATGTCTATCCATGCAGAGCCTTTATTTATATCTTTCGTAGCTTGATTCCCTTTTTTTACCGGGAGGGGATTTTCCCCTGAGTGTCGATATCCTACACATGTATCCTTGCATTGAGCATAGGTATGTTCCACTGCTTGGAACTAGTTTGTTTGCCTTTATGACACTCGTATCCTCCTATTTTGTAACTATAAAGCTAGTTTATTCTTTTTTCAAGCTTTTGAAATAACTGAAAAAGACCAAAAAAAATCAAAAAACCAAAAAGCCGGACAAGAAAAGAAGTTATTTTTGGCAGTTGTCGAGTCGTGTCACCTTCGAACAGAGCACTGTATATCACATCCATTGGTTGGGTTATAGTTTTACTTTAGGAGCTGTACTCCTTATCTGAGTTTTATCTCCACCGACTGGTTAAGCTTCCAGTCCCTATGGAGCCTCTATTGATGCCTCCTGCGTCATAGAGATGTCCCAGTTTGTATATCGAGTCTATGCTGCCTACATTCAGTCACCATACGCCGTTATGCTCTTGTTCAAAGGAAGTTGAAACCTGAGTCGGCCATTCCTCATTTATCTTGACTTTGCATGTCGGCCATTCCCGATACAGTTACTGGTTCGTGCACCTTATGATCGAGTTCTTCCATATTATACAGCCTTGCTGAGTACCTCATGTTGGATGATGGGGGATGCCTTAATGCCCTCCTTCCAGTGGATTTCATCCCATCGACTTCAAATCATTTATTTTGGGATTGGTGTCTAGAGTCATTTTGAGTGCCTTGAGACTTGCAGTTGTCAGTGGCAGGTTCTCTCGCCATCGACAGTTTTGGGAATACATCAATGTCCCCTGATCGATGGATTCTCTCACATGTTCGACCTCAACACATTTATTCACACTTGTTAGTTTGCACTCTAGTACCTTGATTCCCATTTTCATTATTGGTGGGTGATCTCGCGTCTATTAACGGTATACATCAATGACCGGTAATCAGACGATGGACTACTATGTTCGACCTCGACACCTCTATTCGCATAGTAGGACATGTACTCGTAGCGGTTTGTGTAGAAGACCTTCCAGATTGGCGGCATCCACTATATGCTACCTCCTTGATCGTGCCAGTATTCATGAGATTTCAACTCTCGTGACTTGTTACAGTATATGTCAGATATTTCCAGCCACTATGGAGACCTTGATCTCTTATATATCTTCAGCCTATGTGGAGATCATTGTACTTTGTATATCTTCATCATGGAGATTCTGATCTATGTATATTGTACGTGGCGATGACCACATATGTTCTATCATGTTTCATGCCTATTCATAGCCATTGTACTCTTATGTATCCGAGACTGCTATATGTATGTGCAGTTATATGCAGAGTTGTATTATGGTATTATGCTAATTGGGTGGCTGGTCTTCCATTTGGGTACCTTCATCACTTCACTTCTGGGATGGACTTATAATGTATTTCGGCCATCGTATAACTCCTCTGATCTCATACATTAGGGGGCATCTGTTATAGTGGATTTCACCACAGTAGGTGAATCACACATTGTATGGCCTTCCCCTATTTCGCTGCAGACTCATTATTCCCTATGGACCATTTATTGTCTTTTGATGTATCATTGACCATCCCTAAAAACATTAGAAAGATGATATACGCAGCCTTTTCCCCGATAACCGCGTACATACGCGGATATTCCCTCTATAGTCACGTACATCGGGATGTGTGCATAATCCAAAATTGTTGGACCATTCCTTGCCTTGAATCCGACTCATATGACTCATGGCCTTCCATATGCCTTGAGATCGCACGGATTTGACCTTTCAGTATCACTTTGGAAAGCTATATAAGGAACCATTGATACATTGAAAAGAAGAAGAGAGAATTGAGAGTACCGAAATTATAGTCCATTGTTTCCAGAACTATACTTGAGTCTGCATCCCTTTGTCCCTTTGGAGCACTGTTGTGTTCTTCCCAAGCTTGCCTTTGTTAGTGAGCTTGCTATCGTAGTGATGGAGGATTGAGGTGGTGGAGGCCCAAGTGGGGGATTCAGTTTCTCCGGTTCGCAGACGTGCCGTCAGAGGTTGTCACTTTTAATCTCTGATTCATATTAATAGAAATATCTTTTCCTGTCCAGTAATGTGTATTTGAATGAATGTGGTATCCATTGGAATATGTCAAATGCTTATACATTATTGATTATATATGCTAGAATAGATCTAACACCATGAAATATATTATGCTTGTATTGTTTACTTGTTGTTGAGGACGTGCTATAACAATTCAAGCTGAAGATTGGAAAGCTCAACGGGGATCTACTTCAACCGTCTGGAATTAGGTACAAGGTTCGATCCTTTAGTGTTAGATGCTTTTATTTCTATTGCATATTGGGAAAGATTGATTTCTGGATTCTAGCTGTCTGTTGTGGTACCCCAAGCCATAGGAATTTCTCTCCATAACACTACCCCTCTTCGATATAATGTATCTCCTATGATGAGGTAGTTGTTAGAATGAAGGCATAATTTATGTCATTCCTCCTGTGAGGAAGCTGCAGGATAATTCAAAGTCTGGAGATATATAAGAATATCTCTGTACCAAGGATCAGAGGTGGATATCAAGAAGATATGCTCATCTGGAAATGAGTCATCTTCAATGGCTACATTTTCTTCAGTAGGAAATTATGCTATAAGCTCAGCAAAAACTAACGACTTTTTAGACTTAGCAGTCTGAAAATCCAAGTCAAAGTCTTGGAGAATGACTACCCATTTGTTGAATTTGCCCCTAACAATCTGTCGGGACAAAACATATTGAAAGGGATTCAAATCCGCCACTACTATTGTGGTCCTCAGTAAAATGTAGTGACGTAACCTTTGAATGGCATAGATAGCTGCTAAGGCTAATTTCTCAACGTGGGAGTACCCGAGTTCAGGTCTGGCCAAAGCACAGCTAATATAGTAAACGAAATGCTATATGAGCTTATCGTCCTCCTGGAAAAGTACTACCCCAATGGTAAAGTCGGACGCGGCCAGATACAATATAAAATCCCTAGAGTAATCTCCCAGACTTAGTAAAGGTGTCGACAACAAAGATTTTTTCAATGCCTCGAAAGCAAGTTGTGTAGTTTCATCCCATACAAATGGGGTGTCCTATTTAAGCAGGTGCATGAAACCCTTGGTAATCTTGGCATATTTAATGATAAAACATTGAAGAAAATTAGACTTTCCTTATAGGATTTGAAGTTTCTTGATAGAATGAGGAGGAGGCATATTTACAATGGCCTCTACTTTTAATGGATCCACCTAGATGCCTCTTTTAGAGACAATGTACATGAGCAATCTTTCTGAATCGACACAGAACACACACTTGTGGGGATTGAAGCGGATCTTATAGTATCTGCATCTCTCAAATATCAACCATAAGTGATCTAGATGTTGAATCCTCTTACGAGAATGTGCAGGTAGATCATCAAGGTAAGGTTCCACAATGGCTTTGATATCATGGAAGGAAAAGTTCATTGCCCGTTGAAAGGTTTCCCCATCATTTTTCAATCCAAAGGGCACTTTTTTGTACGCAAAGGTACTCCAAGGACAAATGAAAGCAGTTTTATGTTGGTCTTCTGGTTTTATTTGAATTTTATTGTATCTGGAGAAACCATCCATAAACGAGAACACTTCACTTCCCACGCAAGCATCTATAATCTGGTCTATAAATCGCATGGGATAGTTGTCCTTAGGACATAATTTATTCAAATCTCTGAAGTCATTACAAATGCATATAGTCCCTTGATCCTTATCAACAGGAATAGGGTTGGACACCCATTCCATGAGAGCTATGGGATAAATAAAACTATCCTTCAACAGTTTTTCAACTTTAGCCTTCATAGTCGCTACTTTACGTAGGTTAAGAGGTCTTAGATTTTGCTAAATAGGTTTTGCATCAGGGTAAGTTCGGATCTCATGTTCAACAATTGATGGATCAATGCCTGGAATCTACTCATATGACCAGACAAAGACATTGTGAAATTCCTTGAACAAGGTAGTATAGATGGAAATCTCCTCAAGAGAGTAGTTTGCACCTATATATATGTTTTCCACAACATCAATATTTACAGAGATGTCGATAGGGATAGTAGTGGAAATATTTTCCATATTCCCCTCAGCAAACATTCCTTACCTGGGTAAGGGATTGATGGGTGTATCAATATCATCTGACAGTCTCATATGAAACTCTTGATTTTCTATTCTTCTTAGCTATGGAAGAAAATAGGATTGATGGTGAAGATCTTCACAGATCTTTCCATGTCCACTCATGGATTTTAGAATGGCTTCATCAAAAGGTAAAACCATATCTAAAGAGTCCGTAGAGTGCAAAGAGTTTTCTTCCCACGTGAGCAAATAGAATTCTTCCAGGTCCTCTGAGACTGTGAGAGGATTTGGAATGGGATCAAAAGTGGTTTGAGTGATAGCTTGGTAAGCTACTTCCACTGTCGATAAGGGTACTTCTGGTTCATGGGAGGAAGGAAGAACCCAAGGATCAGCCCTATCAACAATCGTGGCTATGAAATTCCCCACAATAGTAGAACCAATATAGTTAATCGGGGCTGGAAGATCAAATGTGCCCATCGGTGATGTGTACATTCTATCCCCCAAGCTCTGTGCAGTAGGTTTTACCTGATCAACCAATGGCACAGCAGACTCATTAGACTCTAAACGGCCTTTTCAGGTAAAATCAAGTTGGTCAACAGTAACCAACTTTCCTTCATGTGGAAAAACCACTACCCAAAAGACGACTGACACAATAGTGGATATTGCATAAGTTGAGCTTCTTCCCAGAAGCAAATTATAGTCCAAAGGTGCATCAATCACTTCCACTTCAATAGACATTGCTTTCCCTGTCAACTTAATTTCAAAATCTGGTAGGATACCATGCGGATGGAATGACCTTCCATCGAAAGTAGTAAGTAGAGTGTTTGATGGGAACAGCTCTGGGGATCTGAGAGATTTACAATAGGACAAGGAAATAATGCATGTAGAAGCACCCTCATCAACGACTACCCTTCCAATGGTCTTTCCACCATGGATGACATCTATTAATAAGGCTACATGGTAAGGTAGGTGAATATTAACATCTGTCAAATGAAATTTCGCCATGAGACTCAACGATTCCATGCTGCCTAAAGCTGCTAAGAGGGCATCCCACTGGGCGAGACAGCTCTGTAACAACTCTAAAGCTAACATTGCACACAGGGTTTAGGCTAGTTCTTCAACCATGGAGTATTTTGAAGTAGCCCTAGCATTATGGTTATGCAAGGTATTCTTGAAGACACCTTTCGGTATCTTTGACATAGTTTCAGTAGGCTTCTCGATCATGAGAGGGTTAGAAGTTTCACCTATAGCCTTACCCTTCTCAGGAGTCTCTTTCTCATAGTTTTTATTCCTAGTCTGTAACAAAGTCGAATATCGAACCATGTTGATATAGTTTGGGTCAGGGGCATTTGGAGTGCCCCCTGCTACATTAGAAGCTGAAGTATAGTTCTGCCCTTGGGGAAAAGGATCCTTCAGGACAGCCAGTTGTTGATCTTTAAGCAGATTTTGGGCTTGTTCCATAAGAGGATAAAAGTGAGTGAGGTGATCCTCGTGGCACAATTTACATGGAAATTTAACATTTTTCTTTTCTTTCTTGCCCCCATCAACATTATTAGCGGGATTTTGCTTGTTTTGATTTCCCTCTCCTCTCTTTCCTCTCTTTTTCTTTCCGCTGGGCTGCTGATTGCCCTTCTGAGAGGTCTGTGCAAAAAAATTTCCACTTTGGGGGGAGGGGGCAGCCTTTGCTTCCTCTGCCGTAGAATGGTTGATGGAAAACTAATGAAGTTGTTTAACCAAAGACTCTATGGCGGGAGATTTTACAGACCCAACCACACCATCGGCATGGGGCCCAGGCTTAGGCTTCTCCACATCGTGGGTAGGCCTCGGTGCCTCAGGGATAATCTCATACAAGATCCCAGTTTGTGAATAAATCAAATCCAATTGATGGGCCCTAAGAATGGCTTCTTCTTCATTCATCACTCTTGAGGTGGATACGTCCTTAGATATGTAGGGCAACATGGATTTAAGGAACCACTCTAGTAAGAACTCAGGAGGAATAGTGGCTTTTATAAGGATCTTTCGCCTCCTCCACTCTTGGATATGATCCAAGATGTGGGTAGCCTTGTTGTGCCTAAAGGTAGATAAGAAGTCCATTCCAAAATCATATTGGAACGGAAGCTGAAAGTGGCTGAGGAATGCACTGGCCAAGTCCCAAAAAGTACTGAAAGCACCAGAAGGAAACTCAATGTACCATTTTTCCATGGTACTTGTTAAGGTTATTTGGAATAGCCTCAACCTAACTAAATATTCATTCAGTCATTTTGAAGAACACCATAAATGAAATTTGGTGGCATGAGCCCTAGGATCTTCATCAACTTTGCCCTCAAATTTAGGGATGTCCAATGGCAATTTGGTGGGAACAGGTGGCCACGAGGGGTCATGCCTCACTAGGTCATTCATCAACTTAGACAAGTCTGGTAAGTTTAACATTGCCAGGAATGAAAGCTTGGGTCGAACCGAGGCACTGAAAGTGCCAGTCTAGGGATTAGAGGGACTTTCCCCCGAATGCCCATAAGTAAAGGTGGGGGTGCCGCTTGCCACCGATTGAGAAGTGGATGGATTCCTTTGAAACAGATTCCATTCGTAAGCCACTAGGTTGTGAGTGGGAGGTGCAGTATAAGAGGTTTGGGCTGTCGCAATCAAAACTAGGGTCTAACAAATTGGAGCAAGTATCCCTCCGCTAAACAACAAAAAGGGAGAGCTCATAAAAGGGGCTGAGACTAAAGTTTGAAAACTTTTCCCATAAGAGGTGTTTTTTCCAAATTGCACTCCTACAGAAGGAGGTTATGGGACTATGTATGGAGTGGATGGGGGAATATGTACCCCATTCCAAGAAAATCCTTGGACGAAACCCGAGGATCCTACCAAATCACTCTGGACAATGTATGTGAAGGAGGAAGGAATAGTAGGTATACTAGGAATCGCAGTAACCATGTCACCAAAAACACTTGCTAGGCTTGAGTGAACCAGTGGTTGGAACACCCGTATCGCTGGAGTCAAAGGTGTAGAAGGTATGCTATATCTAAGGGAACTTACTGGGGGAGGTAGTACCCCTTCAACCGGAACGGCTGAGGTGAAAAAAAAAGAACTTTCTCTCGCAGTAGACATAATCGTACCGATAGGGACACCTAAAATAGGTGAAACAAAAGGTCTAACCTGGACGATCATAGGATCGTTTAAGTCAGTCAAGGGTGTGTTAAAATTCCTTGCAAAATCGTCAGCCTGCAAGTCTTCTATATCAACTATGTTAAAATCAAAACGGTTAGCTACAAGTGTTGGTTCACCTGGAACTTCACTTACTCCTACCATTTCAAATGAACCGTCTATGTCTAGTCTCCGCATTTGGGGTGGAGGTGGAGGCACCAATGTGATGAGAGGAGGAAGGTTTTGAAACCTTCATGACCTTCTTATAGGTTGGTCCTATACGATTGTAAATTTAACAAATCAAACCCTAAGGCCAACTAAACATAGAGAAAACCACAGAGAAAACACTACAAAATTTCCTAAAACCTCAAACAGTCAACAAGGGTGAAAGATATGCTTTCCCGAAGAAAGGTGAAGAACGGTTACTTGGCATCCTTGAAGTGGTTCTTAGGCACAAGCAGAGGAATCACCCACTGCCCTCCTACACTTTCAACAAGGTTTACCTTCCAAGCCCATCCAAGGTGAACCAGAAATAGCCTTCCAATTTACCTAGGTATGAACCCTATATGTCAAGAGACTAAAGGCTACCTTAGTTATACTAACAGTCTGGGGGGGCAGTCGCAAGGCTGACTTGTATGCATGGGCAGGGTAGCTGAGCCCAAAACTCTGTCTAGGACAGAATCCCTAGATGCGTAAAAGTCCTGATTTACATTTTGACAAGGAATCAGAGAGTTATCTCTTCAGTCCAGTGCCTCCACGCGGCCTCGTTCTTGACTCCCTTTTGAGAGGAGATTCCCAGATACAATTGATAAAGACAAGGATTTACCTATCGAATAGTCCACTACGTCAGAATTTTAAAACTTATGGGAAATTTACACTTCCTATCCCACAAGTCTAGCTTAAGCTAGGAGCTGAATGGCCCTAGAAAATAAAAATTACTAGTAAATTTTAATTATTACGTTCATTTTAAGGGCTATTTCTTACTCAGAAGGAAGTGGAGTGATGAACTATGGTGTTTTTGAATTGATAAGAAACAAAAAGCAAAGGTGTATTTTTTTCAAAGCAAATTACCATTACTAAAGCAAACTTCTTTTTCTTTTGTAAATATAAATTGATGAACAAATGCAACGATAAAGAGAAACTAAGACTATATTTTTGTAGTTTTGAGATTATATTTTAAAAATGAAAATAAAACTACTTATGCAAAAACAAATGCAAAAATCTTGAAAATGTTTTCTTTTCACTTCTTAAAATGCTCAAACACTACTATGCACCTAAAATTCACTAAACGTGAGTATACTTGGATCAAATCAACTATATAAAGCAAGCAAATTGAAGTAAGCATATTAATAAGACCAAATATCAAACAACAAGGGAAGACTTGGAACCCTAGCTTGGGCGGGTACAATGACAAGAAATTACTGAAAACACACAAAGGTAAGTGGCAAACCATTCACTATCCAAATATAGACTGGGAAAAACATTGCCCAGAACCCTGATCACTGATTCGAACAAAAACACTTCAACCTATAACCCAAATAGGCAGACCTACTTCAAAATGCAAATAGAAGACAATCCAAACAAAAGAAACTCGAGGGCTTTACAAGAAAGCGCAAGGTGTGGCCATCAAGGTCATCAAACTAACATCATAGTTCTTATAAGGAAGACCAACTAAAAAATAGGAATCATAAAAGGACAGGGACAAGAAAACCTTAGCCCAAAAATCCCTATTTCAAGGCTTGTATGCAACTATGTATAAGGGCAACTCACGTACTGTACGCGACTGTCCTAGAGAGCAACCTGCGTACGCAAGCCTCTATACGTGACTATGTATAAGAGAAACCTACGTACAGGTATAATTTTTTCTCAAAAATAAGGAAAATCCACAAGGCCTTCAAACTCTATGGTAAGCATGAACCAAGACAAGATACCACACACAAACTTAAGGCAAATACTGGTTAAGGGTAACGGAAATAACCTACAGCAGTTTGGGCTCCCCAGCGGAGTTGCCAGTTCTATTGTTCAGGAATAAACACCTTATAACCGAACGTCTAGGGTTACCAACGTACTCTTAAAACTTGCAAACAATTAGCTTTAAAGTACATAAAGGAAATAAGAAGATAAGATAGACTCACCCGATTTATGACGGTCGATCCAAGCTTTGTCTTCTCCCGCTCTGCTTCTCCTCCAAAGCTTTCAGGGATGTTTCTCCTTCACCTGCAAAGAGAAAATCCTCCAAGTGCAAACTTATACATGTATATATGACAAGTTAGATAAACAGTATATAGAGTGCTTAATGATAAATATTCATCAAACCATGATACATGAAAGATATTCAACACACATTTGGAATAAGGATTCTCTTTATTAACAATAGTGAATGAGTTAAGGTTACAACCCAATGCCTGAAACAAGGACTCCTCTGCAACCAAAGGATTCTGAGTTCTGCTACTCCAAAGACTTCTGAATAGATACCACCAGCATAACTTTGCTATCCAAGTATGGTTGATTAATTCCCTCCCCAAGGCCTTTATTTATACTTAGTGAAATAAGGCAGTTTCGAAGGTTGAGGAGGTTGAGACAATTATGATAGTTATTGTTTAATGCTTAACAAATCTCAATTAATCGTGATTTATTATTTTTAATGTCAAAGGAAGGCGTACGCAAGTATTGATACTAGCAACCCGCATATGACACGCGAGCTGCTATAAGAGAAACCCATGTACAGATCTGTACGTGGGTTACAATGACAAATACTCACATACAATATACGACATGCTGTATGAAAAGTCGCGTATGTACGCGGGTTTCTTATAGGAAAAGTCATGTACAGAAATTGATAGATGAAAAGGTAAAAATGGCACGCTGGATGGATAGTGAATGTATTTCATAACATGCCCATCTATAGTGTTCTAGGAAACCTTCAATCCATACATGTCCTTTTGTGTGCCAACATAGGAAATGCCTGCACTTAGATGGAGAAGTGCCATTTGGGTTGATAACAGAGGGAGTAATCAGTTCATCCAACCGCCATTGTTAAAGATTTCATGAGTATATAGATAGGATCCTCATTGATCCCGAGAGGAAAGCAGAAGGGCCAGAAGCTGGGCTCCACACCCCCATAGAAAAGACAGACACGAACCTCTATCAGGACACAATGGGAAGGAACAATGCAAACAGGGCCATCCAAATCTGGGGCTATGGAATCTATGATTTGCATTAGGGTTTCCATGAAGGATATTCTAGGTTACACTACTCCAACCCACCTTGGTGTGAAACCTTGGCGTTTGACCAAAAATCAGAAGTATCAGCCAAAACTGTCGTCACTGCTGGTAGGAATGATGTGCACCATTAACATTGTCCCTGAATTGATAAAGATGAAGTATGAGGACTATGATTTGTTGCTGTGGAAGGATGTAGAGGATGATCCCTATGAGTCACTCCCTTTGATCATAGGTGGCCCAATTGAGCGCATTCCACAGCCATGGGCACAAGGGCTGAACAAATCCCGAATGTCGGGGATTATCAACATGCCACATTTTGGGTGGTTGAATGAAGCAAATGTGAGCGTCAAACAAATTTTGGCATGTTTTCATGGAGGGACACTATGCTTGGACACACCAACCATGATTACAGTGGACTTGATATTGGAGATCACACGGTTGCTAAAGGATGGGGTAGACCCATCACAATAGTTCAAAGGAAGCGATAATGATAAGCGGCTTGTTGCACAGTTGAAGGAGAGGTATGATTTGCAATGCGACGGCAGAGCATATTTCATTGACAATATTAATGAGAGGGTTGTCTGTATTGGTGCACATATTTTGGAAAGTAAAATTTTCAGAAGGAATCGCCCTATTCAGTGCAACTCGGGGGTGATTGCATGCGTACAACAGTGTGCTTAAGGAGTCCAAATGAACTCGTCCCTCTTTTTGTTCAATTAGTTTTCAGAGGATGCATTCGTTGTCCATACTGGGGAGCACCCCTTTACTTACATTTTGTTACTGATATTGATTGCATTAGTGACTTAGATGGATCCATAAAACTAGCAATGCATGGATGTGGAGGATTTTATAGTATGCAAAGGTGCTCGATACAAGAATCTGTGGTGGGTAGAAAAGGTCAGTCAATAAGAGGATTGTGCAATCCACTTTTGAGTCTACTGGGAGGCATTAGAATTAGTAGCTATCAAAAATCCATGGATATCAGATGCAGAAGTAGTTAAATATCAACAGATTCTGTGGTTCACCATCGGGACGCACACTATTCTGATCTAGGCTCACTGCTACCCTGACAAGCAATGGTTGCTAACGGGTTATAAGCTGATAGATGAAGACTTGGATGCAGTGGTTTAGGATTGGCCGACAAAATGGTGTGAAATAGTAAGGGTCGAGGAAGTATCGACTGGATCACCTACAGACACACCATAGGATCCAGTCAAAGGAGCTAAACAACAGAGTCACCATGACTATGATGGCGAATCCTCCAGAGAAACCCTTGTCGACTTTGAGGCACAATGTATCTTTAAAGATATCAGGATGAAGTGGAAAATGGACAAGGATGCCACCAGCAATACTAGATCCACATTGGAAGAAAAATTACAGAGTCTCATTAAGGTCGTCATGGACTTCGCTGATGTTTCCACAAAAGAAATGCGGAGGTTTTCCCATGAAGTTTTTGTCGAGGTACTCACAAAGCTAGATTCTATATATAATGTTGCAGCAAGAAGAGGATGAGAAGGTGTAGTTGTGGAGGAATTTGCATTGATTAGAACTGATCCATGGGCTAGGAACATTCAGATTCCCCAAATTGCGATCGACACTGGACAAGTGGATATCAACTCCTCATTGCAGCAACTATAGAGCATTGTGTTGGACATCAACAAATTATCGACCTAGATGCTAGTACACATGCAGCAGGTTTCCAACCAGGATTTGGCTGATAGGTAGAAGGAGATCAGCGACCAGTGTCTAGGGGCGCAAGCTGAAGACGAGAAACTAAGGAAGGAAGTAGAGGAGCAGCTAGTAGCAGAAAGAGTGTAGGATATCGCAGCATTGAAGACGATGCAGGATGAACTGAAGAGGAAGGTTGCTAAGGAGATTACTTAATTGAAAAAGTAAACTGACCCCCTTGTTATTGAGAAGGTGCTACTAATCACCGATCAATGGCAGGTAGAAGAGGCCATTACAAATTCCTTCTAGTACGTCCATGAAAGCACAACAGAGATGGACATAGTTTCCAAGGCCAAATGACTTGGAGAAGTTATCACACAACTCCAGTTGGACAACATCATATTAAATGCCATGTTTTACCTAGAGACACCACAAGAGTAGTTTGCAGAACGAAAGAGTGTCATTGAGGAGATAGCGACATAGTTTGAAGACATGGAGGAGGACGCAAAGAAGGTAACAAAGGAAATGACACGATTTTGGGGTAGTGTCATTCAGGATGAGCAGCTTGATCAACTAGCCTAGCAGTTGCAGGAATCTGAGATTCAGCTAGTAACATTGAAGCCGACATTAAGGAAAATACCACCAATTGTGTTGATCACACAATATGTAGAACTGAAGGAGCTCTAGTAGCGAGTTTCAAAGGAACAGGAGAGATAGCGGAAACACAGTGACCAACTCGACGAGTTTCAGGAGTTAGGCGGACAACTGTTGGAAAAATCAGTTGCAACACTACAGGAAGTGTACAATGACAAGAAAGAGGTCAATTCCAAGATGGTGGAGCACCTGTTCAAGAAGGATTTCCTTACACGTCAGGATGTTTTTGAGAAAGTCAAATCACAGGTCACATAAATTTCTCAACAATACAAGGACTTCAAGATTAAGATCAATGAGTACACTAATTATTCCTGACGTGGCTCGAGGACGAGCCACAAGACTATGTTGTGGGCCTGTTGGCAGGGGCTTTGGGTAAGTTGTGTTGCATTGCAGATGTTGTGCAATATTAGAAGACACCACACAAGACAAAGATAGTGCGATAGGCTAAAGATAGACTAATGTTGATTATTTTGTGTCTCTTTTTGTACTTGTTGACCATTTTTTGTGGATATTGGTCATTAGTCAGTTAAATTAGTTAGGAGTTAGTTATAAGTGGACCATGAATGTAAAGGCACAAGTCTATATATAGAAAGAATAATTATAAATGAAGATATCTTAGAATGATTGATGCGATAGAACAATTGAACTATTGTAGAAGAATTGTTATCTATTTTGATCTATGGATAGATGCGCAAAAGTAGTATGATAAGACGAATGTTGATTTGAATCATTGTTGTCTTATTTTGTCTTTACTATCTATATGTTCCCGATGATGAATGCTAAGTGAATCTAAAATATGGATCTATGATTCTATGTTGTTCCCTTTATGAATTTTGTCATGTTTTTCGATTTGGATCTGTTACAGTTGTTAATGAATGAATGATGTTGAATGACAATTTTTATGTTAAATAAGTTGATATGATATGGTTTTTGACCTAATGAAACTTTGATGCCCTAACCCTCTTCTATACTATGGAAACTTGGTTTCGTCCTTCCTCCCTCGAACATCTCGGGTGAGACCTCATATGTTCTGTGGGTGTTGCTGGACAGTGTAAAACTTGTTTGGGTCAATGCTCAGGGATATTGAGGTGAGTCAAGTGTTGATAGAGGGAACCCCTGTTGAATAATTTTTTTGGTTGAGGTTTGATCCAACACGTCATATTCTTCATTATGCACTTTTCATTTCCCAAAAATCCCCCAACAATCACATGTGGCTCGCCTCGAGACACTTAAGAAAAATCGACGCCTCTGCAAAATTTTAGTGTTCTACAAAACTCATGCCTCTGGATTAGGATGCTCCATAGGACCAACGTTCTCCTGAAACTACTACAAAATTTGCTACACCTAGGAAACATTCGCGTTGAAATCCTCAGCTTTCTTAGACAACTATTCCACATGATCAGAACGGATATGTTTCGATGGTCCTACTTCTAATGCCTGCGTGATGTGTTGAAGATTTTGTTCTCCAGGATTAATAATCCATGTAACTCGTGCTGCTTCTGACTAGTGTGTTTCTACTTCATCATTCCTAGCCCGCTCTTGGTCGTAGAGAGCTTGGACTTCCTGCTGGAGCTACTTTACCTAAATGATATTTGTAACCTTCTCCTTGAGCGACAACTTTTTCCAACTCTTCCTTTACTGCGGTGATTTTCTCATCATATTTCCTTGCATCTTCCTTAATCTTCTCCATGGTCTCATCCTCCAGAAACGCTTCCCACATCAATGAAACGACTTCAACTTCTTGAGTGCAGTGTTTTTCTACTTGGCTTATCCTCGCAACAACTTCCGATGCTATTTTTCTACACTCTTCAAGCACCTCAGGAGGTGTTCTTGTTGTTTTTCATGCTTGTAACTCCTTGACCTATCTCCTAAGTTCTACTACAATCTGCGAAAACTAGGAAACCTTAGAAGTTGAATCCTCATCTTCTTGGTCCTTTTTTGGAAGCAACTCTACGATGGTGCTCTTGATGGACTCTATTAGTGTAAGACGCCTTTATTTGTGCACCTCAATTTCCTACTCTTTTTCTCTAAGAAGGTTCTTGCATTATTTCTCCTTCCTTTTCTTCTTGGTTTCCTGATAGGAAATAGCATTCTCTCGGATCCATGTCTCGGTTGCATTCGCATGTTGCACATCATATACTTCAACTAGCGTGAGTTTATAGAAGTCCATTAATATCATTTCAAGCCCATTGACGAAACCATCAAACTCACGTGTCCCTATTTCCATCACTCTTTCTTGGATGTCTATTCTTACTGGCGGTAATGGTAGCGGTGTCACTAGCATGTCATTAGGGTCCATGCCTTCAGAATCAGCTTCAAATATGATTTTGACCTCATTAATAGCCTCAGTTAGGGTGTTGATATGGTTCACCAATTTGTTAATCAGTCATAGTTGTTTCTTACTTAGGCCCTTCAGACTGGAATTTGCAACCTCTATAATGGCATTGGACAACAGGCTTATGTCCTCCTCGACTAAGTTGATTGTGTTAGCTGATTTGTCCTATTTTCACTTCTTATGCTATGCTTGATGCTGCTCTACATTGCATGCCTCTTCGTAGACCTTCTTCACATCCTCATTCATAGGTGTGCCTTTAGAGTCCTCATCGTTATCAATATCATCATCTCCTTCTCCCTCCTGCGACTGATTTTCCTCATCATTGCCTCCCTCATTTCCTTCTCCATTATTTTGGCCATTTCCCTCATTCACCTGCACCTGCATTTCCACCTTGGTTAGATGGTGGGTCTTATTCTTCGTCCATATGATCCTCAACTGGGCCATGCCATTCTACCAACAAATCATGAATAATGATGTCCACATCCACATTCTTGATCATAAATCTTGTCGAGTTTGTCTGCTTGGCCGGGTCCTATTTCAGCTCGAGAATGATGTTATGGACACCAAACTGGAAGTTTATGAAGGAGACATACGTTTTCACTATCGTTTCACATATTCTGTGGTGTCTTCATATAACCTCGCGCAATGCCTTTCTATGTAGAAAGAACTCAATATTATTGTGTTTCTGTCGGATCGAATCCTTCTTGTTCTCCCAGAGGTTCTAGTAATTTACACCCTAGAAAAGCATGAGGATATACTATGCTTGGTAATCTATTGGGTCTATCCATACCATAAAAGAGATCAAGATGAGGAGCTAGGAGTGGTGGAATTTATCTTTATCTTCCACCTACACTTTCTCTGCATCGTCTATCAGCTCGTTTAACAAAAAATGCACCCAATTGAACTTTACACCCACAGTGCATTATTCTACAAGTTTAATGGCTACATGAGTACACTATGTAGATTGCATCTTGCGTAACATCTTGCAAGATAAAATCTTTGCGGCGAATCACACTATGTTGTCCTCTATAGGAGAAATTAGGAATCCCCTACGTGTGCGCTGAAGTTTATATTTCTTCTTCATCTTGGTGGTGTCTCTTCCTGGCCATAGATACAATGTGGGGTCGTCTCCTTGGTGCGAAAGAATCATGATCAGTGAAATCAGGTTGAAATCCACAACATATGGGTGGTTGAGCCACAAGTATCCTCCATGAAAACACATCAAAATTTGTCGCACCTATGTGATTACCTGTGTGCTATGACCAAAGTGCGGCATCAGTAGTAGGTTTAACAAACTGACACTATCTACACCACTCACCCTCTGCATTGGAACAACTAGTATAGGGTTAGGCGGCTCAATAATTGTTTTAATCATGTAATTATTTATCTTCAAGCCCAACTACTAGACGGTATCATAATCCTCAAATTGAATCTTGACCAACTTCAGTATTTTTTTCATCTTCAGTGGTACTATCTCAAGGATCTGCGGTGAGTCTAAGGAAGACCATGCCCTCTGGGGAAGCTTCACCTCACATTCCTCGACTCTTCTTGGTCGAACATATGGTGGTAGCAAGTTCTCTTCCTAAATGGTGGGATTCACATCCCTACGTGGTGGAAACTTTGGTTCTTCCTCCATATGCATGTATTCAGTAGCCTTCCAC
This sequence comes from Pseudotsuga menziesii, assembly GCA_001517045.1. NCBI lineage: Eukaryota > Viridiplantae > Streptophyta > Pinopsida > Pinales > Pinaceae > Pseudotsuga > Pseudotsuga menziesii. Next base: position 108,446 of record LPNX010354849.1, read on the forward strand.
TTGTTCTTTGAAGGCTTTGGCACCATTCCCAGCAGTGCAGAAGTTCCTAGAATATGTCTATCTGAAATGAAAGGTGTTGGTATTGCAACTGGGGCAACCCTAGGTGGATTCTTGACCAAGGAAACTGCTAGGGCTGAAGCATAGGGTGGTACAAGTCCCAAACTAGCCATGGAAACCATCTAGGGATTCGGTCTCACCATGGTTTCAAATTCTTCTTCTTGATGGTGTGAGTTTGGTGAGTCAATCTGATCTATAATTAGGAACGACGATCCAATGGCTAAATATGATAGCTCACTGGTGCTGGAATCATCTATGACCATGTGTTTTGGCTCTCTCTACTACATCCTTCAGCTCTGTTAACTATTAGCTCAGGTTCCCTCTGTGCATCTAATAGAATTCTTACTGCTCAACCCTTGTATTTATAGGAATGTGACTATCCTGCATGCATTTACTTGGAAACAGATCGACATCTTATCGATCACATTGGATTCCCATTTTAATTATTCTATCATTAACACATTTACTCGAGTGCTAAGTTGTGCCTATCAGAACAGTTATGGAAGTTATGACGAGGAAGGTTGATGGGACCAAAAAAAGAACATCATCATTATCCTCATATATTGTTGAATTAATGACACTTCGCTATCATAACCGCCTCAATATTTTCCATATATTATCACTTTAATGTCATCCATCCTATCATTCCCATGCTTTACTGTGATTTTCCTAGTTCTGTCACAGACGTGCGACAAAACAATTTCCTTCCTTTTTCTCTCCTCTTTTTTTTTGCACATGACACGACCTTAGCCATCTATGTCGTGGCCATCATAGTAAGGTTTCATGAGAATGCCATTCACCATTCCTGCAACATATGTTCCATTTCGTTTCTTCATTTTTACTACACCTGCATCACTGATGTGCATGATCATATATGGCCCTAGCCAATGCGTCTTTAATTTCCCTCGCCTTTTGAAAAATTTATTGTCAGATAGAAACAAAGGTCCATCACATTTGAATGGTTTAATATGGATATGGCAATCATGCCATGCTTTTTTCCTTTTCTTCTTTATGGTCTTATGGAATACTGCGATGAACCATTCCTTTTCCATCTGAACGAGCTACTACCACCTTTGCTTGACAGCATCTCCATTGGTCATCTTCATCAGTGTAGCAATCCCTAGGCTTGGCACAATGTACTCCATGGGTACAACAACTTCCTATCCATACACTAGTTTGAATGGGGCGTGCCTTGTCAGTCACTTTTAATTTGTGCGATACGCCCATAGAACAGCTGAAATTTTTTGATCCCAATCATCTCAGTGCACATTGCATACTTTGGTTAATTCGTTCTCCATCATCTTGTTGAAGGATTCAACCATTTAGTTCTCTTGAGGATGATAGGGTGTCATCTTCTTATGCTGGATATGGAACTCTACAGTAAGCTCAACAATCATTTTGTTAACAAAATGCGTACCTTGGTCGCTAAGTAGAATTTTTGGACAGCCAAATATGGTCACCACATTTTCAAATAAAAACTTTTCCATAGTTGCAATAGTGCAATATTTAACAAGAGCAACTTCATCTCATTTGATTAAATAGTCTATTGTAGTGATAATGTAGTGCATGCTAGTCCTCTTCCCTGGTGGATTGATTGGTGCAACAAAATCAACAACCCATTTCTCAAATGCTTGAAGTGTTATCTATAGTGCAAAGGGAATCTCATCACTACGTGATGGTTTTCATGTTCTCTGGTAGATATCATAGCACTGATAGAAACTCTTAGTGTCCATATGTATGGTTGGCCACCATACGCCTACTTGCAATATTTTGCACACAATTTTCTTTCCAGCATAGTCTCCTCCTGAAACACTAGCATGTGCTTCACTCATTACCCACTGTCACTCATGGTCAGAGACACAATGTCCTAATATCTCATCCATGCCTAGCTTGTACAGATCTCCCACAATGAACGTATAATTAAAAAATTTGAAAACCAGATGTTTCTTCTGGTTAGTGGAGAATGATTTGGGTGCATAGCATGTTCTCAAGAAGTGAATGATGGCATTCAATTCCTTATCATGATCATCCATTATGGTGACTGCAAAAAACTACGCGACAGGAAAGTTATCCTCCAAACTGGTTGTTTCTTTACCGCTTTCTATCCTTGACAAATGGTTAGGTCTAACATTTATTCAACTGGGTTTAACAACGATTTCAAAGTTGAATTCTTGAAATAAGAGGAGCCATCAACAGATATTCCCCCTAACACTGGCTTGTTGACCAAGTACTTCAATGTTGAATGATCAGTGTACATTTGAAAATATCCACCCAACATGTAGTGTCGAAATATCTGCAGTGCATAAACCATTGCGAGGCCTTCCCTTTCTATTGTGATATAGTTATTTTCCGTTGTTGATAGTTTTCTTCTAATAAAATAAATAGGTTGGTCAAGTGCACCCTCACCTAGTTGCGTCAAGACTATGCCAAGAGTGATAGATGATGCATCGACATGAACATAGAACTCCTTCTTCCATTCCAGAAATACAATTATTGGTGCAGTGGCCATCTTGTTCTTCAATTTTTCCAAGCTTTCCTGGCCAGCTGTTGTCCACTAGAACTTTGCATCTTTCTTTAATAGTTTCTCCATAGGTGCAGTGATCTCGACATATCCTCTGATGAACTTCCTGTAGTAACCTGTGTGTCCTAGCACCGATCTGAGTTGCGTGACTGATGTGGGTGGTGGTAAGTCAAGGATAATCAAAACTTTTGTTGGGTCGATCAAAATACAATCACGACACATGATGTGACCCAATAGTACACCAAATGGTGCGCAAAAAATACAGTTTTTTTAAATTAGCGCGATGTGATACAGGCGACAACGGACCAACATCATGAGCAAACTCTCAATATGGTCTCTTACTAGACCAAATACAGTCCAATTATCAAAGTAGACCTCAATAAACTTATGAATAAAATATTTAAAAGAAGAAACTATTATTCTAGAAAAAAAAGCAAGTACATTCTTGAGTCTAAAGGGCATTACCGTATACTTGTAGCATCCCCATTTTGTGACGAAGGACATTTTATCATGATCCTCCTTTGCAATTATTACTTTATGATAGCCAAAGAAGCCATCTGTGAATGAGTACATCTCTTGTCCTCCAACGCTTTCCAATACCTCATATGTGAATGGTGTTGCGAATGGATAGTGCATGCATGCATCATTCAGTTTCCTTAGATCGACACGGATCTTGATTTCGCTTGTGGTTTTATTATCCTAGATCACTATAGGGCTGATCCATCCAGAATCCTTGATAGGTTCAATGATTCCTCCATCAATCATGTGATTCAATTATGTTTTTACCTTTTCTTTATACCTTGGATTCAACCTATAAGGTCGCTTCTGAAATGGTCTAGCATCTGGTTTCAGGGGTATTTTAATTTCTCCCAGGTATCCTACTATTCCCTTCATCTCTGCGAAATTGGTTGGGAATAGATCCTGATATTCATGCAGTAAGTATATGATCTTCAGGACTACCTCTTCATCCCAATAATCCCCTACGAACTTTGGGTTCTCTGGTGACCCAATATTTACCTTCTTGATTTTCAACGACTTAAGGAACTATTCGTTTGAAATACCACTTCCTTATACTGCGTGTGTACCCTCTGATTTTGGTATGTTTATGTTAGTCGGGTCATCATTTGGGTCTCGAGCTAGATTGTAGCAAGCCATCCATTGTTGATGGTGAGACTGCATTGGTATTAATTTTCCTCATCAACAGGGATTTCAACAAATATTTTCTCCTTTATAATTTGAAGCGTAGAATCAATTGTAGGTTGCTCATTAAAAAATTCAAATGTGTATGCAAACTATTTAGCTACCTCTTCCCAATCTTGAGTTCCTTGTCGCAACTCCATAGATGTATACCAGCTTCGGGGTGTCATTTCCAATGTGAATGAAATGATGGGCCCATTCCTATTGCGGATATTTCGTTAATAAAGTGTGACACTGACTTATGTGCTCGACAGGGTTTGACAATATTGTGTACTTGTGATTCACGATGGTGACTTCTTCACTAAATCTGACTTCCATCAATCTTCTGCATTGTGGCCATTCTGATATGGAATGCTTATGTGTACCCCACCATATGGAGGGCATAGCTTTTAGTACATGGTCTAAACTAGACAAGATCTACGACTCTGTAACAAGTCCTTCAAACTCACTTAGGAAGGTCACAATATTAGGTAAACCCTCATAGACAGGTATCTATCTTAACTCATTCTCCACCCATTGCACATATATTGTAATTATGGCGTATCTCCTCATAGAGACCGCATGTAATCAGTTTTTCCAATTCTCTAAAGCCTCTCTTGAGTCAGATGTGTAGGAGCTAACACTTCTCCAACTTAGGATTCCATCCGCTTTTGGGTAGATGTAATATTCTTGTAGGGTACTGACATTGTATATTTGATCGAGATAATAACCATGTCCCTCGTTGTATATAGGATCGACATATCTTTATCCCTCCAATGGATTGAAGGGTGACTCTACCCTAATCTCACTATCCTCGAATGAGATTATCCTTTTCTTGAAGCACGGGGTATGGATTTGTGTCATCGACAATTTTAATGACTTCAAATTCCGCAAATATGTGTAATCCTTTGATGTCAACAGGGACTTGACTCAACCTACCAATTGGTAGGACCTTCGCCTGATTCACAAGCCTCAACTGGAGAGGAGACTAGTCCAAGAGAAGCTTTCCGATACTCTCCCAAGTCTTTCACATCAAAATATTGACATTCAATCCTAGGTCTAAAATAATGTAATCCATGTCATAGTCTCCTATCTATGTAGTCATTCTTAACTCGCACCTAGTTTTGAATTTCTTTCTAACCTGGTTAACTCTCCTTTGTGATTATGGTGATTCTATATTTTCTTGTATCAATTCTTCGATTTCTATGATAGGATCCTTATCTTTAATTAGCACTAATAAACTTGACATAAATGACTTGAGCTTACTAACCTTTTTTGGGATCTACTCCTAGAGTAGCTGTTGGAAGCGTTTAGGTATCTCCATAACTTTAGCTGAGGAAGATGGTTGTTTTGTGTCTGCAAACTATGGTCACATGTCCAAGAGTACTTGCTTCTACTTTTGGATGTCTAATGACACTTTTTTCCTGTGCCGCAGGTTGCACCTGTGGTTGCAGTTGTTCTTGTGGTACATCCTGATCACATCTAGTCGTAGAACCTCCTCGTGTTATGAAAACAAATCCTGGCTCTCTTGGCTCAACAAAAATCATTTGGACCTTTATGTTAGGATTTGTATTTGTGTTCGGATTCTGCGAAGTGGTAGGAGCAACGATGGTTCAAGCTTTCCACTTTGAATTCAACAAGGGACACTGCTCTACATTATGGTCTTGTGCTTTACAATATGAACATGTCTTCCCATGTTCCTTGAATTATCTGGCATAGTGACCCGACTGTCCACAATTATAACATGTATCCTAACCTCTTCCCCTACCAAATCCTCCTTCTCCTCTTCCTCTAAATTTTCTAGCACCCCCTCCCCGAAGATGTGGTTGCTATGGCGGGTACTAATTATGTTGGTGTTGCGGTTGATATTGATTTTGTGGTGCATACTGATTCTGAGGCACATATTGATGATGATACTACTTTTAATATTGACTACGTGGGAAATGTGTAGGATGATGGGATTCTTGCACTGGTTCATTCTGAGCCTTCTTTCCATTCTTCAGCAAGTAGGTGTCGACCCTCTTTTCCTTCAAGAGTTGGTATGCTCTGCAATCCTTTTCTTCATACCCCACTAACTTACAAAATTTACAAAAAATGCTTGTTGGGGTACTAACAACCTTTTTCAAGTATAGACATTCCTTGTCACAGTGTCCTCTAGTCTGGAATATGTGGCACCACGGTATTCCGTGGAATATGTGTCACCACGGTATTCCGTGAGTATTCAATGGGTTTGGCGCTCCCGATGAGATATAGTTCATGTAGGTTGGACAATTATGCTTGGTGTGATCCATCCATTTTTCATTTCGTACACCATAAATCTTCTTGGGCTTCCTTTCCCTTCTTGATATCCTGGAGTTGTATTGTCATATTAGCCAGCTGTGACTAAATTTGCAACATTCCTATGGCACCATCACCTATTGGAGAGGCTTCTAGCTTCATTACCAATTCTAGTGCTTCAATCTATGATTCAATATTCTATTACGTTAATGGGACTCAGATGTGTGATAATAGTGTAGCAATAAACCACTCTTTATTCTGTACATCCAACATTTGGAAACTTACTTTGGCCATCAAATTTTTAATTCGTTGGTCAAAGTACCATATAGACTCTACCGATGATGGTTTTATCTCCTTGATCTAAGTGATACACTGCGACTCCGATTTAAATATTCTGAACTCATAAATCATCATGAGCCAGATCTCTTCAAGGGTATTTTGTGGGGTTCCTGGTGGTACTACGTAGAACTTCATAAACCAATCCAATGCATGACCCCTTAGATTCATGATCATTTGTGTTTTCTTTAGGTCTGCGTTGTGAACTAGGAAAACCATCCAAACAAATTCAAAGAGGAACCAATGTTGTTCTGGATCTTCTGCTCCATTTCCATTGAATGTGGGTAGTCTAATATCTGCCCCAACCATTGAGTTGGCGTAGGGGTTATCTGATTAATAATGTAATGGAGGTGTATGCTCCTATGCGCTAGTCACGTAATAGAACTATCAATATGAAAAACTCTTTCAAGAGATGAGGCTCTATACCTTCTCTCTGGCGATACTCCAAGTGTGATGTAGTTGTGTCTTGATCTTGGTGTCTTTGTAGATTCATCGGACTCTTCTACTCCTTCATAAATGGGGCTACAGTCTTCCTCTTCATCACAAGAACCTTCATCTAGTTGCAACTGAATGTTTTTCTCACTTTATTCGACAAACTAGGAGTTCATCAACCTTCCTCTGTCTTTCTTCTTTTCCCTAATATGAAACTCCTTCCAATTATTAGGACTCCAGCTTCTATTTTAGGTTCTATACTCCCTGGGAACATCTCAACTCACCATTTCCCATTTTCTCTGCAGATCGTCCGTGACATATCCCCTCTCCTTGGATATGCGGCTCAACTACTCAACTACAAGATTCCCTTCTCATAAACTAGCATCTTTATCCATGTGCTGATAGATAACAGATACCTTCTTGGTGGGCCTTGGAAAAAAATTCTTTCATCCTCACTATATGAGGTTATAGTCTCTACTGCAAACTCAATAATATATCCTTGCAAAATACTGTCTAACCAAAAATTAATAGCTCCAAATATGGTGTTACTTACACTGGTTACCTCACGAACCAATTGATTACTCCATTTGACTACTTCTCTTCTCTTGAAATTTGTCTGCATAGTCGCCAATATTGACAACTACTTGTGGAGGACAATAGGAATATTTGCAAAGAATATCTCATGCAAATCATAATATATATATATCAGTCTAACCAGTCTTCTGCGCTCAACAGTGATCATGTGCTCTTTTCTTGCGCAAAGGTTACTGTATTAGATTCCATCCAATCCTCTATTTCATTCTTTGTCGGATGCCACAACGTTTCCCTCGACTCAAATGATTATGAGTATTGGAAATGAAACCATTTGTTGGCCTAATATTCCTTCTCATCTCGACTCAAGGTTCAACAACAACACAATAACAACAAAACACTAAAAGACATTGTCTAGACAGAGCAAGTTGAGTCGGCAACACCCACCAGGCATGCATGGTCTCACTCGAGATATCTTAATGTATAACTGCCAAAACCATGTTTCCGCAGTTGGCAACAGATTACAGTCCCTTGGCGTGCACCTGGGCGCCTGACAAACATGGAGGTATGGATTCTATTACTTTACGACAAAGGTGTAATTGGGATCCACAACCAACGCACGACACAACCTTGTCCTTGGAACCTAAAAAATGGTACAACTGTGCGACGCAGCTGATTCCTTACTTCTAATTAATAGTGTGCTACTTATGTTGTAACTTAGCAGTGTAACCATGAAACCATAAATAACATGTCGACCATGCTTTAAACATGCATCCATTCATTTACTGATTGGAAATATTGCGACATACATTCAACAGTAACTGTAATAATGTAAAGTAAGGAAACATTCACATAAACATTCAACATTCAACCATATTCACCCATTTTACACAAGAAATAATGTGGAAACCCATATGGGAAAAACCACCAAGGTGCTCTTCATCTGGCATGAGAAATGTGCATAGCGCCTTGTAGTCTACGACTTGCAGACTATTCTGAGATATATCTAATGGACTCAGAATCTTCTTTCTCTCATGCTCTCTGGCTTATTCTTCTATCTAATCCTACTGATATGCACACAGTATGGATCGACTCTTCTACTTTACTATCTGTGCACTCAGCTACAGATTACTTCTACTAATAGTTTGTGCACTCAGTTGCAGATCTGCGACTCAACATCCTTCTACTTCTACTGGACTCCTATTCTGATTCAACAACAAACCTACAACAATACTTTTAAAATTAACAAGCTAACAACAACCAATACTGAAGCTAACTCTGTAGCTATGAAACTGTCTCATACACAGAGTGGGTTCCTCCTATTTATACAATTTACAAGAATGCACAGGGTCGATTGCGTACATCTCAGTTATTATAGACATAAGTAGCTTGTAAAATATCTCCTATTACATTAATGTCAAGCCATACTAGCCGCAAAATTCTTGCATGACATTAACCACAACCTTAACTAGCCGCGGAAATGTCTTTCATCCTACCTGTACAGGTCACTACTAGCTGCAAAAATGTCCTTTAGTATTATGTTGGTTTGTCCTTCTGCAATATGCCTTGACTTTCTCCTATCCATCTTTAACTCTTCTACCTAGCTCTTCCACTGACTTGTATCTGCATTTCCTTGTCACATCGATCCTCGTCATAACTTCCTCTTCTGTGAGCTTCCTTTCCAACCTTATCCTGCTTTTCTTCCTTCGCGTGCCCACTTTTCCTCCTGCGCTTACACGTCAGATTCTTCCTTATGCACTTTTCATGGCCCAACATATGGCACAATAGAAACGAAGAAGGCAATAAAGTATATATAGAAATTAAAAACATTGAGTCAATTATAAAAATAATAGATAAAAATGTTTGGAAATAAATTGCAGAAAAATAAGATTTACAAGGTAAATAATATAACAAGATAAATAAATTATTTTATTAAAAACAAGTTTTTTTTGTTTAAAATTAAGTTAGAGTTATAGCTAATAGTATGACTCATTTCCTATCTTAAAGAATAATATATAATATGATGATAATATATAATATGAATTTTGAGGGAAAAAATATTTTGTTAATCCAAAGTGTTTTCCAAATTTGGGGACATTGAGAAATATTCCTCAAGAAAACATAAAAATCAAAACCATTATGGTAGAAGAGGAAGTTATAGAAATATTCTGTCCTTCGGGGATATTTTGATGGAGCGTAGTTTGGGGATGAAAGTTCATGTGGAAAAGGGGATGTATATATCTCTCAGAAGCATTGGTTCAATTTTAAAGTCGGTCTTGGAGAAGGAACAAACAATTTTGCAGAATTAAATGCCATTAAACTTCTTCTTAGATAATCTTTGGATCTTAAGATAAAAAAATACATATTTTTGGAGATTCACAATTTATCTTCAATTAGATTACATTGATTAATATAGGTTACATAATATTCTTTTGGCGTCTATGTTGGAAGAGGTTCACAAGTTTAATGAAAAAATGTAAATAAAACATATTACACAGTACGGAATGTTCAATATGACGATGTAGCAAAAGCTAGTGCACTTATTCAGGAAGGTATATCGCAAATTTCAGAATATAAACAGTTTTATCAACATGAATTTATTCGTACAATTTAAAATATCAAATAGTCATGATATTTGTGGAATATATAGACTTATATACGGAAGATAGCTCTGATATTTTTTGTCTCTCTTAAGATCGGATTTTCCTAATTTGGTAGATTTTTCAACTGGAAATTCATAGTTTTCTATGGATTGTTATCTCAATGACAAGAAAGGTAAAATTAAAGATCATGTTTTGTTGAATATTTAGTGTACTATATAGGTTATATGAAGAGAAGTAAAGCATCTATTTTTTATTTGGTTAAAAACAACTGTAATAAAGATGTTGAAGTGAAGGTTTGGGTTACTATATAAATGACAAATCTTAGACTCGTGAGAACAGTTTCTAAAATTGGTTTTGTGATATATCATGTGAAAATACGATCATGTGGGGAATGTAATCTCTCTTATATATATANATGACCCAATCTGATGTAACACATGACGATAGTATTTATATTAAAGGTTATCTTTATTTACATTAAGGACTTTAATAGTATGATTAATAAATCTAAGATCAATGATAGTTATTGTAATAAAATTCATTACATTAACCATATTACTAATGTTAATATTTTTAATATTAATATCAAAAATATTATTTACATTATTACTCATAAAACATAATTAATATCATAACATTATTAATTAACATTGACGTTAATATCATTGTTGATTATGATGACAATTAGCGTCGATTAAAACCAACCTTGGTCTATAGGACCTTAAGAAAGATAATACTTGGTTTACTTTAAAACCTTGTTCATGTGCTCAAAAAGCTTGCGAAGAATATTTCCAAGCTCACTATAGTTTTGACAAGTTAGGAGGTTATAAAGGTTTATATTGTAGAAAATAGTATGAAACTCATATCTAATGTTGGTGTAAGTAGGGAACTCTAAGAGAAAGTGATTTTCATTCTCAACCTCATAGATAGTTATTAATATTAAGAGTATTAATAATAGCGTTAATAGTAACATTAACATTGATGTTTTTTTTAACAGAAACCTGGAAGATATTGTATTTATATAAAAAAGATGTATCCATCCAAGCATACAAAAAAGGAGGTTCGAGACCTGTAAAATTTATTGTTTATACCCAAAATATCAAAATTGTTTGTGCTGGAAACTAAAGACTTAAATCTGCAACTATGCCAAAATAAACTTATTTCACCCTTTTAAGGGTATATGCAAATATAGACACCTAAAAACAAAATGCAGAAAACATAGAATACCATTTGATTTTGGATTAATCCTGCTTTTTTCCTTTTGGATATTTTATTGGATGAACAACTCAGGTTTCCTCCATTTCCTGATCTCTGAAACGAGAGTCATGAATATGGTTTCTTTGAATCATGTTGACCAACCATTGTAAATCCTCCTTCATGTAGCCAATCGTGCCCATTACCTCATACAAAGCATCGATGATTTTAAGGAACCATACTTATTTAAAAGTGTAAAAATGTTGGCAAATCTTACCAATTCTTAAAATGCCAATTAGAAAATGTTTGACGATATTTTTCAAAAAATATTTTAATTTCCAAGGATTTTATATTGTTTATATAATAATTTGGCAATTTTTAGGGTGAAATTTTTTTACCCTACCAATATTGCGCGAATCAGGGCTTCAAAAAATGCAAAATGGAAAATATTTTTTTGGAGAAAAACATGGAAAAACAGCCCATGGGCTAAATTTTGCCCCTAAAATTATCCTTGATGAAAATCTCTGTGGTTTTCCTCTATTTGAGCGTCGTGGTTCCCCATATTCCAGGCCATCCATTTAACTTCCTCTGGGTTGTTACAATACCTTCTAGTACCCATCTATTCATAATATCATATATCCATCTAATGTTCTGCTTGATATCCTTAAGAGTTTCCCAGAGGTCGTCCAAAGTAATGTCCCTATATGCCATAACTCCTTGAGATAATGACAATTCAGAGTGCGCATCGAGAACTACCGCTTGAGAGATGGGAAACCAATTATTTTTTGCTATGCTTACGTAGCCCAATGAAAAAGTGAACATAGACTCTGCAGGAGAAGTTTACACATGACAATCCTTTGCTTCACAAGGAATCAAATTCACTGCACCAGGAAGAAAATACTCTATACCATAAAAGCGATTCACTGAACCACGATATTCATTCGCTACTCCAGGTAGACCTTTCACTACATAATAGCCTATCTCTATGAAAGCAACCTTTGAATCGGGAAAGGAATTAACTGCACCATGAAATTCATTCACTACACTACCAAAAAATTCTTTGCACCAGAAGAAATAGGAACATAATGACCGTATGGAGCTAGAGGAGACTTCATCAGGGATTTTTCCATGGCTCGTGTGGGTGATCTGATCCCACTGAGCGGGCTTGGGAATGCATTTAATCCCATGACATGGGCTGTGAGGAGATAGCTAGGCTCCAGATACCATGCAACCTGGCAGTTGGAGGATCGACGGTAAGTGGGGAATCCCCACCATTCAAAAAAATATCTTTTTATTTTAAATTAAAAATGTAAATTAGAGGGGAGGCCAAGCGCCAACATTATACCACCCTTAGACCCATTCATCCTTTCAAGTGTTCCTAAGGGACATAATTTATGTTTTTCAAGTAACCTTAAACCCTGTAAAAACCCATTTTTAACCTGGCTCCTTGGTTTTCCAGCTTATCTGTTTTGGAATTGTTTCCTCTGAGAATGTGGTAATAGGAGACTTGAGCATTTACAGAGATTTGTCGAATTCTCTCATAGATTCTTCAAATTTTTATTGCTCCTTTGTTGTAACCCTTTATTATTTTGTGTATTACTTGTTTGGAATCTCCCAAGACAATTAATTCCAGGATCTTGATTTGCTTAGCTAGCTCCAATCTGAAGAAAAGTGCAAGCCATTCAACTTCATTATTGGTTTTTCGACAAAGTCCCCAGGCATAAGACGAAACTATATTTCCTCTAGGATCAAAGATGATCCCACCCACACCTACCTCCCTTGGATTTCCTTTCGAGGTGCCATCAAGAAAGAGGGGGGTTGAAGTTTGACCTCAATCGCCATAGAAAGAAATCTTCTAGGTTTTTTTTGATTTCCCAAGAGTGAAGCTTAGATAAAGCTTTGGTTGGAAGAGAGTTCTGAGGCAAAATGTACTGAAACCAATTGATTTCTTCTAGACTGGTATTCTCTCAATGAGGAAAAGAGACCTATTTTGAATTTAACTTTTTTCTTATCATATTCATGGATTTGTAGGTCGCTCATTGTGGATATTCCTTTTTGTTTTAAAAAAGGAGTCTATTTCTAGCAAGCCAGATTTTCCAGCATACATTTTTGTGAACTGCATTCCAAATTCTACCAAGAGTCTTCTTCTTCCTGGTTCTCCCTAGACATCAAATTTTCCAGTTTGAGAATAGAATGGAGAGATTTCATGGGAGAAAGAAATTCCTACCAATAGAACCAAGGAAGAGTTTCCAAACAAGAATTGTGAAAGGACATTCCAGGAACAAATGGAAGGAGGTTTCTTCCATTACAGGAAATTTCAACTCAAAATGGGCCTCCTAAGAAAAATTTAATAAAATAATAGTTAAAATAATAAAATAATATTTATTAATTTTGGAGGAAGAAAAGAAAAAAACTACTTTTNTTTTTTACTCAAATTTTGATCGGGAGAGCTCGTTGGATGCATAATTAAATTTTGCATCCAATGAGTACTCACTCGACATACTTTTGATCGACCCTACTACCTCAAAAACAAGAAATACCTAAAAAAACATGATGATGATGTCATCATCATGTTTTTTAGGTATTTCTTGGTTTTGGGGTAGAGGGGTCCATAAAAAGTATGCCGAGTGGGCACTTGTTGGATGCGTAATTTAATTATGCATCTAACGAGCTCTCTCGATCGAAATTTGTGTAAAAACACGGAGATATATGTCGAAAATACAAACAAATAAAAATAAAAATTTATGATAGCTATCCCCAAATTTATATTAAAAAAGTGTTTAAGACCTATACGCTATTTCAAATTTAAAGAAATTTCATTGGCTAACACATGATGACATGGAATTTGGATTAGAGTTAAAAGGCCCATTTTGAGTTTAAATTTCCTCTAATGATTTTCAAGAGAAAGATTACATATTGAGGGCCCGTATATCCTGCACGTACTTAAGTTTTTTGCGGTTAGAAACTTATTTTTTCCAAGAGCCAAAATAAAATGTTGATATTTGGAAGTATGAATTTCAACCATTCACGCAAATTCTTTGTTGATGCCAATTTCCATTATTATTTAGGACCTGGTAGCGTTCTTTGACTGTGTAGATCCCAGTTTTTCCCCAACCTCTTATGTCTCTAGCTCAATAATTTAGAGGGGTGATGCCGTATAGGAAAGAAGTAAAAAAACTATAATCATGACGAAGGTGGGATGGGGGATTTAGTTTTTTCCAATCATTCTAGTCACCTCTTGGACCCCAAGTAGTTAGATCATTGGGTTTGTTGAGTCCTTGATCTTCCATCCATATTTGGAAACTGAGGAGATTAGCACTAGACTCTAAAGGAGGTCATCCCAGGATGGGATCAAACCAAATGTTGATTTTGCTATTGTTCCCAGGGATCCAATACATATTGTCTTTAATTAGACCAACCGTTTTTTTGCAAAGGTTCGAAATGGTGGTCCCTTTTCCTATATAGGGAAGATCTAAAGATTTAGATTTTTTTTATGTATTTTTTTCTTATTACCTCCTTCCACCATTCCTTATCTCTAGTGATCATCCTCCAAACCAATTTTTCTCTTAGTGCCCTATTCATTTTTTCAGGACCCTTGATTCCTAGCCCTCCATTGCATTTGCCCTCCAAGACTATTTCCCAATTAACCAAGTTGAATTTTCTCCCCTGTGTCTCCCCACCTTGCCGTAAAGACTTCCTTATTTCAATGTTGAAAATGTTTATTACATATTTACGTGCCATGAATATTGCGTAGGAAAAAATGGGATAGGAAGAAAGGATGGACTTAATGAGTACTACCTTTCCTACTAAGTTAAGACATATGTTACTCCAAGCCTGGATTTTATTTTTTAGTTTATGAATCAATGGAATGCAAATAGAGGTAGGAAACTTCCTATTGACTATAGGAACCCCCAGGTAAATGATGGAGGTCCATTGAAGATTTACCTTAATTCCCAAGATGTTGGATATTTCTTGGAGAATAATAGGATTTCTATTCCAACCATACATCCAAGACATTTTGGCATTAATTTGGCTCCCAAATACTTTTAGGAAAATGTCCAGATTGATTTTGAAACTTCTACAAATTTGAGTTGAGGAACTACCCAAAAGAATAGTGTCATCCGCGAACTGATCGTGACTCATTGGTTAAATGCCCCTGGAAATACTTATACCCGATAAATTTCCTTCATTGCTCAATATGTTAAGTCTTCTACTAAGAGAGTCTATTACAAGGATGTAGAGGAAGGGGGAAATTGGGAATCCTTGTTGGATTCCTCTCTGAGCTTGGAAGAATGAAGTTGGTCGACCATTTATAAGAGGATAAATCCAAGGTTTTCTTATACATGCTTTCACTCATCTTATAAAATCAACAGGGAATTCTAGTTTTTCATAAATTGAAAGATGTAGGAGTTCCTTATTCTATTAAAAGAATTTGCAAGATCTGGTTTAATATCCATGCCTACTTATTTGGGACTCTTGCTTGAATGAATAGCTTCATGTACTGGCAAAATGTTGTCATAAATCTTCCTTCCTTCTATAAAGCCTCATTGGTTTTCTGATATGAGAAGCATAATAACCTTGTTGATTCTATTGGAGATCACTTTGGAAAGGATTTTGTAGGAGGATTTGCACAAGGAGATATGCATGTATCTTTTAATGGATATCGGGTTATTCTCTTTTGGAATTAGAGAAATAAAAGTGAAATTTGGGGCGCCTCCAATCCTATATTTAGATTGGGATCATATTATCATTCTTACTAGATCTTTTTTTATTATGTTCCGACAGCTTCCATAAAAAAATATAGAGAACCCATCTAGTCCCAGAGCCTTGTCTGGGTGTAAAGTCCAAACTTCTATGTGAACCTATTCAAAAGTGATAGGCTAAGTAAGATCCTCAAGTTCTTTTTTTAACAACATAGGAATTTCGTTACTAAGAGAAAGAAGGTCCTCCTCTGAGACAATATCCTCATTTGAATATAAATATTCAAAATGCTCTTTAACCTCCCTTTTCATTTGCTCGGGGTCGCTTATTTTTTCTCCATTATATTTTGCGAATTTTTTTATTGTATTTTTCCTGCTGCATTCTTTGCACTGATAGTGGAAGAATTTGTAGTTTTGATCTTTAACTTTCAGCCATCAACATTTGTATTTTAGACAAAGTTCATCTTCTTCCTTTTGTTGGATGGCAAGGATTTTTTTGTATGTTTATTTTTGTTTCAACAAAAAATTTTGGTTACTTTATTATGCTTCATTTCCTCGTGGATTTCTTCTAAGGTATTTAATAAGGAAATGTTTTCTTTCCCTGGATGACACTGGGTTGGCAGCCATACTTTTAGCTCCCTTTTAATATTTGTTAACTTTTGTTCCCAGATGTAGCGAGGGGAACCATGATAAAAATTCTGCCAAGATTGGGAAGAAACTTCAAAAAACCCTAGAACTGATATCCATATTGCAGAAAATTTGAAGGAAAAGGGCCCAAGTTTCCAATATGCTCAAGGGAAAGAAAAATTAGCTTGTTATCTAAAAGAGAAGAAGCTAAAATTCTTGAAACCGACAGAAGGGGCTTGTCTAGGAAGGAAAAGCTTAGAAAAATTATGTCCAACCTTGCACTGATGTGCCTTGGTCTAGTGCACTTATTGATCCATGTATATTTTCCTCTCTTATGTTTAATGTGAACAAGTCTCCTAGTTGTGATTATTTATTCTAGTCTTTACCCGAAGGGATCTCTCACTTCAGAGCCTCCTTTTCCCCTTAGGGGAAATAGTAACATTAAAGTCTCCAGCTATGATGCACAAGAGATGCATGTTACCATTCCTTTGCATTTCTAGTTGGAACCATAAATATTCCTTGGCTCCATGAATTGCAGGTCCATAAAAAATTTTGATCCACCGTCTCTCATGACTGTCTAAACATTCTAGTTACAAAAAAAACCAATGGTGATTTTCTGTTGCTCAAATAAATTTAAATTTACTTTTGTCCCACCAAGTTAACATGCCTCCTTAAGATCCGTGAGCGCTATCTACTTTCACTTCTCCATTCTTCCAAAAATTCTTTAAGATGGTCAGACTGTCTTCCTCTTACATTTTTGTCTCCTATATTGTGAGGATGGAGATATTTTTTGAGAATTTGAATATTATAATGGATTCCACCTTTTGTTTTCCTCCTATACCTCTACAATTCTAGGAGAATAGATTCATTATTTTCTGGTTTTTGGGGGTGCTACTATATCCTATTTCCCTTATGTCTGGTCTCCTTCTTTCTTATCTGAAAGGTAGGATTTGACCAAATGATCTAAGTTAGACTGGTTCCCTGCTGCCTTTTCCCTTCTTGTTTCTGGATCCCTGAAGAATTTTCTGGATTTCTTCCTTTTTATTAGGGGTTCTACTTCTTTCTCTTTGATTTCTGATGTGGCCTCCATCTGAGCCTTTTCTCTGGATCTTGTTACTGATCCTCTTAAGTTTTGAGAAGAATCTGGACTTACTTTGATAAAGGGTTATGAAGGAATAGTTGGATCATAATATTTCCCTATTTCTTCCAAAACTAGTTCATTTTCCTTATTTTTTGGCTAGATGTCTTCCTTGTCTAGTATTGCTACTTCTTCTTGATCTGGAACCTCTGTGGCCAATGCTTGTAATCTGTTATTTGGGGCTTTATTCTTTTTTTGTTGGAGATTCGCCTGACTTGTACTTGCTTTGTTCCTTTTCTCCGACTGACTTTGTTCCATTCTTCTCATTTGGGACATATCCTTCTTCTAACTGGACATTCTTTTGACAACATTTTGCAAAGTTCCCGTATTGGTGACAAACCTTGCATTTGAATGGTATTTTCTCATAATATACAGTTTGAATATGAATCCAACCTTCGAGGTTAAGATTGATTTCTTCTGGTAGGCCTTTTTCTAGATCTACTTCTACACAAATTCTTGCGCAGGAGAACATTGGGGTTTTTGGCTCAGATTTGTTTATGTATTTCCCTAGCTTATTCCTAATAGCTTGGAGAGATTTATCGTTCCAACAATGTAGTAGAAGGTGTGACAACTTAACCCAAACCAGGATTAAACAAGGGATCTCCTTTTCGATTTGAAGGATAAATCCCACTTGTTGAGATACATGCCTCTCGGACCCATCAAGTACCTGCCATTCCTAAAGATTAAATATCTATCTTCTTTTTTTTCAAATAGAAAGACGAATAACCCTCTTCCACAAAATTTTTGTTGTACTTCTCCCTATATCATAGGTCGCTAGTTTTTATTCAACCAGAATTCAATAGAGCGAGGGGAAGGACAAATACTTGTAAAATGACCATCCAAACCTCTTTCGTGGAGGGAAATTTCTTTATATTTGGATTCCATAAGGATAATATCACGTCTGACAGTTCAACTCTTTTGATAAATTGGAAGTCACCTCGAGTAGGTTTACCATGAGTCTGAGAGGCTATGATCCTTCTAAAACCATCCACAAGGCCAACACGCTGGTCATCTGTGGCATGGTCTAGCGAATCGATGATGGATGGGAGAGACGGTGCTGCCACTACCGTTGGAAACCCTGGCGCAATCAAACCCTAACATAGCTCATTTTTTAGTCTTTCTAGAGAGCATAGCCTCATTAAAATGGTAATCTTACCTATAAACCCTTAGTTCAATTATTACACACATAATTTATTCTGGAATGAAAACCCCATCTGTAACAAAAGAAGCGGGATATAAAATAATTTATCGAAATGATCAAGAAAAGATATCAATACACTCTAAAATGACAAATAGCCTCTTGTGTAACATCTACGTGAATTCTATTGCCTCCAATGAATTCTTTAACATTAACATTGATGTTTACAAACATTAATATGAAATATAATATTTCTTAATAACAATGTAATAATATGACTATTATTAAACTTTTTCATCATGACATAACCATATTATAGATTATTAATGGTTTTAATATTAATTAATAATAAAAAATATATATAATATTAATTAATTTTAGTTATTACCAACATAGATCCATCTTAAATTGATATCTACCAAACCTAGAGGAATCCATGTTAAAGTTGAAATAACTTTATATATCTCAAGGTTGATGAGATATTACACCATGTCCGCTCAAAAGAGTAAAATTATATTAGCATATTTCCATCTTAAATTTCCATAGATCCATCTTAGCTTTGGCTCTATCAATATCCCATGGGAATCAAATATCTTGGGGTTCAAACCTCTTTTAGAGTATTAAACTTGAGGTGTTTGCACCTCAAGTGAAGCTGACATGAATTTATCATTTTAATTACTTTTTATTTTGTGTAGTGTTACGTTACATATGTGAGAACATCTTCCCCATACTACCATATAAAGAACCTCTACTCAAAGAAATTTGTAACACACTGAACAAGTGAAAATTATTATTCATTGAATACTTTATTTATTTTTAATATTTTGATTAGATGCAATGAATTTTTTTTATTTCATAAATTGAAAATACTCAGAGGAATCAGAACTAAAGTAGTTTTTCAAAGAGTGTTTGTTGACCCACAAGGGGAAAATACAAGTGGTGAAATTTTTTGAGTGAGAACTCAAGTGATGCAGGAAGCATCCACCCAAAAATCAGGTGAAGACTCCTTATGGATTACTAAAGAGAAGAAGGAAGATAAATGGCCAAGTCCTAGGAAAAATACTATATAATAGTATGTTCATTTAGTAAGCAGGAGGATAGTGATGGATGAGGAATTGATCTGTTAATGCAAGAGATGGCACATTTAATGGATTTTATCATTGTGGTTCAAAAAACACACTCGAGTGTTCTAGAAAAAGTGAGACTTGGATACTCTAACAGTTGATTGGGAGGAATGACTATTTCAATTCTATTTTCCCAGCAGTGGTGTCAGGCTCCCTAATCTATTTTTTTATTTGTTTTAATCTTGTTAAAGTAAAATCAAGATTAGATATGAATCATAATTATGTTTTATAATAAACAGTACTATGCATCTGTTACTATTATCATTCCTATCTTATGTTATGATTTAATGTAAACTGATCTTCATTAGCCAAGAAATCGTAGATATATGGTCTTAGTATATTTTAATGAATCTTTGTTTGGGAATTCATACTTGAATCATATTTCTGAATAAAAATGGTTGTAATGTTAGCGTAATTAGGAAATATGAACGAAAAACCATTATAGATCTGGTTAATTTTTTTAATGTATCCCTGCATTTGTCCTATTAACAAATTTTAAATGTATTTGTTCAACTAATAATTCCCTAGAAGTTGATGTCTTCTTACATAGTTCATCTATGTCCTTTAAATTGTTTCAAATTAAAATTCATTTAAATTAAAACCTTGTTTCGGATTTCTTATGGCTATTTCAGGTTCCTTAAAGTATCTAAATTACGATGACATTACATAAAGGAAATTCCTTTGTATAAATAGTAAGCAAAATAAAGAATGGAGACTGTCGCTTAAAAATTTCTAGGATAAATATAGTAGATTCGAGAGGCTTTTCCTTCAAAACATCCAAGCTATATGTCGCATAAATAAATCTCTAATTGCATATGAGTAAGTTGAAATTGATCTCATCTAAACCCCAAATCATCCAAATGTAGATCAAGACTTGCTATGATTTGATTAATAAATATATACAATAAAAAACATAATATCAAGATCTGATTACTAAATCAAATAACTAATAGTTATACTACTGAAGTCGTATGGGAAACCCATTATACGAAATCAAGTTTTAGACTCTTTATAAATCTATTACAATAGCTCACAGATCTAGTTAATAAGTACACAATCAGATCTAGCAGGAACTAAACAAATCAATTTAATACAGTCATTAAATATAAACACACACAATCTCTTATCACGTTTGCCAAAATATTTACAACTCAACCGAATATCAAAGGATAATACCCAGGTGAAACTCATAAAAAAAACACCAATGGATAAACAATATGTGGTTCTAAGTCCAAAAATGACATCCATCATTTTTTATAAACCCAAAACATATACATCTAAATGAATAGTATAACATTGCAAACAAAAGAGAGGTTACGAATCCTTTTTTGTAGGACCAAGACCCATAATGGTTTAATAAATACATAGTATGAACTTATTGTGCAATAGTGGTGAAAGCTCTATTACTACATAGTCAACGAACCCAGTGAAGAACCGCTGCACCTTAACTATTAAATTAAACCTTACCTCTTGGTTGTTTGGAAGCCATTGATACAGACCGAGCAACATCCACGCTGGGAGGTTACATGCAAAATCAAACAAATTAATTAATGTCACTATATTGCTAAGAAAATATTGGTTTGGATAATGTTTAAACATAGTAGGGTTTTATCCTCACCTTTGGCATTTAAAGTAACAGGCTTGAGAGGAGGTGACTCTATCACTACTCTCGTCAGCCATCTCATAACCTGCATAATACACAATACAGTTAAAACCTTTTCATATTTATTGAAAATTTTAAAAGGAATGATGATAACATATATTAAAAGCATACCTTATACGAATGTAGAGAGGGCCAGGGGTCGTATCCTCCTTGATGTCCTTATTACTCCTCTTCTAGCAAATGATGAAGCAAACCTAAGACAGATAATTTCTTATGGATTTTTTCTAAAACAAAATTTGAAACTAAGTGGCACCAAACTGAGAATTTTTTCATACTTGGTAAAAGGAGTGGAAGGGCTAACGAATGTTTGGTCTTCTTATTCTCTGCAACAAACTAGCAATGCTGAGACCATTTGGAGGCCATTAACACTGACAAAAACCTCAAGTATATGTCACAACACAAGAAATAACTTTCATTAGAGAACTATGTAAGACACATGATGAAGACATGTAAGCAACCATGAAATGGCCAATATTTTCTTCCAATAGGAGTTGCATCCCATCTAGCACGAGAAATAAATCCCTAGACATAGTAAGAACCATGATAATCCCCTGTTAAAACAACTTCTAGCGATTGTCACAGATGGAGGGTCGAGATCCATCTCAGACACACATATTAACTTGCCATTAAACTCTTGGCTACGATATCAACTCGCATCCAGTGCAGAGTTAATGTCCCAAGAACAAACTACAATTTATGTGTGGAATTCACCTTGTATCTCCCTGTAAGATTATGGGTCAAACCATATTATAACATAAACAATGTTTTATGCTAAGGTCTAAGTGGGATCACGACTATGGTTTTTAACACCATAGTCCCCAAACCTTATTTCATCACCAAAAATTTAAACCATGCTTGTGCTAAGGCCCTTTTTCTTTAAACTCTTGCTAGCGTTTGGAACTAGGTTTTAGTTGATAGGACTAAGCCATAGCCTTTAGGTTTATAATCCCTATAAAAAAACAATGCTTAACCTAAGAATAAAAAGCAGTAACAACATCACCTTAAGGTTTGGTGTTAGGGTCATTGTTGCCCATATGTAAATGTCATATGAAGTTTAACCTTCCCATTCAATTAAGAATCAATTATAAGTTATTTTACACATAATGACCAATATTTCATGCTACGACCATATTTTACATGTTATGACAATTTACTAAAATAAAGGAATAAAAGAAAAAAAATACCTTTGAATTTATAGGTTTGTGACAGAATGGTATCATAGCATGGTTACAACACTTGGCATGAACAATCCCAACACTAAAACTAATGAAACCAGAAAAATAACTTTATCCTATTATTGTTTGATTCTCTTACAAACATGAAGAGAATAATAACTTTGTTTTTGCAGGAAATTATGGCAAGTGTATGAATATCTGCGAAAGAGGAATCTCATCCTAGGAATCCAGTGAACAATGAAGAGGGTAATCTAAGGGAGGGTGAAATGTGGGTAAATATTAATGAAAGTTGAACCCTAAAACCATTTGAATTACAACAAATTGTTAAATAATTAAGAGCATAATTAAAAATAGTTAAATAAGAGAACGAACACATTCTAAAGGCACGATAAGAGTTCAATATCATTCTTCTGTCCAAACTACACAGTAATGAAAGAGAGAAAAATAAAGAACCTGCACTTAACATGAAAAAAACTACACCTTACAAACGTAAGGGAAGGAAACTGGATTTTTCCAAACATGAGACTGAATCTTCAAGTGAAGAACCAGCCAAGCACAATACAAAAAAACATAAGGATTCTAGTGAAAGTAGTGATAGTAATCAAAATAAAAAGAAATAAAAACCTTTTAAATAAATTTCCGGTGAATTCAAAAAGATCAAACCTCCTATGTTTAACAGAGATATTGAGAAAGGAGAAGAAGTAGAAGCTTGGTTGTCCGGAATGAAGAAATATTCCCATATTTATAACTCATCCAATAAATTAAAGAAAAAACTGCCCATCTATAATTTAACAAGAAAACCAGATATTTGGTGGCAAGACAAAAAAAGTAAATGGAATAAAAGAATGTTATGTAACATGTAAAACCTTCAAGAAATTTTTTAAATGAAACTATCTTTTAGAACATTAATATGAAGAAAAGTAAAAATAATTTTATGAATTAAGGTTAGGCGCTATGACCATGAAAGAACTTTGTAGTAAATTCTGAATATTACTTCGTTATGTGCCTTATATAATAGACGAAAAACCAAAAATAAAATGCTTTCTCGTCGGTTTGCCTCTTATGGTTAAAGAGATGATTGATTACGAAAATTCAAAAAATATGGAAGAGGCAGTGAGAAAGGAAAAATTCTGTTATGATCAGAATAAGAATAAAAGAGAAAATATACCTAAATGAAAAACTAAAATACGTGCCAATTTTGAACAGAAAAAGAAGAATAATAAGTTCTATAAGAACACTAGGAATAGCTGGGGATCTCAAGGGAATAATAATAAAATATTTAAACCAATGAATCCTATACAAAAAGAAATAGAACCACCCACTACCTTTAATAAAAACATTGCACAGAGGGAACCACTAAAATGCTGGGAATGTGGCGAGCCACATTCCTTTAAAGACTTCCCCATAAGCAAGAATTTTTTTAATAATGTTCACTCAATGAAAGAAGTTTCTACAATTGGGGATATGGCGAGAAGCATGCCCAAAATTAGTGTCGTATTTGAGAAACAACAAGCATACCATCAAACTTCAATGGTCTAAATCGAAGGTATGATAAAAAAAACCCATCTCTATATTAATTGATCCTGGTGCAATTTTAAGTTATGTATCACTTAGGGTTGTAGAGTTATGTAAATTACAACAAGATAAGTTTGAAAAATATTTGTTGGTACAACTAGCCATATGCACCAAATGAAAGGTAACTACTTATGTGAAAAAAAAGTGAAATTATGATGAATGAATTGAATACGTATGCTACTTTAAATATCTTACCATTAGGGTCTTATGATTTGCTGATAGGAATGGGATCGTTATAAAAACATATGGTTATGTTAAAGTGATTCAATAGAAAATTTACATGTATGGAGGATAAGGGAAATACAACTAATGTAAAAGAAATTCCTAGAAAAGTTACCATCAGAGAAATATCTTCCTTGCAAATGAAAATATTTTTACGTACAAGATGCAAGGTTTTGCATTCTATGTAATGGATTACAAGGATAAACATAACGAACTTAAAATAGAGGATATACTAATCTTAAAATATTTTAAATAAATATTTCCAGAAGAAGTTCCTGGACTACCTCTGAAAAGGGACATAAACTTTACGGTTGATCTAGTATTGGGAGTGGTACCAGCATCAAAATATCCCTATCAGATGAATATAATAAAAATTACTAAAATTAAATCACAATTACAATAACTAATTGATAAAAAGTACATTTTACCTAGTGTGTGCATAAGGGGAGCATCTGTCTTATTCATAAAGAAAAAGATGGCACTTTAAGACTATCCATAGACTATCAACAATTAAAAAACATGACTATTAAAATTGATATCCTTTTCCTCAGATAGACGATCTGTTTGATCGATTCCAAGGGGAAACCATCTTCTCCAAAATGTATTTAAGATCTGTATACCATCAGGTACAGATATTGGATGAAGACATCTTTAAAATTGTTTTTAGAACCCGATATTTTCATTACGATTTTTTTGTAATGCCCTTTGGTTTATGAAACACACATGCAACTTTTATCTCCTTAATGAATTGTATTTAAAGTAAATACTTAGATAAATTTGTAGTCGTCTTTATCAATGACATATTGATTTACTCTAAGAATAAACAATAGCACGAAGAGCATTTAAAAATAATTTTACAAGTGTTAAGAGAACAACAAGTTATTTCTAAGTTTAGCAAGTTCGACATATTCAAAGACAAAATCCAGCATCTAGGACACGTGGTTTCTAAATATCCAAAATATCAGTCGATCCCAATAAGATTAAGGTATCATTGGATGTCATGTTCCAAAGAATGTAATTGACATAAAATCATTCATGGGGATTACTGGCTATTACCGAAAATTGATTGAAGGGTTTTATAATATAGCTTACCCCATAACTTCAATGCAGAATAAAGGTAAGAAGTTTGATTGGAGCGAAAAAATGTACTGAATTTTCTAATAAACTAAAACACCCGTTAGCCACGTCTCTTATATTAAATATTGTTGATCCTTTTGAGGATTTCGTCATATGCACTGATGCATGTAAAGAAGGATTAGGCGGGGCACTAATTCAAGAAAATTATGTCGTGACCTACGAGTCTAGGAAGTTAAAAGAATATGAGAAGAATTATGCTACTCATGACCATGAGAGGTTCAATCAGTGAACTTGTTACATAGAATGATCATTCGTAGGATATTAAATAATATCCTTAATTTCACTAAATATTGGAAAATGCCTCCTGAAACTGTAATGTTGAACCCCCCTCCCAATATACCTTTCCAATTAAGAAAACCCCTACTTTCACAAAATATTGTAGGTATCCATTTTTATCAACCCATTTTTAGTACCCCCTTTATATCATATTATCAACTTGTAATAAACAATATCCCTAATGCTTCTTAGTATAACAAAACCTGATACTAAATAAAATAGTAGTATATTTCTAATAATAATCCCACCATGATGTATGAATAACAAACTCCGATGAAAAAAACCTAATGCTTTCCTGCATCAAACCCTACCTCCACAGGTCTGACAGCTCTGGTCCAAGCCCTAGATCTGAGCACGCAATCATGGCCACAGACGCAGGGGGGACAACTGGTCCCTCCTTGTACCCCTCCACAATTGACAGCCACACGCAGCAGTAGGGAGATGTTCCTAGCATCAAATCTCCCATGATCATGGAGCCCTCGCTGGAAAACAAGATTGATCGATCCAGTCAGCCAAAACATTCACCCAAGACCAATACTTGCTTGGCCAAATCTGTGGATCAACCCTGCATCAATCTCCTGCCGTTCAGAATCAATGCCTGTATTGAGTACATGAAAATGTACACCCTCATAGGTAAATTCATGGGAATCTAGCCCACAGAAAAAGATCTTCTCCACTGGATCACAGAAAAATGGAGACCGAAAGCCCAATTTGATGTCGAGTTGGGTTCAAAAGGATTCTTCACCATCATCTTCACACTCCTTGAAGACAAATATCAAGTTTTGGAAGGTGGGTCATACTTCTTCAATTCCGCGGGACTCTTTCTCAAGAACTGGATAGAATGCTTCAAACCAGATATAGAGAACTTCGTATGGGAACCTGTTTGGGTCAGGATGTACTCGCTACCGTAAGACGACTGGGATGAGGAAACCCTAAGAGAAATCGGCAATGCCCTCAGAGAATTTGTCAAAATTGCTTATCAAACCAAGCAGCAAAGGTACACCTCTTATGCCTGCATCTGCGTCTATATGCATAAGCCAAATCATTACCAGATTCCATCATGCTAGCTCATGAGGACACTAAATGGATCCAGCCACTAGACTATTAGCAAATACCATTTCAATGCTGCAAATGTCATGATCATGGGACCTCTTTAGGGATTGCCCCCAAAACAAGGTCCACACAGAAAACAAGAAAACCACACCTGCAGATGAAGAGGGCTTCCAGAAAATATCCAATAGAAGGAAACAAGGCACGGTGAAAAACCCCACCATTAAAACCGTTATTCCCCCAATAAGCAACAACTTCAGGATTCTTGTCACCCAACCAATGGATACAGGCAAAGACTCAGACGAGGCTCGCCCCACTGTCAAATTTCCACACCAAGAGTAGAACAAAGGCAAGAAAAAGGAAGAATCAAGTTATAACCACAAGACTGATGCACATGCAGAGTAAATAAGGATGCAAACCAAGGATTAGATACAAGAGATCCCCCTCCCCACTATTGAGACGGAAGTCCCAATGGAGGAGGTAAGGGGAGGAATAGATATGAAAGGATTATATCTTGTATGTCTCAAAGAAGCATGCAAAAATAACACCATGCATGTGATCACCCCAAAACAGATTCAATTACTCATCGACATCCTGCATTAACCCAGTACCAGATCAAAATTAGGGGTCGCGATAAGCCATCTCAAAGACTAAAAAAAAAATCAAGGAAGCAAAAAAAAAGGTATAAAATAAAACATGCAAAGATTATCCGTGCTGGCTTCCAACCTGGTTGATTCAGGGCAATACTTCCAACTTATGGAATTCTCCCCCTCCAACCCATCAGTTACCGAATGAAAGTCATCTCCTGTAATATCAGAGGCATTAACAGCCCAAACAAGCACATAATTCTCAATAAAAATATTTACCAAGAAAAAACCTCCATCCTCATGCTACAAGAAACCAAATCCAACTCCACTTCTCTAAACTCCATCATCCCCAAGCTCTGGAAAGGTAGTCAAAGCATCTTGATTGACTCCTTTGGAGCCTTCGGTGGCCTCACTATTGTCTAGAATCCTTTGGAGGTTGATCTGCATAACTTTTTAGCCACTAGATGCTCAATCATAGCCAACTTCCACATTTTAGGTACTACTATACATGGAAGAATTACAAATGTACATGGACCCAAATCCCTACACAAAAAATCGCCTTCCTTTTTTTTCTCCATTGGCTCGTAATTGATCAACCAACTGATAAAGATATTTTGGGAGGAGACTTCAACCTCATCACCTCCCTCCAGTACAGAAGGGGGGGTCATTGGATTCTCTCTCCAGAGGACAAACGTTTCAAGTAATTCATCGACAATAATGGTTTAATTGACTTGCAGACCAATAATGGCATCCACACCTGGAACAATCGTCGAGGGGGAGATTCCCAAATTGCCAGTAAGTTAGATCGCTTCCTCATCTTGAAAACCCTCATGATGAGAAATGAGGAACTATTTGCTTCCATTCTCCCCACTGTAGGTTCTAATCATTGGCCTATCAGCCTTCAATGGCAGGTTAGCGACAGAACCAAAAGAAAGCCCTTCCGTTTTGAAACTTTTTGGATTTATCATCTGGATTTCAACGAAATGGTAAGCATCTAGTGGAAGAGTACTCAGGTAACAGGCTCAACCTACATGTACAGAATGCATTCCAAGCCCAAAATTCTCAAATCCCATCGAAAACTATGGAACGAACATAGCTTTGGAAACATTTTTTCTTGTAAATCCATCCTAGAACAGGAACTAGCGCTTCTCCAGCAACACATCATTTCGAATGGAAGAACTGAGCAGGATAATCAACAGGATATCTTACTTCTTTCTAAGATCAAAGAACGACCCAAACATGAAGAAACCCTATGGATGCATAAAGCTAGAATTAAATGGCTTAAAGAGGGGGAACACAATATGGCCTTCTTCCACCATTCCACTATACAACACCGGATGCACAACATGATCTCTCGACTCAAGAACGAGGAAGGAGAATTTCTTCAAATGCATCAAGATATAGAAGAAGTGCTAGTACCCTACTATGATAATCTCTTATCGGAGGAAATCATGGATCGAGAGGAAGCGCAACAACATGTCACCTCTCACATCCCTACCCTTATAACTAAAGAACAAAACTGCATGTTGATGAGAGTCATCACTTTGAAAGAAGTTGAAACTGCTATCAATCAGATGAAGGAAGACAATTCCCCTAGACCAGATGGATTCTCTGTCAATTTCTTCCATGCATGTTGGGATATGCTAAAGCATGAAATTTGGGAACTGGTAGAATATTTAAGGCACAATCAAAAGATTCTCCCATCTGTCAATGATACCTTCCTCACACTCATCCCCAAGGAATCCAATGTCTCCACACCTAACAAGTTCAAGCCTATCTCCCCCTACAAAATTGTTACCAAAGTCATAGACAATCGCCTCAAACCACTCCTTCCCTCCCTTATTTCCTTGGAACAAATTGGTTATGTCAAATGATGTCAATTCTTGGATGGAATCATTTTTGCACACAAATTCATACACTCCCTCAAGACTACTAAAAATCCTGGCATGATGCTCAAACTTGATCTCTCCAAAGCCTTCCATAAACTAAACTAGAACTTCATTGGAAAAATCTTGAGGGATTTTGGTTTCCATCACTCATGGATAAAGTGGATTCTCAGCCTCGTTACCACACCCTTACTCTTTGTTCTAATAAATGGGGTCCTTTCAAATCCCTTCAACCTTCCCGAGGAATTAGACAAGGTGACTCTCTTTCAGCTTTCCTATTCATTCTAATGTCGAAATGCTTATGATGCATGCTCAAGAACACTAATGCCACAGGTTCTTTGAAAGGTCTCTCTCTTCATGATCATCCTCCCCTTACTCACCAGTAGTTTGTATATGGAAAACTCATCATACATCCCTCTGTTCAAGAATCCTGCTATTTCAACAACATCCTCACCACCTTTTCCAAAGCTTCTAGAATGACCATTAATCTTCAGAAATCCAATATTTTCTTCTTTAACACTCATTTAGCCACTCAGAGGAACGTCACCCATATCCTGGGTTTCAAGGCTTCCAAACTCCATTCCAATACCTTGGAGCCCCTCTAACTGACTCTTCCCTCAAACACTCTTCTTGAAAGGATCTCCTAGCCAAGATGGAATCGCGCCTAACTCTTTGGAACCTTCGCTCCCTCAACTTGGCTAGCAGGATGGTACTCATCAAATATGTCCTTCAAGCAATTCCTCTTTAACTTTTCTCTATCCTGGCTGCCCCCAAATGGGTAGTCAAGGCCATCTACACTCTCCAAAGATCCTTCCTTTGGAAAGGAATCAATCAGAGGCATCAGTGGGCCCTGGTTAAATGGGATACTATCTGTAAGACCAAATTAGAGGGAGGCCTAGGGCTAAGAGATCTAGACATCAACAATGAGATCCTCAGTGCCAAAATATGGTCGAATTGGGTTACCAAAAATAATAGCTTATGGGATCAATTATGGAACAAAAAGTATGCGGTTGATTGGTCTCCCATCCATCTAGTTCGCTTCTCGCAAGACATCAACGGCTCCCTAATCTAGAATGCATCCAATTCACAAATACCGATAATAAAAAATCACAGTTTCTGGGAAATACATGATGGATCAGCTGCCAACTTCTAGACTGACTCCTGGAACCACCTGCCCTCCCTAGGAGACTCTTTCAATTTGCACAGGTTTCATGATTGCTTCTCGATCCCTCAACATGAAAAATTTAATTCCTTTTGTAGGACCCATTCACATCAACAACTACGGGATTGGATCTTCCATGAGCAATGGTCCCCAACAACAATAATAGGCATTCTAAGAAGCTTTATGGAATCAAATTCAACAGCTCTCCATCCGCATTAGACATGGCCCAGATATCCTCCACTAGGGATAGAAAACCCTAGGTATGTTCAGCATCAAAGAATCTTATCACATCAGAATAAGCTCGTCGGACCAACAAGACCTCTCATGGCTAAATATCTAGAAACTCTAAAACTAGCCCAAAGTCACCATCTTCCTTTGGCAAGTTCTTCACAGAAGAATACTCACCTAGGATAACCTGATTAAAAGGGGCTTCACAGGACCCTCTCAGTGTCCTTTATGCCAAGAACAGGAGGAAACCATGGAGAATCTCTTGAATCAATGCACCCTATACAACCAATTTTGGAACAAAACGACTGCTCTATGTAGAAGAAATGATCGACAACAGGGAAACATCGCTAACACCATCAAGAATTGGCATGATCACCCTTATGAGAGCCCCATCCTCAACATACTATGGCAGCTCATCCCTATGTTTCTGATCTGGAATATATGGAAGGAATGCAACAGCAAAATATTTGAAGGAAAATAAAATCCCATTGACACTATCTGGAATCACATAAGACTGAATCTCAAAGAAACCACGATGCTATCCAACTAGTCAGATCAGGATATCAAAGCCAATCCTCAAGAAAAATCTATCCTCACTAACTCACTCATTTTCTCCACTGCGCAAAGCGATCTCTTGAGGCCTTTGTGGCCTAGGCCCTGTTATCCAGACTTCTGGTCTCCCCCGCCTCAGGGATTTTTCAAATTCAACTTTGATGGCACCGCGAAGGGAAATCCTGGGCAAGCAGGCTTCAGAGGGGTTTTCAGAAATGACAATGGAAAAATACGGAACATTTACTACGATAAATTAGGGTGGGAAAGTAATAATGTGCCCAAACTAATGGGACTGTTGCAAGGTATCATCACTACAAAGAATCAGGGATCCTTTCCCCTCATTGCGGAAGGAGACTCTGATCTCATTCTGAAAATGGCCACCAAACTTCAAAATGGCTCAAGTAGTCGTAAAGTCTCCTTTTATTGGAGGTTAGAACATGAATTGAAACAACTCGCGGATCTCCTCTCTGAACCTATGGAAATCACCTTCCAACATGTTAGGCAGGAAGAAAACTCCTTAGCAGAAAAAATAGTTAACAAAGGCATCCTCTCTCACTCTTTTATGCATACCTTTACCCTGGGGGAAATACTAGACAACAATCTCAAGGAGGAGTGTTTACAAATAGCTGCCAAAGACCAGACCCCAGATGTGGGTGATAGAAGACACGACATGGAGGACAAAATGGTTAATGATGATGTGGGCATGAACGTGGATGTGGACATGGATGTTGATGTGGACATGGCTGTGAAGATGGAAATGGAAGTGGACAAGGACAAGGCACAGGATGACATGGTCGAGGAAGGATAGGTGGACGATGGCTGGTTGCATGCATCTCAGCACCCTCTAGCATCTAACACCCTTTCGGTGCATGATGAGAATGGAGAACTCTTCGCTAGTGATCGAACTCCGGCCAACTCTGTTGATGATGCCCGGAAGAGCTAGTCCCCTCATCAATTAAGGCTGAGAAGGAAATGTGCAAAGCAGTAAAGGCTCTCAATTATGCCCATCAAGCTAGGTGCAATATTGCTCCCTCCCTTTTCATTGTCCATCAGCTCCAGCATTTCACCAACCGTTCCCATCTCAAGATCCATCTGTCCAGACTCTGTTTATCCACGCACAACCCAGTCTGCACGAAGCTCCGCTCCCCTAGTGTTGGCCATAGCAATTCGTACTCAAGAATTCTCATGTCGCCATGACAAAGAGGACCTCCTAGAGGCGGGAGAGGGTGGGGTAGGGTTGGAAACCCTACAGAGCCACCATTCCACTTGAATGCTAGAAAAAGGGGATATGAAGCTAAGATTCTAGAAGCCATGAGATCCCTAGTCAATGACTGGGAAGACGAAATTTTAGGATCCCTTACTACAGCCACCCGGAACACTTCCCATAGGGGAAATTACTGGGTTTTTCAAAATATGCTCACCAGAATCATTCTTCGAGTTGTCAACCCTCCACCGAACGACATTGACATCCTCAACCCTGATCAGCCACATCTGCCCCCACTTCCTCCTCCTCTTTTTTTGCCTCCTGCTCCTTCACTCATCCCCATTCCACCCCCTCTACCCCCCCCTGAGCCAACGTACCCTCATGTCTCCTCAGTGCCAGTTTGTGAGGAAGAAAGGAAAGGCTATCAGGAAGACGTCTCCTATGCTTTCCAAACAACCTCCACCGGACTCTAACAATTCCATGAAGAATGAATCCATAGGAGGCTGCAAGGAACTAGAACAGAAGCAGAAGAATGGCATTAGAAAGAATCATGAACTACAATGGGGAACATAATACAACTTCCCAATCATCGAGGTTCCTTACGAGCCGCTTTGATGCCAGGTGTTGTGATTCTCCAGATGTCTCGAATACACAAGTTTTTAGATTTATCGTCTTTTCAGTCTATGACAGTTGTCTAGCCAAAGCTAGCCTATTTTTTAATTTTCTGCTCAATAATTTTGAGGATTGTTAAGATCTGTTTTCCCCTTAAAGGGGAGGATCACTTTTTGAACTCTTGGACTGCCTCTTCTGGCTCAATTTTGTGTTTTCATAATACAAAGACCTATATCACTATTTGTACATTTATCTTTACTTAATAGATTAGAACTGAACTTACAAAAAACATAATGATCCCACCATAAGTGAAGGGGTCACTAATAATTTTGTAGCGTTGGATATTGGAAGACCCAACGAAATAGTAACGAGGTAGGAAAAATGAGTAAAAGGTAACGATTCAAGAGATCAATGTAACAAAGAAAGTAAAAGAGTGATAGTCCAATAATTATTGCAATGTTTAGAAAATATGAGAATTTTATATGTTTCACACCACAGCCTACCAATCTAGCAATTTTAAATCATGTAAATAGAAGTATATCCATAGAGAGATTGTGTTTTCTATAAGATTAATAAACTAAAATCCATAAATATGAAAAATCAAAACCCTTTTGTGGGGAGACTTCCCTACCTTCCTATTAAAATAAACATCGTTGATGTTTGAACCCAAATGAACATAGAAAAATTCCTTTCACTTTCCAATAACACCCTATGATCATGTGCATAGCTTGGATTTGGATCATTCACAAAATGCAATGATTTGACTCCATTTCCTCTACATTTATTCTTGCAATCAAGAGAATTGACAACGTCTAGTTACCGTTTCTTGCGTTATACCTAGTTTTTTTTATCTTTACAAGAGAGGGAAAAATCTCCATTGTTAAGTTTGAACAATTGAATAGTTATAAAGAAAAAGAGTTGGTGAAACTTATTTGGTACCATTTCATGGTAACAATAACACATAGGGTATGTAAATAAGAATTTATATTTTCACTTATGTTCATGTCTGTTCGAAGAAAATATCAAAATGCATGCCTTTCATATAAGAATTGAAATTACAATTATGAATGTGTCAAATATAACATGACAACCTACCAACTATTCCTAACCGACAATGTGAGAATACAAAAGCTTGAAATAAATAAATAGTCAAGAAATATTGATCTAATTTTTCTTGGTTCTAGTGAGACAAGAAATATGGATCACACTTGTATTTCTTGTCATAAAGCAAGGTTTGATTGAAACTCAATACGCATCCAAACCCCAACCTAAAAAAGGTATTCTTAGAAAGAAAGAGATTATAAGTTCAATGATTTGGCAGTATAAATTCACCCCACGATTTGGAGGTTATTATTTAGTAGCAGTTACGATTGATATGAATCCATCCCATGGTTTGTAGGCATGAATATAGCCCATGATTAGGAGGCTATTCCTTAGAAAAAACTAGGACTAATATGAATGCAAACCATGATTTAAAGGTGTGAATTGAGCCCATGATTTGGAGGTATGAATCCATCCCACTATTTCGAGGTTATTCCTCACCCTGCACAAATAAAATAAATCCCAATATGTATATTACTATGTCAAATTAAAAAACTCCCATTGACCCCTTAATACGAGGCAATATATTTTTGAGTATTTTAGGAGTATTCAAACCCCCATATGAATGTACATGATATGATATTTCCTCAGCAGTGAATCCTCCGGGCTCATGAATTAGAACTTGTTGTTGTCATACACGCACTAAGAATGTGGCGACACTACCTCATTGGAAGAAGATTCTTACTAGTGTCAGATAACATAAGCCTAAATTACGTGTTTGACCAACAAAACCTTAATGCTAGACAAGCTAGGTGGTTTTCATTTTTAAGTGAATATGACTCCGAAATAAAACATATAAAAGGAAAAGAGAATAGGGTTGCACATGCTTTAAGTCGTCACACAAAATTACTGTATGCGAGCAGTAGATATGCATCAGATTTAGAAAATAAAATATAAATTGTAGGAAATTTTGATAAATAATATCAAACCCTCAAAGAAAATACTACAAAATAGAAAAGGAACCAAATAAAAATAGATCTTAGTCTGAATGGAAGAGGGTTATTACTACATAAAGGCATCTTATATATACAAAATTCAGCGGGTATTAAACTAATTGTTATGGATGAATTACATAAATGACTGTATTTAGGACACCCTGGATACCATAAAATTATCACTATGATGAGAAAGGAATTCTTCTGGCCTAATATGAAAAAAGAAGTAGCAGAATATTTAGCACGTTGCATTGAATGTTAACATGTAAATGTTGAACACCAACATCCTGCAGGCTTACTGCAGCCACTACCCATTCTAGAATGGAAATGGTAATTAATCAACATGGATTTCATAACAGGTTTACCTAAGAATTTTAAACAACATGACTCAATCATAGTCATAGTGGAAAAATTAAGTAAAGAAACTCATTTTATTCCAGTAAAATCTACTTATAAGGATGCTAACATTGCTGATATATTTATGAAAGAATTTTTCATGTTACATGGACTACCTAAAATAGTAATCTCAGATAGATATGCAAAATTAATAGGCAATTTTTGGAAATCCTTGTTTAAAGGACTAGGAACACACTTAAATTTCAGCACTACATATCATCCTTAATTAGATGGAAAAACTGAAAGAGTAAATCTGATTCTAGAATACATCCTTAAAATGTACGTAACGGGTCAACATGGTAAGTGGGAAGATTAGTTGCACTTAGTAGAGTTTTATGACAAAAATCATTTCCAAATATTGGATGGAATGAGTCCCTTTGAAATTTTGTATGGATGAAAATGTAACACTCCACCAGAGAAGTCTTACCAATAGGTTAATGTTAGGTCCTCAGTTGTTGAAATATATGGAACTAACAGTGAAACATGTACAACAAAATTTTAAGGATGCTCAAGACAAGAAAAATAATTATGTCGATTTGAAAACAAATCCTCGAGAGTTCCAAGAAAGTGAGAATGTATATATAAAGGTAAAACCCAAGAAAATATCCCTAAGATTGGGAAGATATGTTACTGCAGACCAGGTGAGTTTCGAACTATATTGTTGGAAATTAGGTTTAGCGCAGCCCATTAGTTTCGTGACATGGACTAATCGCCTTCTCGAGATCCTAACTCTAGAGATTGTGGAGGAGATTAATACTTGTGGGTTTTGGTCTAATGGAAATCATGATTCCAACACAACTTGCTCAAAATCATCTCAAGAATCCTTTTGGAGTGCTAAAGAGAAGGAGTCTCATAAATGACCAAGTCCTAGGAAAAATACTATATAATAGTATGTCCATTTAGCAACCACGAGGCTAGATATGGTGTATTGATTGGATTTTGTCCTCGTGGTTAAACAAATACAGTCGGGGGTTCTGGAGAAAGTGAGACTTGTATGTTGTAGGAGTTGGTTGGGAGGAATGGTTGTTTCAGTTATGTTTTCCTGATATTGGTGTCAGGTTACCTATTATATTTTATTATTTGTTTTAATATTGTTAAATTAAAATTCAAGTTTAGATATGAATTGTAACTATGTTTTATAGTAAATGGTACCATCCATCTATTCCTACTATCTTTCCTATCTTAAGTTATGATGTAATGTAAACTAGTCTTCATTAGCCGAGAAATCATCGATATATGGTCTTATGTAATGTCCCCAAAAATTGAAGATAAAAAAAAAAATTATTAGGCTAGTAAAACCTACCTATGCTGGACATTATTGAACTTGCGGAATATAACACACACTAAATGTACCACTGTTTAGTCCTAAGTTGTTCTTAAGTTCTCATCTTACTTTCAGTTATGATTATTACTATGTTTTACTTAGGATGTAATAATGTTGATTACTACATTGTTATTATGGTTATACATTTCTATTTATGTGTTGATACTTGATGATATGATTTGTTAAATTCAGAATGTGTTTACTTAAGGTTTACATGGTTCTAACTTATCTTTGTTCTTGGAAACAAAGTCGACGGAGTGGCTGGACTAGTTCTCCCATGGAGCTTCCTGAGAGGTAAAAGTTCCTACTTGTCTAGCAGGCTTACTTAGTTCTATTGAACTAAAGCACTCTTAACTTGTTTACGTGAAGGTGTACTTATGCTCACACCTAGTGAAACTTACCATTTGTTATTATTACTTCTTACATACCTGGTTTGATCACAACGTAATTACCCTGCTTATTCTCTATAAAACCTAGACTGATTATCTAAGTGATGCCTATTATTCTTTATATGTTACTGATCAACTGTTCGTACTTTTAACCTATTTGTATTTCATGTTTATTTATTAAAAGTATTAACATATAATTGTATTGTTCTTGGCAGGTTTATAAACGTTGGTTAAAACCCACTTCTGGAATTTTTAGTTAACAAGTTTACCATGGCATTTTTCATATGCCATGGTTCTAAGATTAATGCTTAGGGAAATGAATAAGAAATGGTTTAAGTCTTAATCCTATTGTATACGTTGTATATAATACTATACTTGGTATTAAGCTTTGGGTGGAGAATTATATAATAGTTCAACGTTACATGATGGGGCTTTAACGCTCCTGCATAACATGGAGACAAACGATATTGGGTCGATTATGAACTATAGAAAAATGGGTTTTAGAAGTTTGATAGTGGGTCACAAGATGGTGCCATTAATGTATCTTGGGGTTTGGGGCAGCCGAAGCTTAGGGATTGGCTCCACGAAGGACCTTGTCATTTGGTTTTGTTGGTTGTTTTCTCTTGGCTATGTGCAGTGTATTGAAGGTGACTTCTAGGTTATCGAGTGTATGGCATCATTTGGATTTACAACATTTGATGTTTGTTTTGTGGCTCATTCATCTTTCATACTTCTCATCCTTCATTGCTTGGTGGTTGCAATGGTGCCATGGCCATTAGACGACTGTGTAAACTCGATTTAAGACTTTAATAGTTATTGTGTAAATAAATTTATGCTGTGTTGTTGTTATTTAAGATTTTGGTTTTTATGTGGCATTCACATTCATGGTTGGTTTATGTATTTTGCTTCCATTAATATACTTATCTGTAAGATTGTGACATCGTATAGTTGAGGCCATGCCGTGAATTACATGAGCGCTCTCCATCACAGCCGTGATAGCTCAGATGGTTGCATACTTTACTATTTTGATTATTAATGTGTAATGTGGAATGTAGAAGAATCGTGAGTGTAAAACCTAGATGGCTATCATTGCTATAGGTTGATTTGTTGACAGGGCATAAGATATCTTAGGGTTTATTTTAGGGGACTATGTATTTATTTAATGTGGCCGAGGTCGTGGTTACAACGTAGGTGCATAAGGGTGAGGTTCTCATGACCTCATTGTAGTGAATTTATTTTAATGTTACAGACTGCATACACTCTGTGTATAGCGTGGCCTTGATAAATGTAGAATGATTTTTCAAGATTCGAATCTTGGTAGTTTCTAATACAATGAACTTGTAATAATTGGGTGGTTGCGATTTGGGGCTTAAGTGCCCATAGAATTCGATTCCTACCATCTCTTGTATAATTACTTGGACTGTGTAAAATATTATGATGAGGTTTATAAATCAGTTCTCGTGTAGTAATGTTTGCTGTATATTTTAATACAAAGGGAATCGTAGTTGATGTAAGCAAAAAATGCAATGGTCATCTATAGGATTCATTCCTGCGATCTCAATGTAATTACATGGTTTTAATTGTTTTAGATAGAATGAAGGATTGGTTATTTAAATGATTATTGCGTATAAATAATAATGTGGATTTTATTCAGGCCTTGTATCTTGTGGATGTGATTCTTATTATGCATATTTATAATATAATACAGTTGTGGATTTAATTAGGAAAAGGAACTTGATCTTAGACCATTGAATGGTATCGATACTTACTCTGTTTATTTTCTTATGATGATGTTATTTTAATGGACATGATTCGGTATTTAGCGTATATTTAGTTATTCAGACCTTGAAAGGTCTTGTCTGATGTTTATCTTAGATTTAATATTGTGATGATAGATTAGATTTATAATTATATTTTATAACTATTAGTATATATATACCAATAGTATACTCGTTATATACTAATAGTATTCTTAGTTAGTTTTCTTGTTATTAGAATTAGATGATACTAAATTAAATCTAGGTTTTAATTGCAGCATGGCTCTTTTGACATATGAAATATGTCAGTAAAGTATATAGTTCAAATAAACAGCTAGGTAATAGATCTAAAATAAAACCTAGTTTGTAATTAACATAGTTTCAGTAGTAAAAATAATACAAGAATGAAACTAAGCTGCAAACCATTGATAAACATTTATACATGAATTAAAATTGTAGAAGTAAACTAAATGAATAAACCCTGGCTAAATCTGGCATAGAAAAATAACTTACATCCTAGGGTTATAATTTAAAATGTAAAACCTAGGAGATTTAAATAGAAAACAAACATAGAGGGTTAGAAAATATAATGTAACCCTTTTCCTAATACAACCACCATTTGTTCTAGGAAATGGAATAGGCAGTCTAAGGTCTCATACCTAAAATTTGAAGCTTCTTTAATGGCTAAACCTACACACTCAAATAACCAACATTACCAATTCATAGGAAAATATGACCTCTATATTAGATGACCGAATCACTTGGGAACTATCACATTCCACCCAACCATGACCTAGAAATGTTCCTGGTTTAAATTTGGATCCCCCCAAGCTCGACTCCAACATTCAAGTAGCTTAGAACTCATAAAATAGGGTTTCCTATCTACTAGATCAGGACTAGATCAGTTCTCCTTTTTCCTTGCAGGAAAATGTTCTCCAAGAATTTATTTGAGAGCAAAATAGGCAGAATAATGACTCCCAAAAAATAGATCAGAACCCCAAGCATTTCCTTGGCTTGAGACTTTATAGACAGACTTTTCAGTCAAAGGGACAGTTAAATCAAGAAACTTTGATTTTTTGATTTAACCCTTTTTAATTAATTTGGGTAATTTTTAATACTTTAACTTAGGAACTTGCAACTAGTTCCTAATTAGAATTTTGTAGGTATTGTACTATTTATTATCTTTTAATAATAAATAATAATAGATGGATCTTTTCTTTCTTTCTTTCATCATTAATATTATTACTATATTTATTATTTATACATACCGTGTATAAAATACGTAATAAGATAACATTTGTTAACATTTGTCTTTGG
The DNA here is from genome assembly GCA_001517045.1 of Pseudotsuga menziesii. NCBI lineage: Eukaryota > Viridiplantae > Streptophyta > Pinopsida > Pinales > Pinaceae > Pseudotsuga > Pseudotsuga menziesii. The sequence goes on from LPNX010354849.1 coordinate 148,848, forward strand.
GCATCATATACCATGATCCCTAGACTTAATGACACTTCTTCATTAAGGTCAAATAGGTAGATGGTTATGTCTACTAGGCTAGGAAACTCTAAACATCCTTGCATGTTGGATTCCCTCATATAACATGGTAGTTCTTCAGTACTTGATGAGAATACAGAAATTCAAAATTTCATTTAATCACTTATAAATAAGTATGATGAGATCAATATTTTTCTCGATTCATTTTTCACTAGGGAATTATTAATTCTTTTTAGTAACCCCTAGCGCTTACCAGATCCCATACTCAATGCTATAAATAGGGAGTTACAAAATTAGTGCAATTCCAGAGCTCTTTGCTTAACACTAATGCTAGGATGTACTTGTATGATACACGTAGGGATACAATGGCCAATGTTGGCCACTTTTCCTAACTCATGCAACCCAGAAACTGTGCAGCTAGTCAACCCAACAAACACCTGAGATACCGACCCGACAAAGCAAGCCCCGTCAGCAACTCCCGTAGAGAAGGTGCAGTCTCACTCGAGATATATCTTCGATGGGTAACCACTGGAACCATGTTTCTGCGATTTATCGAGGGATTATAGTCCCTTGGCACATGGCCAAGGAGGTCAACCAAGGCACGAGGATGGAGTCATTTCCATTGAACTGTAGCACACACCGCGCATATATTTTATTAACTACTAATGGTGCGACATAGATTCAAACTTAGTACTTTAAACATAACTGAATATAAGAGAAAGATAGCAGACATGCACAACATAATAGACGCGCAACAACGCTTGCACTGTATACATAAACTAATACTCAGAAGCAACGCATAATAACTTATTCATGCATTCAGACTTATTGATAGTGCGACATTCATTTAACCATAACAGGACTTGCATCATAAGCATAAAAATAAATATAAATAGAACATAAAAAACCATACACATTCACTCATCAACACAAAGGAGAGTTCATGTGGAAACACATCTAGGAAAAACCACAAGGTGCTCTTCATCTAGCATGAGAAATTTATGGCACCTTCAGCCTACATTTCACTATAGACTGTCCTAGATCTAGATTTCTGCTCAGAATCTCTTTTCCTATCATGCTCTCTGTATTATTTCTCCTAACCTGTTGCTACGATCTACCGATCCACACATGGCTTGGATCAACTCCTCTTGCCTCTACACCTCTCTAGTAGAGCTTCTCTTCTACTACACTACCTTCGATTACCTCCTGCAAACTTTTGATTAATCTACTAAACAGATCTCACAACTTTGCTTTGGTCTCTCAGCGATCTTCCCTTTATTCAACAACTAAATACTAAAACAACAACCAATAAAGCCAACATTAATAAAATCCAACCTTTGTTATACCAAAATCCTATCACCATCATGTGATAAGAAATTTGACATACCTACTTGCCCTCAATCTCAGCTTCTGGAGTGGAAACCCATACTAAATGTTAATCTTTCATACAAATTTCCAATACCGTGCTTACCTTGTTATCCAGAAGTGGTACCCTTGTTTGCTCCGCCCATCCCCTGTTCCCCACAAGTGGTGCCATCGCTTATGGCCCTTGGTCCATAAGCGGTTATTACCAGAACCGCTCTGTCATTGAAGGAGAAATGTGGTACCCTAGGTAAAAAGGGAAAAATAGAAGTTTCTCGAGGCTTCTAGATGATAAGTCTCATGTCCTCCCTTATCCCTACTATTGTGGTCTAGTTGAGCTCGAGATCCCTCATCCTAGGATCTTAGAGGCCACCTCACCCACTAATATCTCAACCTAACCTATCCATCTAGCCTTATAAATACAAGCTTATGGCCATGGTTGAGAGGGAGAACTCTTAAGGTATTGTTATACTGTTGGATTGATCACTTGGTCCATATCATTGGAGAACATAGAGAGAGAGCCAGAGTTGGAGCTTATGGGGATGAGAATGCTTGGTTTCATGGAGATGCATGTCAACACTAAGGATTGGTTGTAAACTTCTTCATATTTATTTAATGCAAGTTGATTTCTGTTCCACATATATTGTTGTTGTTTGATTCCACATGTATGTTGTGAGATTCCTTAGTCACTAACATAGATTAGTAGATTATATTCTGGTGGTTTCGATATGTTTGCATGTTGAAGCTTATTGCAGGTACATAGGGTAACGATCAAAGCATTACACTTTCGGTATCTACGATGTTTAGGGAGAGTCTTCAACCTCTGTCCTCTATTTGTTCTGGATCTGAACCATTCAAACCAGTGGAACACCTTGCTATCCGCAGGAGGTGAAATATTTCAGCTAACAACCTTCTAACTATTGAATCCCTCCTATTTATACTATTTTACATGACCACGTAGGGTCAACTGCATACAGCCAGTCTGTTAATTGACACCATCAGCACCCTCTCAGGCTACAGCTGAGGTGATCATGACTTTACACGAGGAACTAATAATGTTACTTACAACGTGCGTTAACTGGTGTGGCATCCGTTGAATTAAGCCAAATTCAGAACCCACGATCGTCCTTTCGCTTTCAGTCATTATTCTGCACTTGTGCTACCATTTTACCCTACAACATCTTCCTTTCATGTAGTTTCCATTTTTTGCACAGGTTACATCTTCCTTACATCACCCGTAGTTTCCTTTGTCTATGCATATTTTCTTTGTCCGTGCATATTTCCTTGTTTGTGCTTACACGGTGGGCTGAATCTTGCACGTTTCTTCATTTGCACGTATTTATTGCGTGCTTTCCCCAAGCCCAACAGGTGCCCAACACTCACATGTGGCTCGTCCCAAGCCACTAAGCAGTGGACATAGAATATGGTGAAACATGATCGGCCTCTTCTTTGTAATTTCTTGTTTTTTTGGCGGTGTTTCCTACACCACGGGCTCATCCCATACTTAGAAAAAAAATTGAAGTTACACAACTTCTTTGCTGGCATAATCTGAAGAATCTACTTCCACAGGTTTTTGTTCTGCTTGCTGCAACTCGTCTTTCTGTTGTTCTTCTCGGTCCTCTTCATCTTGTTTTTCCACTTTTTGTCACAGGCTTGTGGGTCGTTCTCAACCCATGTCAGGTAGACAGGGAGTCTGTAGCATGGAAGTTTCACTACCATCTTTCTCCATTTTTGCTAGAAGTGCCCAACTGGTGATTGCATGTGTGTTTCTTGTTTCTCACCACCGTCTTTTCCATCGATATGAACTTTGAAGAATGAAGCATTGTCCATATTGAAAACCAGAAAACTAGAAAATCCATGAACTCAAGGGGGTGATCAGCGATGAATGATTCCCAACATTTGACCAAATTCATCTTGGCATCACGGTATACAAGCCATATCTGGCCACGTGGCCCTTCTTGGAAGTCGGCATCTGCCCACTTGGTCCTTCCAGGATGTCAGAATCTACCCAGTTAGTCCTTCCACCCATTCAGGCCTTGCCTAGAATTCCAAAAGTTGGGCCTGTTATCTAGCCCTATAGACTTATTCAAGTGGGGCAAGGACTCGAATCCCCACCAGATTCCTTCCAGGTGTCGTGGCCAGGGATGCTACCCAATTGAAAAAGAAATAGCCAAGGATAACTTCACCAAAGAATTATGGCTTGGTCAAAATAAATTGTAGGCTAATAACATCCTCATTATTCCCATATTTAGAGAGAACCCACACACCGAAGGTCGTAGAAACAACTTTATTCGGCAGAGCTGCTTGCTGTGGCACACCCCAACCCATCTGTAACTGCTCAAACATCACCACCAAGTGATGCTACCTCTAGGCATGCCATTATTTTATAATAGGAGCATGGGTTCACATGCCATCTTGACTTATCCAGAGGCATCATTGGGACAAGACGCTCCTTTGGCACACAAAATATTCCTCTCAGATTTGCTATGATTAACCATGCTGTTCGTTTCTCGTACTGACAGTCATGATTGAGTATTGATGTGATGGGAGGTCACCATCACAGAGTTTCCCATACATGATGATCTATTTTTTTCATACAAGGCGATGTCTTGTCATGAGCGCATAATATTTGTTGAATCCTCGTGCATTTGACGGTCCGTCAGTGTCTACCAGTTGTCTTCCACTGACCCGAGTTGTCTCCTAGCTAGTTTGTTTACAGGCATCCAATGCACCAATTTTTTTTTTTGCTACATGCCTTGACCTTATGGGGCCACGCTATAGTCGTTGTGGTATGGTTTTTAATAGCTTATGTTGATCATACTAGCAACTAGTGTTCCATCCAGCTTATGCAGTTTTATTGCTCCTTCTTCAATAATGTGTGTAACCACATATGGGCCTAGCTAGTGTGTTTTGAGCCCACTTGGGTGCTTGAGGAACTTACTGTCATACATTAGAACAAGTCCACCGACCTTGAACTATTTTGTTCTGATGTGGCGGTCATGCCACACTTTCTGTTGTTGTTTTTCCATGTTTTGATGGAATCCCACAATGAAGCATTCTTCCTCCATTTGAATTAGCAGCACAAGTGTTTGTTCTACGCATCGGTGTCATTCAGTTATGTTAGCACAACAATTTGTAGGCTCAGAACAATGTAATCCATGGGACGACTACCTCTTGTTGATATACTAACCGAAAAGGAGTGTATCCAGTTAGTCATTTGCATGTTGTTCTGTAAGCCCATAGTATCACTGATAATTTCTAGTCTTAGTCATCTCTATGCACATTACAGACCTTTGTCAAGGCTTTGTCCAGTATCTTGTTGTAGGCCTCAATAGTTCCATTTTCTTGAGGATGGTAGGGTGTTGTCTTCTTGTGCTAGATTTGGAATTTTGTAGTCATCTCAAGAATTAGTTTATTTACAAAATGTGTACCTTGGTCGCTAATAAGGATATTTAGGAAACCAAACCTTGTCACCACATTTTCAAAAAGAAACTTTGACGTAATTGCGGTGGTGCAATATTTCACAGGTGCCACTTCCGCCCATCTTGTCAAGTAATATGTAGTAGTTATAATATAGTGCAGACAAGTCCGTTTCCCTAGGGGACTAATAGGGCTGACAAAATCCATTTCCCATTTGTCAAATACCTACAGTGTAATTTTTCGTGCAAGTGGCATTTCATCACGTCATGATGGATTCCCTATTTTTGGCACTTATCACAGTCATGACAATATTTCCTTATATCCATATGTACAGTTGGCCACTAGAGTCTAGCTTGTAAAATCTTGCGTACTGTTTCCTTCCCAGTGTAGTGTCCTCCTGAGACACCTGCATGCGCTTCAACCATTACCCATTTTCTTTCATGATCAAAGATGTATCTACGTAGTATTTCATCTGGTCCCAACTTATACAGTTGTCTTGTGATTAGCGTGTAGTCTGCAACCTTGACAACTAGTTGTTTCTTTTTCCATGTTGTATAATCTTCAGGCGCATAGCCTGTATTCAATAAGTGTATAATATCATCAAATTGTTTATCGACGATGTCAATAGAAAATAGTTGCGCATTAGGAATATTATCCTCTAAGATGTTTGGTTCTTCACCACTTTCAGTTCGTTACAAGTGGTCTGGCCCAATATTCAGTCGACCTAGATTTACAATGAGTTCAAAGTCAAATTCTTGAAATAGGAGGAGACATGGGTATATCTTCCCACCCAAAACTGGCTTATTGACTAGGTACTTTAGTGCAGAATGACCAGTGAATATTTTAAAGTGTCCACCCAATAGATAATGTCTGAAATTTTGTAGAACATAGACCATTGTAATCCCTTCTCTTCCAGTTGTGGTTTAGTTCTTCTCTGCTGTTGACAGTTTCCTTCTTGCAAATGCAATTGTGTGGTCAATTGTGCCCTCTCCTGGTTGTGTTAATACTATACCAAGCGCAATTGATGATGCATCAACATGTACATGGAACTCCTTCTTCTAGTCTGGGAATATCAATATAGGCACAGTGGCCATTTTGTGCTTCAGCTTATCCAGATTTCTTTGACAGTCTTTGTTCCACTCAAATTTGGCATCCTTCTTTAGCAGCTTCTCCATTGGGGCAGTTATCTTCGCATACCTTCTTATTAATTTTTGATAATATCCAGTATGTCCCAATGTGGATCTGAGTTGTGTGAACAACGTGGGTGGTGGCAGGTCTAGAATAATTGCCACCTTCACGTGATCGACTAGAATCCCATTGCGGCATACTACATGGCCCAGTAGTACACCAAATGGTACGCAAAATATACATTTTCTCAAATTCAGTGCAAATTGATATTAGTGACACCTTTCTAGCATCTTGTGCAAATTATCAATATGGTCTCTTACCAGACCAAAGACTGTCCAATCATCAAATTATACTTCAATAAAATTATGAATGAAATATTTAAAAGCAGAAAATGCTATTATAGAGAAAATAGCAGGGGCATTTTTAAGGCCAAAGGAAATTGTTGTGTATTGGTAGCATCCCCATTATGTTACAAATATTTTCTTGTGGCGGTCCTCTTGTGCAATTCTGACTTGATGATAGCCCAAGAATCCGTCTATGAATGAGTACATTTATTGTCCGTCGACGCTCTCCAAGACTTCATCTGTAAATGGTGTTGTGAATAGATCATGTAAGAAGGAATCATTTAGCTTCCTAAGTTTGACACATATCCTGACCTCTCCTCTCACCTTCTTATCCTGAATCACTATAAGGCTGATCCACTCCGACTCTTCAACACGTTCAATGATTCTTGCTTCCAGCATGCGATCCAATTCTGCTTTCACTTTTTATTTATAGCATGGATTTAGTTTGTACGGGCGTTATCTTACTGGTCTTGTGTTGGCCTTGAGTGGAATTTTCATTTCTCCCAAATCTCCTACTATCCCCTTCATTTCACCCAAATCTCCTAATATCCCCTTCATTTCTCTTCGTCCCAATAGTCTTTGATCTCAGGAAACTTTGGATTGTCCTTTGACCCAATGTTAGCCTTCTTGATCTTTAGCAGCTTGATGAACTGCTCACTGGAAATGCAGCTTCCTTCTACTGTGCGTGACCCTTCCGACTCTTGAATATTGATGTTAGTCAGATCATCCTCTAGATCTCTAGAGAGGGCATGTCATCCAGTGCTGAACTGTCTCACAACACTGGTGGGAATGCATAGTGCAGGGTTGAGAATACATAACCTCCAGTGGGATCTCCTTCAATATCTTCTCCTTAATATCCTTCAACATGATATCAATTGTTGGCTGCTCGTCTATGAACTGGAATATGTATGTGAAATTCTACGCAACCTATTCCCATTTCCTTGTTTCTTGGTGCAGCTCCATGGATGCGTACCAGCCTCTGGGTGCCATTTCAAGAGTGTCGATGAAGTGGTGAACCCACTCCTAGCATGCGTAGTTTGAGAATGTTGCGGAACACTGCTCCAATTGTTCAATAGGGTCTGATAACCATGTATACCTTTGTGTCACGGTTGTGACCTCGTCTTCTAACCTTACTTCCAGTAGCCATCTGCACTGTGGCCATTCAATTATCGAGCTTTTGTGTGTACACCACCATCGCACAGGTGTAGCTTTTAGTTCAAATTCCAACACAGATAGTCATGGCAGCTTTGTTACTAATTATTCAAACTCAGTGAAGAATTTTTCCAAGTTAGGCAGTCCTTCATATGTACATAACGGCCACAACTGAGTTCCCACTCATCGGATAGAATTAGTAATCGTAGCACATCTCCTCATAGAGAAATCATGTAATAGATTCTGCAAGTTCTCAAGTGCCTCTCTTGAGTTTGATGTACATGAACTCATGCATTTCCATCTCAGGTTGTCATCCATAGTAGGATTAATGTAATCATCCTTAAGGGTAGTGATAGTATAGATGTTTTCAAGGTGAGCACCTTAACCTTCGTTGAACAATGGTTGAATGTATCTATCTCCTTCCAGTGGGTTGAGGGGCATAACTACCCTCATCTCATCATCTTCGAACGATAGGATCCTTCTTTTGAATGTTATGATGGTTTGATTTCCAATCTCTCAATCGATCCCCAGTAGCGTGGGATATGGGTTAGTACCATCTACTATATTGATGACCTCGAAGTCTTCAAAAGTGTGAAATCCTTCAATATCCACTTGGGCCTGACTCAATCTACCAATGGGCAGGACCTTTTCCTGATTGGAAAGCCTTAATTGAATTGAGGACCATTCTAGAGGTGGCTTGCAAATTATTTCCCACGTTTGGCACATTAGGATGTTAACATTAGATCCCAGGTCGAGGATGATATAGTCCATGTCATAATCACCAATTTGTAGGGACATCCTGAGTTCGTGTCCCATTTTGAACTTTGCCTTGACACTGCTAACCTTCTTTCCTGGTGGGTATTCCTCTGAAAGCATTTCTATAAGTGCTTCCAACTTTGCAAGTGCATCCTTGTCCTGGATTAGTACCAAATAACTTGACAGGAATGGTTTGAGTTTACAAAACTTATCTGCAATCTTTCCTGTAGTCTGTTGTTCAAATATTTTCTGGAATCTCTCAGACATATCCTTCACTTGGCCTAAGGTGAATGGATTCTCTATTTTGACGAACTTTGGGTGCACATCCATGAATATTTGCTTATACTTTTGAAAATACACTGGTGTTTCCTTTTGCATAGCAGGTCACACCTACAGTTGTGCCTGTGGCACCAGATTTGTCTGCGTAGCTTGATCTACACCTGTCACGGCACCTCCCCTTGTTATCGCACCTACAATTACTTCTCGTGGTTCTCCGACTATCATCTGTATGTTTGCATTAGCATTTGGGTTGGGAGCATTCGGTGCAGGATTTAGTGCTGGTTTAGTTGCTCCAACTGTCTGGGATTTCCATCTAGCGATAAGTTGCAGACATTTCTCCACATTGTGCTCTTGTCTACAATTCGAGAAAGTCTTCACAGGTTCAGGGAAGTCTCTAGCATAGTGGCCCTACACTCCACAATTGTAGCATACAACTAGCCCTCTTCCTTAGCTACATCCTCCTCCTCCTCGACCCCTATAATTTCCACCCTCCCTCAACTAAGGTGGTTGCGGCAGGTATTGTGGTTGTGCATACTATTGTTGATATGGGTTATACAGGGTCGTATTCTAAAACTGCGGTGCCATCTGAAACTGCTGTACATGATAGAACTAAGGTGCATCCTAGAAATTTGCTTGAGCCTGTTTGATCTCTATTTTATCCTCAGTCTTCATTAAATAGGAATCTACCATTTTCTCTCTCAGAGTTGGTAGGCCCTACAATATTTTTCATCATGTCCTGTAGATCTACAAAATTTACAATACATACTAGCTGGGGTACATATTGTCTTTCGCAGGAACATGCAATCTACATCGCAGTGTCCTCTTGTCTAGCATATGTTACACCAGGGAAGCCCATGGGTACTCAATGGGTTTGGTGCACCGAATGAGATGTAGTTCACATAATCCGGCCAGTCATATTTGGTATGTCCATTGGTCCAAAGTCACATACACCAGAGGTCTTTCTGCACCTATTTTCCTCTTTTTATGTGTTGGAGTTGAATAGTCACATTAGCCAATTGCGACTGTATCTCTATCATTCCTACGGCGCAATCTCCAATAGGTGAAGCCTCTTGCTTCATTGCCAATTCTAGTTCCTTCATTTATGTCACAATCTTTTGCTGCATGAGTGGTCCTCTAATGTGCGGCAGTAGTGCAGTAATAAACCACTCTTTATGTTGCATGTCTGACACCTGGAAGCTTACCTTGGCTATTAGCATCTTGAACCACTGATCAAAGTCCCATACTATTTCTGTTGAAGCCTGCTTAATCTCCTTGATCTCGATTATACATTGGCAATCATATTGTGGCTTTCTAAATTCTAAGATCATTATGCATTGAATCTCCTCAAGAGTCCTCTATGAATGCCTGAGTGGTACTACATAGTAGTTCATGTACCAATCCAATGCACGGCCCCATAGAGTCATAATCATCTGCGTTTTTTGGATGTCATCATTGTTAACGAGGCAGACCATCCATACTGCTTTGTAGAGCAACTAGTGATGATCTGGATCCTCTCTTCCATTCTCATTGAATGTGGGTATTCTAACATTTGTCCTCGCCATTAGGGAGGCACTAGGGTTGTTCACTCGATTCCATAGATTTGCTGGATTTACTGGGGTCATTGATTGGCTTCCTTATGCACCAGTCTTAACACTAGGACTACTAGTGTTCACAAGCAGTTTAGGTGAGGAGCTTCAAGGTCTCACTTTAGGTGATCTTCTTGGAATGTTATAGTCATGACCTATCCTTGGCATCTCTGTAGAATCTTCCGATTCGAATATCTTATAAGTTGGAGTATACTCCTCCTCTTCATCATAGGACCCTTCTTCTAGGTGTGACTCACGTCCATATTCACCTTCCTAGGGCAGGCTATATGCCCTCCTACCTCCTGCTACCTTCCTCATCGTTCATGACCGGAACCTCCTTCTACTTCTTAAGAATATAGCATCCAACTCATATTCTGAGATTCCTGAGAACATTTTTGCTTACTACCTTCCATATTAATCCTAAATATTACACAACATATCACCTTCACGGACCGCGTGACTCAATCGCTGAGTTGTAAAATACCCATTTCATAAAGGATCATTTTAATCCATAGGTTTATAGACATAAGGTACCTTCCTCGAGGTCCTTGGAAAAAATGTCTCTCTACCTCACTATATGAGGTTATCGCTTCAACAACAAACTTAGTAACATATCCTTCTAATATGATATCAATCCAAAAATCAACAGCTCTTGAAATAACGTTACTTACTTTCGCTACTTCTTGTGTCAACTGGTTAGTCCACTCAGTTACTCCTCTTCTCTGGAAGTTAGCCTGTCGGGCTGCTAACTCTGACATCCATTATTGCATTATAATAGGCAATCCCATGAAAAAAATATCATGGGGATCTAAATATAGATATCGTTGTAACCAGTTCTCATGGCTCAGCTGCAAACCCTCGCATTCCTTCTTCGCGAATATCAAAGTATTCGACTCCAACCACTCCTTGACTTCACTCTTAGTCAGGCTTGACAACATTTCCCGAAAATGGAACCATTTGTTGGCCACTTTTCCTAACTCGTGCGACCTAGGTTCTGCACAACACGTCAACCCAAAAAACACCTGAGATACTAGCCAACAGAGCAAGCCCCATCAGCAACACCCACAGAGCAAGTGCAGTCTCACCTGAGATATCTCTTTGATGGGTAACCTCTGGAACCATGTTTCAGCGATTTGTCAAGGGATTATAGTCCCTTAGAACACGACCAAGGATCTCGACCAAGGCACAAGGTTGGATTCATTTCCGCTGAACTATAGCACACACCATGCATATATTTTATTAACTACTAACATGGTGACACAGATTCAGCCTTATTACTTTAATCATAACTGAATATAAGAGCAAGCTAGCAGAAAGGTGCAACATCGCTTGTTCCGTAAACATAAAATAATACTCAGAAGCATCGCATAATAACCTATTCATGCATTCAGACTTTTATTAACAGTGCGACATTCATTCAACCATAAAAGGACTTGCATCATAAGCATAAACAAAAACATAAGAAAAACATAAAAAACCATATACATTCACTCATCAACACACAAGAGAGTTCATGTGGAAACCCATCTCGAAAAAACCACAAGGGGCTCTTCATCTTGCATGAGAAATATATGGTGCCTTCAGCTTGCATTTTACTGCAAAATGTCCTAGATCTAGATTTCTGCTCAGAATCTCTTTTACTCTCACGCTCTCTTTCTTATTTCTTCTAATCTACTGCTACCATCTACTGATCCACACACGGCCTGGATCAAATTCTTTCATCTCTGCACCTCTCTAGCAGATCTTCTCATCTACTACACTACCTTCGACTGCCTCCTGCATACTTCCCACTAGTCTACTAAATAGATCTCACAACTTCGCTCTGCTCTCTCAGAGATATTCCCTCTACTCAACAAGTAAAGAGTAAAACAACAACTAATAAAAGACAACATTAACAAAATCGAACCTTCTAACTATTGAATCCCTCCTATTTATACTATTTTACATGACCACGTAGGGTTGACTGCATACAAGTAGTCTGTTAATGGTCACCATCAGATATCCCTCAAGCTACAACTAGGGTGATCATGATTTGAAACGAGGCACTAATGGCCTCACTTATAACATGTGTTCACTCATGTGGCATTCGTTGACTTAAGCTGACTTCAGCACCCACGATCATCCTGTCACTTTCGACTGTTATTCTGCACTTGAGCTACCATTTTACTCTGCAGCATTTTCCTTCCATGAATTTTCCCTTTTCCACGATGGTGACATCTCTTGCGCCCATTCCTTCTTCTGCACAGCTTTCCTTGCCCGCAGTTTCTTTCGTCCGCGCATATTTTCTTTATTCGCGTATATTTCCTTGTTTGCACTTACACGGTGGGATGAATCTTGCGTGTTTCTTCGTTTGCACTTATTTCTTGTGCGCTTTCCCTAGGCCCAACAACCAAGGATCCGATGTTCCAGAGCTTATTCTCAACATCAACATGGAAGGATCCAGGGCTTATGCCCAACACTTCCAATTATCTTTTCATGTGTTCCAAAGCTTCTCACTCAACACAAAACATTAATTACCCATGGTCTCTAGATCCCCTCGCTCAACAGAAAACATCTCATCAATCCTGTGCTTCAAGGTCCATGCCCAACACAAACAAGCATATATATATCATCAATAATTGGATCATGCCCAATATATAAAAAAAAGCATCATGTTTATATGAAGTGGGGTCTTTGACCCAATATATCAAAATAAAACATCAAGATAACATCATAATCAATAGGCTCATGCCTATAAGGGTTAGGTCCAAAATTCAGGATATTACATCTCTAGTATATTTTAATGAATGTCTTTTTGGGAATCCATACCCGAATCAGATTTCTGAATAAGAATGGTTGTAATGTTAGTGTAATTAGGAAATCTGGATGAAAAAACATTATAGATCTAGCTAAATTTTTTAATTTATGCCTGCATATGTCCCATTAACATATTTTAAATGTATTCATTCAACTAATCTTTCCCTAGAAGTCGATGTCTTCTTATAGATTTCATCTCTGTCCTCTAAAATGTTTCAAATTAAAACTTATTTAAATTCAAACCATGTTTCAGAGTTCTTATGGCTATGATAGGTTCCTTAAAGTAGATAAATTACGACAACATTACATAAAATAAATTCCATTGTATAAACCATAAACAAAATAAAGAGTGCATACTATCGCTTATAAATTCCTAGGATAAACAGAGTAGAGCCGAGAGGATTTTCCTTCTCAACATCTAGGCTATAAGTCGCATAAACAAATCTCTAATATCATAAGACTAAAGCTGAAAGTTATCTCATCTAAACCCCAAATCATCCAAACGCATATCGAGACATGCTACGATCGCATTAATAAATATATATAATAAAAACCATAATATCCATATCTGATTACTAAATCAAATAACTAACAGCTATACGACTGAAGTCGGATGGGCGATCCATTATACTAAATCAAGTTTTAGACTTGTTATCAATTTGTTACGATAGCTCACATATCTAGTTAATAAATACACAATTAGATATAGCAGGAACTAAACAAATAAATTTAATATAGTCATTAAATATAAACACACACAATCTCTTATCACAAGTATCCAAACTTCGTGGCTTATGGTTTTTCCCATAATATTTACAACTCGACCGAATATCAAAGCATTATCCAAGGAAAAATCATAAAAAAATGCGAATGGATAAACATTGTGTGGTTGTAAGTCAAAAAATGGAATCCACCATTTTTAATAAATCCACAATGTATACATCCAAATAAATAATATAACACTGCAAACAACATAGAGGCTATGAATCCTTTTTTTGGGATGAGGACCCTTAAGGGTTTAAAAAAATACATAGTCCCAACTTATCTTGCAATAGTGGTGAAATATCTCTTCCTACACGGTCCACAAACCTAGAGAAGAACCACTACACCCCACCTGCACCCTAACTATTAAATTAAACCTTACCTCGTTGTCGTTTATGGACAATTGTTGCAAACCCAACAACATCCATGTTGGGAGGTTACATGCAAAATCTAAGAAACTGAGTAATGTCACTATATTGCTAAGAAAAGATTGGTTTGGATAATGTTTAAACAGAGTATGGGTTTATCCTCACCTTTGGCATTTAAAGTAACAGGCGTGAGAGGAGGTGACCTTATTTCCACTCTTGCCAACCATCTCATAACCTGCATTATACACAATGCAGTTAAAACATTTTCATAGTTATTGAAAAATATAAAAAAGAATGATGATAACAAAGATTAAAACCTTACCTTATATGAATACGGAGAGGGCCAGTGGTCATCTCCTCGTAGACTCCCTTGTCACTCCTCTGCTTGCAAATGATGAAGAAAACCCAAGTGAGATAATTTCTTATGCCTTTATTCGATTTTTTTTTAAACTAAGTGGGACCAGACTCATAATTTTTTCATACCTGGTAAAAGGCGTAGAAGAACCGACGAATATTTGGTCTTCTTCTTTTTTGCAGGAAACCAGCAAGGCTGATACTATTTGGAGACCATAAACACTCATAAAAACTCAAGTATAGTTGAGAACACGAGAAATAACTTTCATTAGCGAACTGTATAAGACACATGATAAAGACGTGGAAGGATCCATGAAATGGACAAGATTTTCTTCTAAGAACAATTATAGAACAACTAGCAGAAGAATGAAAATTGAGACAGAGTAAAAACCATAATAAACCCCTACCAAAACCCTTACTAGAGATTGCGAGAGATAGAGGCTTGAGATCCATATTGGACACGCATATTAACTTGCCATTAAAAACATCTATGCATTTTCAACTCACAACCAGGGCATAGTTAATGTCCCAAGGACAAACTAGAATGCATGCATGGAATTAACCTTATATCTCCAAGTAAGATTATGGGTCAAACCATATTATAACATAAACAATGTTTTATGCCAAGGTCTAAGTGGGATCATGACTATGGTATATAACACCATAGTCCCCAAACCTTATTTCATCACCGAACCTTTAAACGATGCTTCCACTAAGACCCTTTTTCTTTAACCTCTTACTACTGTTTCGAACTAGTTTTTAGTTTCTACGACTAAGCCATAGCCTTTATGTTTATAATCCATAGAAAAAATGCCAATGTTTACCCTAAGCATAAAAAGAAGTAATAACATCACCTTAAGGTGTGGCATTAGGGTCATCGACACCCATATGTAAACACCATATGAAGTATAGCCTCCCCATTCAAGTAAGAATCAAGTATAATTTATGTTACACATAACGACCAATATTTCATGCTAAGACCATATTTTACATGTTATGACAATTTTCTCAAATAGAGGAATAAAATAAATTTGTTTATCTTTGAATTTATAGGTTTGT
The DNA here is from genome assembly GCA_001517045.1 of Pseudotsuga menziesii. Lineage (NCBI taxonomy): Eukaryota > Viridiplantae > Streptophyta > Pinopsida > Pinales > Pinaceae > Pseudotsuga > Pseudotsuga menziesii. The sequence goes on from LPNX010354849.1 coordinate 164,232, forward strand.
GACACATTTATAGTACAATAGACCCATCTTAAACTTGGATCTACCAAGCACCTATGGATCCAATTTATTGAAGTGTAAATGCTTTTATCTTAACTTTTTAACATGTTTAGAAAAATTTACACATAAGTTAAGGTGGATTTATATTAGTTTTAATTTTTTATTTTATAGTCTAACATGGTTTTTTTAATTATGTTTTTTCATTTGGTTTTATGTTTTATTTTATGAGCCTACATCAATTTGTTTTTTTACTAACTATGTTTTGTAGTGTTAAGTAACAAGGTAACAACATCTCCCCCATAGTGGGCTGTACAATTACTTAACATTGATTTTTTTTTGTAATAAATGTGGGTCACTTGGGCCAGTTCATTTCAACTGTTGACTAAGCATGCCAACCCCTACCATTGACTAAGCACACCAACCCCTAGGAGTTCATGACTAGACCCACACCTTAATGGAATGAGCTAGGGAAAATTGACTATTTAACATTAATTGTAAAATCAATCTTTGTTCTTGAAGTGTAAATACTGTTATCTTAACTTTTTAACATGTTTCTAATAATTTACACATAATTTTAGGTGGATTTATATTAGTTTTAATTTTTTATTTTATAATCCAAGATGGATTTTTTAATGAAGTTTTTTCATTTGGTTTTATTTTTTATTTTATGAGCCTACATTAATTTATTTTTTTATTGATTATTTTTGTAGTGTTAAGTAAAGTAGGTAACAATGTCTCCCCATAATGGGTTGTGAAATTATTTAACATTAATCTTTTTTTTAAGAGATGTTGGTCACTCGTTCATTTCAACCATTGACTAAGCACACCAACCCACAAACAATATACTTTTATTATTTATATTAAAAAGTGATGTTATTTACATTAATAACTTTAATAATATAATTCTATAATTGATAAATTTAACCATTATATATATAATTTCTTTTAATTTAAGTAATCATATTAATAACAATATTGATAGTAATATATTGTGTATAAACTTATGGATTTGCATTGTCTAAAAAATAAGTAACATTAAAGTATATATAAAAAATTAAAATATAACAATTAATTATAAAAATTATAGATAAAATGTGGGAAAAAATAAAGTTACAAATTAAGTAATATCATAAAATAAATAAATTCACTTATTAAAAAAATATTTTTTTTTTCTTTTTTTAAAAATTGATTATAAAATTATAATTTACTGCATTATTCATTTCCTATCTTAAATAATAATATAATTTTACAATTTTTATATTAAATTATAATCTGCGTATGTCAATTATAAATCAGATCTCACAACTATTAACTTGCCATTATTTTTTTTTGGAAACTAAGTGGAACCAAAATCATAATTTAACCATTATGGTGGTGAGGGAGGTAAATAACATGTTTCGAATTGTAGATTTGGGGTGTGCAATGGGGATGAATACTCTTTTGAGTATAAAGGAAATGTTTAAGGATAAAGGTTTACTGTTATCACTTAAAGAATCTCACTCTCTCTTACATTCAAATAATTAAATTTAGTTGTAAGGATACTAAAGAATGTGTCCATTATTACTACATCCAAACAATTAAATACTTTCTAAAAATAGAGAAGAATATGTCAAAATTACCAAGGTAGGCTATGTAGCTTGTGAGAATTTAGTTATTTACTCATATAATGTGTGATCATTTACTAAAAAAAAAAATTTGTACAATGCTAGCACTTAGAATTGTTAGCAACAATAAAGTTGTTTGTTTTCTTAATACCATGTCACGAATTTCAATTAGAGTTTCTAACTAATGATTCATTCCATACAACATGTTCACTTCATTTTCCTCTCAATTAGATGAACAAAGAAAATAAATACGTAATAATAATGATTGTTTTCCTCAACCATGAATACTGATAATGATTGAATGTAACAAGACAACTTGAAAATGATCACAACTAACATGGAGGCCTTTGTCAAATCCTCCTTTAAAGGAAGCATTTCTATTCATCATTGGCTATACTTGAACTCACAACTTATATATATCCATCTGTCATATTTTTGAAATCAATGAATCAATTTTATATTAATGTAATTATATTAACCAATTATTACAACATGATATCATAAAAATATCATGAATCATTATATACAAATATTATATTAATTTACAAAAGTGTTAAACGATGGAAAAAGTTGCACATATATACATGTATATATGGGAAACTTTTCAAAGTGCTCATGGTTTGATATTTTCGTTATAAGAACAAATACCATTGTGGGTTGAATTAAGATTATAGGTTACAACCTACACATGAATTAAATTTTTCACTTTTATTTTTAGTGCATATGTCAATATGAGAGTGATCATGTAGTCAAGATGAAGATGACCAAACATATCTAACTACCATAGCCACTTAACTTATGGTCGGTAAACACTGATATAAAACATGTTAAATGTTAGAAATAAGTTATCTAATCACTCATTTCCTATCCCTCATGCCTCGAATATACGTTATCACACTAACTGCACAATATCTCAACTCCCAACTACAAAATCGAGTTCGAATAAACCATGTGCATGTCAGATCGACTCCAATTTTCTAGATGGAGTTCCACTGTCACACAGACTACACGTTACCATCCCATTAAGTGCACTTATCACATGAGCTATTTTAGATATTTTTATAATTTTTGATATGAATTTTTAACAATGACCATAGAATCAATCTGGACAATACACTTGTCTCCTTCTACAACAATCTAGGAAAAACATAGATGGTATTCCACCCCAAAATTCTAAGACATAAACGCTTATTAGCATAATTATAATGGAGATAAACCTACTTAACATATTGATTGTAAATTAATGTACTTCAACGAAGTGAAATCCCTTCATATATACATACATATATATATATATATNGCAAGTGTTGCCAACAAAGATATACTTTGTTAGGCCAATGCCTTGGATTTTGTTGAACAAGCACAGAAAATTGAACCTCGATTAATGGAATCGATGCCTATACCTATCAATAAATAATTAAAATGATTTTTTTAAGAAAAAAAAAACAACAAGCATTGTTACACCAATTTATAACTATATTAATATGATATATAGTTTCTTTTATAAAAAAAACTAACATCATAAATTAGCAACAAGCTACCAATATAATTAATTATCACCAACCAACTAATAAATCATAACCACAATAAGTTGTTGATAAATCCTTTGCACTAAATATTTCAATCATTATTTCAAAGGGTTGTACATGTTTGCATAACCACTTCAAGCGAAACACTAATTCTACCACTTCTTCATAATAGATATTTATAATACCTCTTGAGAAGACTTCTTCATAGGTCTCTTTCTTATGTGAGATCTCAATTAAAAAGTACTTTATCAAAATCAATTAAAAAAAAAAAATTATATGTAATAATAAATATCATATAACAAAAAGTTCAACTTTATTGCGCATATTAAATTCTAACAATGTTTAAAAGTTTCTTCCTATTGTGGAAGCCACTTTTGGGTATTTCACTATTTTTATATCTAAGAGGGGTCTGAGCTTTATGCTCCTGGTTGTGGTTTTTTTTTTAATATTTACTCGTTGGGGCCTTATCTTATATATTTATACTATTGTTGCAGCTCAAAGGTTACCTTTGATTCAAATGATTAACAAAAAGGTGTTATTTTTTTCTTCGAAAAGCAATGTTTAAAAGTTACATAAGATTATCCTCTATAATAACATAATTATGTTAAATTAAAAGATTTCATTTCCAATATTAAAAGATTTCACATAAATAAGTTTTGATAATATAAAATGGACCAAATCAACATAAATTATTGAACAATAGTATAACCTTCTTCACATAATAAGTTTAGATAAAATAAAATCGACCCAATCAACATAAATTATTGATGAATAAATTGTCTAACCTTCTCTTACTTTCATGAATTCTTTGTGAGCACGAAAAAATATTGGAGCCTTGTTGTTGACATACTAGCAACATATGTAATGAGCCATTTTATCAATAGACGAGTGACTTAATCTCATAGAGCTTTAGGTTATAGAGCCATGTTAACAACACGAGTGACTTTGGATAGAATTTTTTCTTGTTTTAATAGTGAGAGATGCCTTTGTTATTCCCAATAATATGGCATTGTAAATCAAAGAATATTCCGTGTGTATGAAAACAAATAAGAAAGTTTTAATAATAGTAGTGGACATTATAGGATATCTTCATAATAATATAGAAAACTGAAGAAATGACATTTTTTTCAATAATAATATCACTAAGAGTTATAACAATATTAGTGATAAGTTAATAATAATATAAAAGACTAAAGGCGTGACATTTTTTTTTCAAGAAGAACATCATTAAGAACTTATTAAGAGATACTTGGATGTGATAATCTAAATAAATTTTAGAAGAACATCATTGAGAACTTATTGAGAGATACTTGCATGTGATAATCTAAATAAAATTTATAAGAACGTCATTAAGAATTTAATGAGAGCTATTTGATAATCTAAATAAATTTTATGTAAAATTTGGTGGCAAATGATTTCAAAATGTTAGTTTTATATTTAATTTTTTTCTTAAGTTGTTTTAGTTTGTTTAGAATTTTATTAAAAATGCTATAAGTTGAGAGTGAATTAAATATAGTCTATATTAGAGTGAATTAAATATACTCTATCATAAAATATATTAAAATACATAATTACATTTAAAATATAAAATAATAAGATTCATTAATTTTATTTTAATAATTCTCAATATTTTTACACCATTTTGATTTAGTGATGAATTCTTGTTATATTATTTATGATGTCTTCCAGTATGTAATTTGATGTAATAAGACACAATTTTAAAATTATAACAAAATACCATATTTAGATAACAAAAACCACTCAAGACTTTCAAAATAATATATTTTTATATTTCTATGATTAACTACACTTTTGGTGTTAAAATGTGATACTCCATTGTAAACATTTTTGCTATGAAGCGTGTACATAGCATGTATTATTTTAATATAAAATTACAGCTCGCTGTGTGATGAGGCAAAACGATGAAAAGAAGATCCATATATTAACCGAGGGTGGTGAGGGGGCAAGGTTTACCCTTGTAACTTAGTACCTTGGTCATTTGTTTTCTAAACTTTATATTAAAATCCCCAAATCCATGTGCCTAAGCGAGACTCAAAAGATGGAGTGTTTAATAATTAAATATTATTAATTTAAGTTTAAGTGAACTTAATTAATTTTAGTTGTTTTCTAAACTTTATATTAAAATCCCCAAAACCCATGTTCCTAAGAAAAACTCAAAATATGGAGTGTTTAATAATTAAATATTATTAATTTAAGTGCTCTTGGGACATCCACATGGGAAACCAAGAAATACACTCCCCTCGCTTAAGACATGGGAGGTGGATATGGAGCATGGGGGGGAGGATAACAGAGATCCTAAATGCGAGACTATGTGGAATTGATCATTTCGAGTTGTCTAAGAGAAATTAAAGTAGCGTGTGAATAATTTTTGTCTACCTAAAACCTTGAGATAATTTCATAGATTTGCAATGAATTGTATCACTCTATGTCCGTGGAGGAGCTATGTTATCCCTACTTTATCCCTATGAGTGAGTTGAGGGAGTTGGTGAATTAACTGTGCTTAATGTATGGATCTCGCCTCGAGGTGGGCTTGGGAGATGAAATAATACCAGATGGACATGTCCTACGGTTGGGAGGAGCGTGGCCCAGACGTAGTCAGTTTCTTGCTTTAGGAACAATTTTTTCAAAGAAATATTTGCAGAATTTAAATTCTCTATAAATTTTCTATGTTAAATGATAGTTTGAGAGAATTTAATATTGAAGTTTTATGCTTTTGAATTGAATGTCGATATATGTCAATTATATGTAAATATTCTCTCGAAAAGTTATGTTTTCACATTTCTATGCAAATAAAAGATCTAGAAAAATAATGATTCCTCGTATGTATAATTGGCTTTTAGTTGTTGTCTTTTACAAGGTTTCTGTTAATTCAATTTATGTTTTTAATTATCGAGTTGTTATATTCTTTACGTGTAAATGTTAAAATTTTATGATATGCATGTTAATTCAACTTATGCCTAGATGACAAAAATTGGGAATTATAAGTTTGGATAATAATTTTCCTGTAGCTAATTGTTTAGCATAATCTTGAAATAACCCACTTATTTTAGGAATATTAATTAAGTTCACATCTAAGTGAGAAGATTTAGAATTTATGTTTAAGGGTTTAAACAATCTAATTCTTGGTTCTAATTCATTTATGAATAATTTAGTGACTATGAGTTAAATTTTCAAAATGAATTAAAGTTATTAGTAATCTCTTGTAAGAAATGGTATAGCGAATTCTAGAAATTGGTGGAAATTTCACGTTTTACGTTTTTCCTTAGGAACATTTGAAATGATTGAAGGAAATGCATTGTTTTAGTTTCATGTATATTTGAATTTAAAAGATTAATGTAGGGTTGCAACTGTCTTAGCTTTTATTAATTTGTCAAATTTTGTTAAGTTAGTAATATGGTGAAAAAATTGTGAAAGTTAATGAAAAAGATATGGTTCATTTGTAAACCACTTCGTGAAACACTCTCCATGGTTTACAAATACCATGAGTTGAGTTCTATATACCATGGTCATTTTGAATAGGTTGTATGGTTTGACAATTGAATTTATTATTTTGAATGGTTTATGTGCATTTACAAACCATGGGCTGAAGTGGCTTGTAAAGTTTACCAAAACCATGGGTTGGTTCACATGTTATTTGCATTTTCATTTTTAAGAATTGTATTTTTTAATTTAGAAGCAAAACCGTGTATTGGTTGTGTGGGCCACAAAAGAAATGGACAGGTTTGTTAAGGAAAATTACTATTATCATTTGTTTAATTGGGAATGAGTTTTGGTAGTTAAAAATAAGTTAATGTGGATTGGACATTTTTCCATTTTAAATGAAAACAATTATGCAGTTTAAGTCTTCATGGTTAACAAGAATATACAGGAATGACCGAAAGTGTTATTTACTAAGCCTGAATATTAATGATAAAATACCATGTTATTACTTGCTAAAACTGTTGTTTAAATTGATGGTGTTACTTGCTGAAACTGTTGTTATTACTTGTTAATGAAATTGCCACTGAAACTTGTTGAAACGGTTGTTATTACTTGTTGTAAGTGTTGTTTTTAGTCACGAATAGTCTTGAAATAGTTTATTTTATTTTTGTTAGCAAGTAGTTTCAAGACAAACATATTTCATAATTAGAGTTAAAGATACTTTTCATCTATGTTTTTAATATATATGTATTATGCAATTAGTATTTGTCTAAGTAAATTATGGATCTCATTAAAGGCTCATACTTCCACTACTGTCCGCATATTGTAGTTATGCATGTAATTAATTTACATTAAACAAATATGTAATGGTTTGTGTTAGTTTAGTTTAATATAATGCAAGCATGCATTACAACTTGGTATCGGAGCTGAGGTTATAGCTCTTGAACCTCTGTGGTATTAATTTGCTTTCATAAATAAAGTAAATGTTTAAATATATCTATTATATTACCTAATGGGATCATTTATAATGTTAGTTATGAGAAGCTAAGGTTACCACTCTCATCTTTAGAGTTTTCATTTATTTTGTTTGCAAACCTTGTATGGTTCTTGAATGGGGAAGGATGGATTAACTTAGTTTCTGTCCGGTTAATCTTGGTGAAACAAGATGATTGAATAATTTGGGAACTTTATCATCATTTCTTTTTGAACTTTACTATATTTTTAAGAAAACAAAAAATAATAATAATAAAACTAAAATTGAAGTTTAAGATATTTTTTATTTTGTGATATGTTACTAGATAGAAATATAAATTATGAGTTGTGAAATTATGAAATAAGATTTAGAAGAAGAGACCAAGTAGGAGTTTTCCCTGTAGCTAATTGTTTAGCATAATCTTGAAATAAACCACTTATTTTAGGAATATTAATTAAGTTCACATCTAGGCGAGAAGATTTAGAAATTATGTTTAAGGGGTTAAATAATCTAATTCTCGCTTCTAATTCATTTATGAATAATTTAGTGAATATGAGTTAAATTTTCAAAATGAATGAAAGTTATTACTAATCTCCTGTAGGAAATGGTATAGCAAATTCTAGAAATTGATGGAAGTTTCATGTTTTACGTTTTTCCTTGGGAACATTTGAAATGATTGAAGGAAGTGCATTGTTTTAGTTTCATGTATATTTGAATTTAAAAGATTAATGTAGGGTTGCAACTGTCTTAGCTTTTATTAATTTGTCAAATTTTATACCATGAGTTGAGTTATAATTACCATGGTAATTTTGAATAGGTTATATGGTTTGACAATTAAATTTATTATTTTGAATGGTTTATGTGCATTTACAAACCATGGGCTGAAGTGGCTTGTAAAGTTTACCAAAACCATGGGTTGGTTTACATTTTATTTGCATTTTCATTTTTAAGAATTGTATTTTTTAATTTAGAAGAAAAACCGTGTATTGGTTGTGTGGGCCACAAAAGCAATGGACAGGTTTGTTAAGGAAAATTACTATTATCATTTGTTTAATTAGGAATGAGTTTTGGTAGTTAAAAATAAGTTAATGTGGATTGGATGTCTTCCCATTTTAAATGAAAAGAATTATGAAGTTTAAGTCTTCATGGTTAACAAGAATATATAGGAATGACCAAAAGTGTTATTTACTAAGCCTTCACATTAATGATAAAATACCATGTTATTACTTGCTAAAACTGTTGTTGAAATTGATGGTGTTACTTGCTGAAATTGTTGTTATTACTTGTTGAAACTGCCACTGAAACTTGTTGAAATGGTTGTTATTACTTGTTGTAAGTGTTGTTTTTAGTCATGAATAGTCTTGAAATAGTTTATTTTATTTTTGCTAGCGAGTAGTTTCAAGACTAACACATTTCGTAATTAGAGTTAAAGATATTTTTCATCTATGTTTTTAATATATATGTATTATGCAATTAGTATCGACTAAGTAAATTATGGATCTCATTAAAGGCTCATACTTCCACTACTATGCGCATATTGTAATTATGCATGTTATTAATTTACATTAAACAGATATATAATGGTTTGTGTTAGTTTAGTTTAATATAACACAAGCAGGCATTACAACTTGGTATCAGAGCTGAAGTTATAGCTCTTGAACCTCTATGGTATTAATTTGCTTTCATAAAGAAAGTAAATGTTTAAATATATCTATTATATTACCTAATGGGATCATTTATAATGTTAGTCATGAGAAGCTAAGGTTACCACTCTCATCTTTAGAGTTTTCTTTTATTTTGTTTGCAAACCTTGTATGGTTCTTGAATGGGGAAGGATGGATTAACTTAGTTTCCATCCGGTTAATCTTGGTGAAACAAGATGATTGAATCATTTGGAAACTTTATCATCATTTCTTTTTGAAATTTATTACATTTTTAAGAAAACAAAAAATAATAATAATAAAAATAAAATTGAAGTTTAAGATATTTTTGTTTTTGTGATATGTTACTAGATAGAAATATAAATTATGAGTTGTGAAATTATGAAATAAGATTTACAAGAAGAGACCAAGCAGGGGTTTTTCCTGTAGCAAATTGTTTAGCATAATCTTGAAATAACCCACTTATTTTAAGAATATTAATTAAGTTCACATCTAGGTGAGAAGATTTAGAAATTAGAAATTATGTTTAAGGGGTTAAATAATCTAACTCTCAGTTTTAGTTTATTTATGAATAATTTAGTGAATATGAGTTAAATTTTCAAAATGAATGAAATTTATTACTAGTCTCCTGTAGGAAATGGTATAGCGAATTCTAGAAATTGGTGGAAATTTCATGTTTTACGTTTTTCCTTGGGAACATTTGAAATGATTGAAGGAAATGCATTGTTTTAGTTTCATGTATATTTGAATTTAAAAGATTAATGGAGGGTTGCAACTGTCTTAGCTTTTATTAATTTGTCAAATTTTGTTAAGTTAGTAATATGGTGAAAAAATTGTGAAAGTTAATGAAAAAGATATGGTTCATTTGTAGACCACTTCGTGAAACACTCTCCATGGTTTACAAATACCATGAGTTGAGTTATAATTACCATGGTCATTTTGAATAGGTTGTATGGTTTGAAAATTGAATTTATTATTTTGAATGGTTTATGTGCATTTACAAACCATGGGCTGAAGTGGCTTGTAAAGTTTACCAAAACCATGGGTTGGTTTACATGTTATTTGCATTTTCATTTTTAAGAATTGTATTTTTTAATTTAGAAGCAGAATCGTGTATTGGTTGTGTGGGCCACAAAAGTAATGGACTGGTTTGTTAAGGAAAATTACTATTATCATTTGTTTAATTAGGAATGAGTTTTGGTAGTTACAAATAAGTTAATGTGGATTGGATGTTTTTCCATTTTAAATGAAAAGAATTATGAAGTTTAAGTCTTCATGGTTAACAAGAATATATAGGAATGATCGAAAGTGTTATTTACTAAGCCTTCACATTAATGATAAAATACCATGTTATTACTTGCTAAAACTGTTGTTGAAATTGATGGTGTTACTTGCTGAAACTGTTGTTATTACTTGTTGAAACTGCCACTGAAACTTGTTGAAACGGTTGTTATTACTTGTTGTAAGTATTGTTTTTACTCACGACTAGTCTTGAAATAGTTTATTTTATTTTTGTTAGTGAGTAGTTTCAAGACTAACACATTTCGTAATTAGAGTTAAATATATTTTTCATCTATGTTTTTAATATATATGTATTATGCAATTAGTATTTGTCTAAGTAAATTATGGATCTCATTAAAAACTCATACGTCCACTACTGTGCGCATATTGTAATTATGCATGTAATTAATTTACATTAAACAAATCTATAATGGTTTGTGTTAGTTTAGTTTAATATAACGCAAGCATGCATTACAACTTGGTATCAGAGCTAAGGTTATAGCTCTTGAACCTCTGTGGTATTAATTTTCTTTCATAAAGAAAGTAAATGTTTAGATATATCTATTATATTACCTAATGGGATAATTTATAATGTTATTCATGAGAAGATAAGGTTACCACTCTCATCTTTAGAGTTTTATTTTATTTTGTTTGCAAACTTTGTATGGTTATTGAATGGGGAAGGATGGATTAACTTAGTTTCCATGCGGTTAATCTTGGTGAGACAAGATGATTGAATAATTTGGAAACTTTATCATCATTTCTTTTTGAACTTTATTATATTTTAAGAAAACAAAAAATAATAATAATAAAAATAAAATTGAAGTTTAAGATATTTTTGTTTTTGTGATATGTTACTAGATAGAAATATAAATTATGAGTTGTGAAATTATGAAATAAGATTTACAAGAAGAGACCAAGCAAGAGTTTGGACCATTACTGGAATGTTTTGTACATTCCGAGCTTATCTATTTATTATATAAATACCTAGTAGGGGTTCATGTTTGTACATGTAACTGTAATATGGAATTTGAATTGAAAATATAAGATTGTTGGTCTCCTCAAGAGTGTGAATCTATCAAGTTATTTATAACTAATAAGATGATTTTATTTGATGATGTATGATTTTGATTAATGTTATGACGATGATTGTATGTCGGATTTATCCTTAAATCCTAAATTGTATGAGACTTAGTTGATGAATAAAGCTATAGTGGACCCTTGTCTTGGTTGTTCGTGGTAAGGTGAATTTTCCTAATTGTTCCTTGGTTAAAAACCCATTGTGATCTTTGATTATTGTGTATGGTCATTGCTTTTTTAAATTGTCTTTTGTTGTTATGAAATAGTGCTTTTGAACTAGGCAATTATTATCTACTGAATGTCGGTTATTGTTATCAAAACCAAAGTTATTCACCAGTTATTAAATGATGCATGCACCGACCCAGATGGAGTTCCTGACACTAGAAATAGAGGTGTGTCTCCCTATTATGTTTTCAAAAAGAAACCACAGAAGGGGGAATACATTGTTTGGGATAAATCTGTTTGAACTTGTTAAGAGGCATACATCGTATAATCTATGGGATTGTGCAAAGTTCTTGAGAAGTTAACTAAATCCTAAATGTTTGATTGGTTTTCTAGTTGTAGACATGTTAACCAAGCCTTAGGGTTTTGTACTTTATTTGTAATTTTGTACCTTTGTGTTTCCTCAAGTTTCCAACTCGTAATGGGAATGGGAAAATGACAACTGATTTTCAATGATTTTCTGAATGTTGGAATTCTTGATAACCAATAGGTATGAATGCTGATACTTATTGATAGAATATGTTGTTTCCATTCTTCACTTCCTTGAATTTGCAAGTTGTATTGTTGAGAAATGATTTTATTTTATTTTTGGAATGTGTTGTTTAGCCATAGCTAATGTCTGGTAAAAGGGAAAATTACACACAGATCAACCACGATGGACTTCTGAGCATTGGAACAGTGAAGTGTATAATTATAGTGTAGTCAGAAGAAAACCAAGAAAGAAAGTGAGTTATTTAGTGTCTATCTAGTTGAAGCTAAGACATTGAAGTGTTAATACTTATGTATTTGAAGAGCATGTTGATTTCTTGGTTGTATTTATTGTTTATTGCTTGAAGTGATTAATTACATAGCATAGATACTCATGAAAAAATACTCATGTAATCTATTTAAAAGTAGTACCAAAGTTGTGCAACGGGTCTGACAAATGTTAAAAAAATGCATAAGCTATATATGCGTCTGTTGTGTGAAGTTTATTTTATTATTTTCGAATTATTTTTATATTATTATGCTCATTTTGAATCATAATCTCTGTGGCTGAATATAAATTGATGAATGCATATATTTATCCTGAGTGGAGTCTTTAGCTTAATATTATCTCTAGATGTTAGGTTTTGGGTATTTTATGTATGGTACTATAACTATGTATGATTTGTAGCATTTAAACCCTCTTTAGATAGCTATATAAACTCTTGAGATGGGATACGCCTAAAGCCATCTATACACCAATGTCCATCTATACACCAATGTTTTATGTTATGAAATATTGAAATTTCATATTTAATGGCATTTGAGTCATTGCAGCATCAATTATATCTAAACAAATTATTAAATGTGTGAAGAATTATGAAAAAACAATGAAGTGCTTGAATTCTATATTCTTATGATGGAATAAATGTTTGAATATTTATTCATTATGCATGTGCGAGTTGTTATACTTTTATACTCATGATTAATGATGAAATTAAAAGACATGAATATGAAGTTAAATTAGAAAACTTGTTAACTATTGATATAGTCAAGTTATTGTTTGATTATAACTCGTTAGTGACTGTTAACATAGGTCGTTTTATATGATGTAATGGTATATATATAATGCTAATGCTTCTGAATCATGCATAGAAAGAGATTGTGATCTTAGAATTCTTTGGGATTGTCCAAGTAGTTATTCATCACGCTAATGGAATAATGTGGTAGCTAAAGAGATTTCTTTATTTGAATATTGAGATCATATGCTTTTGTAATATCCTAAATTTTGGACCTAACACTTATAGGCATGATCCTATTGATTATGATGTTATCTTGATATTTTATGTTTGATATATTGGGTCGAAGACCCCACTGCATATGAACATGATGATTTGTTTTATATATTTGGCGTAAGCCAATTGTTGATGATTTATATGTGTGTGTGTGTGTGTGTGTGTGTGTTCTTGTTGTGTTGGGCGTGGACCCTGAAGCACATGAGTGATGAGATGTTTGTGTTGAGCGAAGTACTATGGAGCACATGAGTAATTGATGTTGTGTTGAGAAAGGATCTCTGGAGCACATGAGTAATTGATGTTCTGTTGAGCGAGGAGCTCTGGAGCACATGAGTAATTGATGTCGTGTTTATCAAGGAGCTTTGGAGCATGTGAGTAATTAATCTTGTGTTGAACGAGGAGCTCTGGAGCACATGAGTAATTGATGTTGTGTTTATCAAGGAGCTCTGGAGCATGTGAGTAATTAATGTTGTGTTGAATGAGGAGCTTTGGAGCACATGAGTATTTATATTTATGTTGAGCATGAATCTCTAGAACACATGAAAATATAAGATTGGAAGTGTTGGGCATAAGCCCTAGAGCCTTCTTTGTTGATGTTGAGCATAAGCTCTAGAGCATTGGATCCTTGGCCATTGTATCCCTAGGTGTATTGTACAAGTACATCCTAGCATTAGTGTTGAGAAAAAGATATGGAATTGCACTAAGTTTGTAACTCCATGTTTAAGCATTGAGTATGGGATATGGTAAGTGCTAGGGGTTACTGAAAAGAATTTAATAAATTTCGAGTGAAAACAAATCAAGAAAAATATTAATCTCATAATACTTATTTTTAAGTGATTAAATGAAATTTTGAATTTCTGTATTCTCATCAAGTACTGAAGAACTACCATGTTATGCGAGGAAAATCCAACATGCAAGGATGTTTAGAGTTTCCTAGCCTAGTAGACCTAACCATCTATCTATTTGACCTTAATGAAGAAGTGTCATTAAGTCTAGGGATTGTGGTATATGATGCACAAAGACAAAGGTTAAAAAATGTTATATTATTATGTATTTTATACATGGGATGTATAAAGAAATAAATATTAATAATATAAATAAATGTAAGAAAGAGAAAAAGATCCATCAATTATTATTTAGTACTAAAAGATAATAAGTAGTATAATGACTACAAAAGTCTATCTAGGAACTAGTTAAAAGTTCTTAAGTTAAAGTATTAATAATTAATCGAATTAATTAAAAAGGGTTAAATCAAGAAATCAAGGATTTCTTGATTTAACTGTCCCTTTGATTGAAAAGTCTATCTATAAAGAATCAAGCCAAGTAAAGGCTTGGGCTTCTGAAATATATTTTGGAAGTCATTAATCTACCTATTTTTCTCTCAAGTGAGTTCTTGAAGAAACATTTTCCTGCAAGGAAAAGGAGAACTGATGCAGAACTTATATACCAGATAGGAAACCCTACCTTCGGAGCTGTAAGTTGCTTGCATGTTGGAATCCAGATTGGGGGGATCTGGATTGAAACTAGGAATGGTTCCTGGTCATGGTTGGGTGGAACGTGGTAGTTCCCAAGTGATTTGGTCATCTAATATAGAGGTGAGATCTTCCTATCAATTGGTAATGCTTGTTATTTAAATGTGCAGGTTCAGCCATTAAAGGAGCTTCAAAAATTACAGATATGAGATCCTAGTCTGCCTATTTCATTTTCTAGCATAAAATGTTGGTTGAATTAAGTAAAGGTTCATATTAAATCTTCTAACCCTATGTATTTGTTTCTCTATGTAAATATTCTGGGGTTACATTTTAAAGTATAACCCTAGGCTGCAATTTATTTCATATGCTAAGTTTACCAGGATTTATTCATGTAAGTTAATTTTGTATTATCTTATCGCTTAAGCTGTCTTTTCCTTGCAAGATAGGTTTTATTTCCAGTCCATTATATAGCTTCTTGTTATCCTAATTACTCTACTAAAAGATTTTATTTGTCAGTAGAGCCATATTAAAATAAATACTAGCTGAGACCTAATGTGTCATTTAAACCTATATTAGAATCTATCTAATTAAAATCAACAGTTAACAAATCATAATACTATTTATAAGTACACATTAACAGTTCAAGAATAGAATTATAAATATAATCAACTAAGTATAGGCTATAATTGTTTCCACATTAAATCGAAGATAAATAAACCAATAAAGACCTTTTAAGGTCTGTATATTTAAATACACAACAACTACTGAATCATTCCATTAAAATAGCGTCATCATAAACAAATAGGAAGAGTAAGTATCGTGACCATTCTTTGGTCCAAGATCAAATCTCTTTCCTATTTAAAAATACACAATCCTAATATTACAAATCAACATAATCAGTATCATAAACATAAATAATTTAAGTCCCATATAATATTACTCACAGCCATCACATAACAGGTAACCAGGTAACTTTCCATTAATTATATTAAAACCCTTAAGCTACCATAGGTCGTAGTATCGACCCCTATGGGTATCCAAACCCAAGTCGCAGGCCATAATAAAAACCAAAACAAAATTACATACATAATAATCATTTACATAACTATGCGTTCGCTCCGTATAACATTTATAAACCATATCGTAATCTTTTTTTTTTCCGAAAGAAAAAAAAGATGATTTTTATTAATAAAAAAACTACATACAAATATAGTATGTAATATGTTCATGCTATATGCAGATTTACATCTGTTCTCACATCTTTTCTGATGTAGTTGCTCCTCCCTTCCAAGATCTGAAAAAAACTAAGACTAGTCTTGATAGACTGATATGTCTGTTGGCAGAAAATGCCCATGTAAGGCAGATTCAGGACAAAATTGTTTTCCATCCTCTGAGCTGATTATAAACTGATAAAAAGAGTTTGAGTCCGATATGTGTTTAATATCTGCTGCATGATTCTTGAGGTCTATCCCAAAAAATACTTCATATTAACGATTTAGTGTGGCAAAATAATAAAAGACCTGTGTGGATATTCCGAGGCCTCTGAGTCCTTTATCTCCAAAATTTTCCAGTGTCCCCATTGCAAATTCAGACCTGCCTTTGAGAGTTTGTCCGCATTTGCATTTTTCTCCCTGTAAACATGTTTGAATGATATTGATTCAAAGAAAGAGAGAGATCTAGTTGTCTCTTCATATAAAGCATCTAGTGTAGCAATTCTGCATTTCTGAGTCTTGTTTAGCCAATTAATGACCACCATTGAATCACCAAATACTTGTATCTTTCTGCAGTTTCTTTCAATTGCAAAACAAAGGAGAAGTTTCAAAGTCATAAGCTCTACGTAGCTATTGGTTCCAGCTCCCATCCCCAATGAGATTTGGAAGTAGTGGTCTTGGTTAGAATATAAGCATGCTCCTCCCCCACATGTCGAGTTTTGGGAGGCTCCATCAAAAAAATCCCAAGGGGTTTTTCTGTTCAATTGCTCAGGAACAATAATTCTTGGGGAGAGTGTGTTCCTTGCTTGAGGAAATTAAGAAATTATATCCAATCCCCTCCTTGCTACCTCTTTTGGAGTGCTGGTTTTTTCAAGGAATATGACCCTATTTCTAGCAAACCATAGACCTGAAATGTGGATAAGCGGGAGGGATTTGAGTTGAGTTGTTTGGGGTGATGAGGACCAGTCCTTCCATGTATCTTCCACTATGCTACCTTTCCATGTGAAATTTGAAGAAGTAAAAGACTTGGAGTGCTCCCAAACCTGTTTGGAAAAAGCATAGTGAAGGAAAAGATGATTTGAGTTTTCCTCGGCATCCTTGCATAGGCTGCACCACCCATGAACTACTATCTGTCTTTTCTGAAGATGCTCCCATGTAGGGATATTGTTTGCAAGGAAACACCAAGTAAATATTTTTTCCTTTAGAGGGCATTTGATCTTCCAAATCCCTTTCTTCCACCATTTTTTATTCTCTTGGAAGAGTTGAGAGCAGAGTTGTTGACATCCAATCTTTGGGGTGTATTTTCCAAGTTGTGCTTTCTCCCAAATCAAATCGTCTTCTTTGTTAGTAATCCGGATGTGAGAATATTGCAAATCTAGAGTGTACTGATCCCAAAGGTTTTCCCATTGGTCTGGAAGCTCCAGGTCTTGACTCTTCCTCCAACCTTGATGCCATATGTTGGTTTAGATAGGGTCTACTATTTGATTTAAGTGGTAGCACCCCTTCTGATGAACTAGTTCAATTAATGGTTGAGAAAGGATGTGATTTTGAGTGCTACCTAGACAGGGGTCCACCCCTATTATGACTTTTGTGCCATCCCCTACCTTCCAGACCATACCTTCTAATATAAGTGAGAAATAATTGCATAAGTATTTCCAGATGATGGACCCATTTGGAGGTTTCCTGGATCCCATATCCCCGATCCAATCTAAAAATGGGGTTGGGGATATCTATTTGTGGATAATGACTTCTTTCCATAGAATCTGGGTTGAAACGAGTCTCCATCCTAATTTTGCAGCCAAATATTTTGCAAAGAAAGAATCGTTCTTTATGCCCCAGCCTCCCAATGCTTTTGGTCTTGCAATTTTATCCCATTTAACCCAAGGAACAACCTTTTCATCTTTTTTGCCCGACCATAGAAAAGTTGAGCATATTCTTCTGGATTTGTTAAAGATTGATTTAGGAATCCATGCCAATGCCATCCAGTAGACTGGGATTGCTTCTAGTACTGATTTGATCAATACTAATCTTCCAACTCTTGAGAGCCATCTATTGCACCAGTTGTTGATTCTGGATTCCAGTTTGGCATGCAGCCAGTTCCAGTCCTCTTTTTTGTAGAAGTTTGGTTTAAGTCTGAATCCCAGATATTTTATTTTGTCATCCAGAGATAGCTGTTGATAAGGGAATAAAACCCGAAAGGATCTCTAGATTTCCTCCTCCAAGTTTATTGCTGTAAAAGACATTTTTTGTCGATTTGTTTGCATTCCTATAGCTTTGCAAAAAAGGGCTAGGATTTCTAAGAGCCTTTGTGCCTCTCTTTTTGAGTACTTGCAAAAAATGAGGATGTCATCCACAAATAGTAAATGTGTTATGCTTGTGTTTGTGGTAATTCTGAGTCCTTCAAACAACCCTCTTCTTTTTGCATCTAGAATAGCTCTACTTAAGCCTTCCACAACTAGTACGAAGAGTAGAGGGGATAGTGGACAGCCTTGTCTTAGACCTCTTTCAGCATGGAAGAATGGGGAGGTTGCTCCATTTATGAGGACTGCAAAGGAGGTATTTGCGATGCAAGAAAAAATCCATTTTATGAAGGGATAGTTGAAGCCCAGATGGGTGAGAAGGAGCCTGAGATAGATCCAGCTTACTCTGTCCAAGGCCTTTGAGAGATCAATTTTTAAGATTTCCCCCTTTTCCTTTTTTGTTTTGGCGCTGTGAAGACCCTCCTAGGAAACCCCTATGTCTTCGTGGATTTGTCGATCCTCCAAAAAACCAAACTATTCCTTGGAAATAATTTTTGAAAGGACCTTTCAAAATATCTTTGCAATAATCTTTGTGACCACCTTGTAGGTTATGTTGCATAGTGACATAGGCCTGTAGTCCTCCAAAATTTCTGGTGTGTCCTTTTTTGGAATTAGGTTTAGGAAATTTAAATTCAATGGAAGGTCGAGGACACCATTTTTTCTTGTTTCCTCTACCAGTTGTAATAATTCTAGACCAATGGAGTCATATCCAGCTAGGAAGAATTCAACTGTCCACCCCAGACTTTTATTTATTTGAAAGTTGAGTAGGGTTGCTTTTACCTCCTCCTTTGAGACTTTTTCCATTAGCTCCATGTTTTCTTCCTCATTGATGCTTTCAGGGAGATACTATGAAATTTGAATTACTTTAGCTATGGTTGTTTGTTGGTCTTCTTTGAATATATTTTCAAAGTATTTTTTCCCTATTTCAGTTAGGTCTTCAAAGGTGTTTGTTGTCTCATTCTTTTCATTCTTTAGCTCCCAGATAGTATTTTGTTGCTTCCTACCTTTTGCAAATGCCTGGAAGTATTTTGTATTGTCATCTCCACATTCCATCCAAATTGCTCTACTTTTTAATCTCAATACCTCCTATCTTTCTATTAGAAGTTTGGTTCTTGAAGCTTCTAGTGAATAGAGTTTCTCTCTGTGCTCATGGGTAAGGAAGCCCCCCCCTTATTTGTTTTGGAGCTCCTTCACATCCTTCTCAATTTGGGTGATGTGTTGTTCATCCTGAAGCTTCTTATTTGTTTCCCACTCCTTAAGAAGATTTTTTATTTTGAGTAGGTTTTGGGTGAAATGAATGGAGGCCCTAGTGCCATTGTCTTCCTAATATGGGATCCAATTCGAATGATTGAGTTGCACTACCTCTTCATTCTTAAGCCATGCAGAATAGAGCTTGAATGGGATTGCCGACTTTTTTGGTTGTTTCAGGATTTCCAGGCAGATGGGTAGGTGATCTGAGTCTTCTCCTAAATCCACACATTGCTTGAACATAAAATATTCCTCGAGCATATCTTCTAATATCAATAATTTGTCCTGTCTATTTTCTATTCTCTCTTCTCCCATTGTCTGTTTGACCAAGTTCGTTTCAGAGGCTATTACGAAGAGAAATTCCTATGGCTTAGGGTACCACAACTGACATCTTGACTCCAAAAATCAATCCTTTCCAATATGCAATAGAAATTAAATATCTAACACTAAAGGATCAGACCTCGTACCTTATTCCGGATGGTTGAAGTAGATCCCCGTTTAGCTTTCCAACTTCATCTTGTATTGATTAATCACTTCCTCAACAACAAGTAAACAAGACAAGCATACTATATATATTGGTGTTAGATCTATTCTAGCATATATAATCAACAATGTATAAGAATTTGAAAACATCCATGGATAAAATATTCATTCAAACACACATTATTGGACAAGAAAAGATATTTTTATTAATATAAAATCAGATATTACAATGGATACAACCTCTGTCAGCACGTAATCGAAGAAACTGAATCCCCCACTTGGGCCTCCACCACCTCAATCCTCCATCTCTCGATAGCAAGCTCACAAGAAACAGGTAAGCTTGGGAAGAACACAAAAGTGCTCAAAGGGACAAAGGAATGCAGACTCAAGCACAAGTTATGGAAACAATGGACTATAGTTTCTTTGCTCTCAATTCTCTCATATGCCTTCAATGTACCATAGAGTTCTTTATATAGCTTTTCAAAGGGGTAATGAAAGGTAGAATCCGAGCAATCTCAAGGAATAGGGAAGGCCAGGAGTCAAGTGAGTCGAATCCATGTCAAGGAAAACTCCAAAAGTATTTGGATTATGCACACATCCTAATGAATGCGGTTTTAGGGGTCAAACCCACGTATATACATGATTATAGGTTTAAAATTTGCATGTATTAATTTTCATGTGTTTTTAGGGATGGTCAAGGAAATGTCAAAGGACAAAAAATGGTCCAAGGGGTCTAAGGAGTCTACAGAGGGATAGGGGAATTCCATACAAGTGTGATTCACCTGGAGTGGTAAAATCAGCTATAACAGATTCCCCCTAATGTGTGAGGTCAGAGGGGTCATACGATGGCCGAAATACATTATAAGTCCATCCCATAAGTGGAGTGATGAAGGATCCCAAATGGAAGACCAGCCACCCAATCAGCATAGTACAATGATACAACTCTGCACATACTGCAAATACATATAGCAGTCCCAGATACATAAGAGTACAATGTCCATGAATAGGCATGATACAAGATATCACATAAGTGGTCATCACCACGTACAATATTCATAGATCAGAATCTCCATGATGAAGATATACAAAGGACCATGATATCCATAATGGCTGAAGATATAGAATGGATCAAAATCTCCATAATGGCTGGAAATGTCTGACATATACTGGAATCAAGTCACAAGAGCTGAAATCTCATGAACACTAGCACGATTAGGGAGGTAGCATATAAGAGATGCCACCAATATGGAAGGTCTTCTAAACAAACCACTACGAGTACATGTCCTACTATGTGAATAGAGGTGTCAAGGTCGAACATAGTAGTCCATCATCTAATTACCGGTCATTGATGTATACCATTAATAGACGTGATATCACCCACCGATAATGAAAATGGGAATCAAGGTACTAGAGTGAAAACTAACAACTATGAATAAATGTGTTGAGGTCAAACACTTGAGAGGATCCATTGATCAGGGGACATTGATGTATTCCCAAAAACTGTCGATGGCGAGAGAACCTGCCACTAATGACTGCAAGTCTCAAGGCACTCAAAAATGACTCTAGATTCCAATCCCAGAATAAATGATCTGAAGTTGATGGGATGAAATTTGTTGGAAGGAGGGCATTAAGGCACCCCCCATCATCCAACACAAGGTACTCAACAAAGCTATATAGTGTGGAAGGACTTGATCATAAGGTGCATGAACCAGTAACTGTACTAGGAATGGCCAACATGCAAAGTCAAGATAACTGAGGAATGGCTAACTCAGGTTTCAACTTCCTTTGAACAAGATCATAATGGTGAGTGGTGACTAAATAAAGGCATCATATAATCGATATACAAAACTGGGACATCTCTGCGACACGGGAGGCATCGACAGAGGCTCCATGGGGACTGGAAGCTTAACCAGTTGATGGAGATAAACTCAGATATAATGAGTACATCTCCTAAAATCAAAACTATAAACCCAACAAATGGATGTGATATACAGTGCTTTGTTCGAAGTCACGACTCGACAGCTGCCAAAGATAACATATTTCCTTGTTTGGCTTTTTGGTTTTTTTTATTTTTTTGGACTTTTTCAAATATTTAAAAAGCTTGAAAAAGAATAAAACTACTTTATAGTTACAGACTAGGAGGAGACAAGTGTCATAGGGGCAAACAAACTAGTTCTAAGTAGTGGAACATACCTATGCTCAACGCAAGGACACATGTGTAGGATATCGACACTTGGGGGAAAATCCCCTCTCGGTAAAAAGGGAATCAAGATGCAAATGATATATAAAATGGCTTTGCATGTCTAGAAATGAGACAAGTTTGGGATATATGGCTGAAATGAAATGTCAGGGAAGCCATCATAAAGCTCAATAAGGCAGGAAAAGCTCATGATAATGCAATTACAACTTGACATACATGAGTATTGAGGGAAGTAGGCCAGCAAAAGATCAAGAAAAGTATGAGGCTCTTGAGAAATGTCATGGAAGTACTATACAATGGAATCCCGCACCCTAAAGGACAAAATGTCATCATGGGCACCAAATGCAAATAAGGTTCTAACTAGGGTACCCATGTAAGGTCAAGCTCTACCACTCATACCATGCCACTTCTAAAACAGCAAGAAAGTTCCATGACATAATAAAGTGGGTTCGTACCTAAGGCTATGGTGAAACAGTCATAAGGTCATGCAAAATGAAAACGATGATGAAAAGTAACCTATATGCTAGTTTAGACATGATACCTGAGATCGACACGAACGGGTCAATCCAATGGATGAGACAGCACTCAAAAAGGTCTCCTACATCATGAATTAGGTAAAAAATGGTCCAAAATGATTAGAAATGGTCCAAACTATAGGAAAGGGGGGTAAAAATTTTCAAACATTTGAAAAATTTCTATAAATAGTAAAAAAATTCAAAACATTATAAAACATTTGAAATTTTTACCCAATTGAGCTCAGATTTTCAACAGCGAATTCCAAGAGATCCAGCCAGCAGAATCCACTACCGTTTCTTCCAGGTACTTATCCATGCTCTTCTCTTCCATTTTCATGCAGTTTTTATCAAATTCCATGTTCATTTGAGGTTTCTAGGCCAATCTAAAAAATTCATTGTAGCCCACACAAAAATCGAGGGTTTTTTTGTGTATAGGGCTCGATATACATGGAAAATTCCCTCACAGTCGCGTATGCGACCGCGCATAAGATTTTTTGGGTATTCTAATGGGAAAACTTGCAATTTTTTGTGTAGGATGGTCCTAGAATGGAGAGAGCATGAATACTGTGATGTAGAGGAAGCAGTAAGGGCTGATCTAATGGCTCAACAAGCGCTACGTGCATGTGGGCTCTACAAATTTTGGTGTCTTGGTGGCTTGAGGGAAAAACCAAGACTGTTGCAAATGCTGGTGGATTACTAGGATCTAGACTCTGAGTCCTTCCAGATAGATGGGATGTCCCTCACCATAGCGGTGGAGGACATATACTTTATTACTGGACTTTCCTGACGGGGGGAAGTAGTGAACCTTCGTTCTTGCGATGGGCCTAGAGGTGGCCTAACTATAGATGAGTACATTGCGGTGTACTGCTATCTGGACATAGAGAAGGTGGGGAGTTATATCCCAACCAACTCTATACAGGTGCTGGGCCTAAAGGCCATCCTACTGACATTGGGCAGGATAGCAGGCTTGGCTTTACTTCACCAGGCCTCGCGACCTCTAATGTTCTATGCAATGGAGTGCATGAGACCCACGGTTTATGACTGGAGCACTACACTACTGAGTAACATGAAACATCAGCTCAGGGAGTGTAAGATGGGAATAATGTGGAACTTTGGGTTTAGCAGCATACTGAGCATGTTTTTCTTCAAGCGTGTTCCAGGATTGAGCCCCAGAGTTGACGTTCCTCTACATGGGGTTTGAGATCTGACCCAACGGTGTTGGGCAGATGCGATGCGTAGACTTGGGGGAGGTAGGGTGTCCAACCCCTATCCAACTGAGTTCTTTCTGTGGTGGCAATGATATATAGTTGCCATCGATGACTACCCTTATGTGGGGATTGATTTCTGGGGGGACTCGGACATGCTGCTACCACCAGGATCAGCATATGGTGACATAGGTAACGAATCTCGACCCTCTCTTTAAATTTTTGAGTTATTTATTTTTTTTGTGTTTTTTGATTATATGGAATCAAAAGACATATTTTTTGGTTGACAATACATAGTGACATCTACCATTTGCATGCATATGTGGGACCACGGTGGCCTGAAGGCTTCCCTTGTCACAGATGGAGGGGAAGAGGAGATGATATCATGGGTGTGGATGCGGAGCGGACGCTCTAGAGCATTCATACCAACTTTGTGAGGCTAACACACAGAGTTCCCATGGCGCAAGTTGAGGACTTGCTTGAAGCCATGCAGCGCCAGGTGATGGGTGTACCACAAGCATGGGTGCGATTATTCCGTCAGCTAGCTAGAGCCATAGTGACCTTCCATGATCACAACCCCACTCCTCCACAAGCTTAGATACCTGGTATTTATACATTTTGTATTACCGTGTATTATATTTTGGTGGCTCAAGAGCCCCATGTTTGTATCATGACACTATGCATTACCACATTTTCGGATGTTTATAATTTTTTTTATGATGATCGGTTTATTTATTTACATGTGTAAAAATTTGTGTTTGTGATGAATTTATTGTGTATGAAACAAATGCCAATCTAACACGTAGTTAGCATATGAGTCAGCAACTTGATTATTAATTATTGGAATATATATGTATGTTATATTTTCAAATTACCGTTCTAATAATCTCACACATAAGAATCTTCTTAATAACATCACATCTCTAACATGGTACAAACCATTAAGCTGTGATACTACTAACTATGAATCAAGACGTACCTCAAGAGAGAGAACGCCATGTGAAATGGCATCCCGTAGAAGCTTAATAACGGCACTATATTTAGCAATATTGTTTGAAGATGGCCGTAAACATACGCCTCCTGAAGACAGTACCTAAACCATAGGAGTATAAATCACCCAAGTAGTAGAGGTTGATTGTTGAGTGTGACGGCTCACACCATCCATGAATCCTATGTAGGTGGAAGATTCCATTGACATCTGCCAAAAGAAACGGAAACTAATCACAAACCCGATCACTATAAGAAAAATACCTAACTATGCAAAACTATACAATAATATACAATAACCAGCCTTGGATGAAAATCATGCATAGTACTTCTTGAGATAGATCCCATTTCTAGGCTCTGCCAAGGCCGTTCCCTCATAATCCACTAACTCATAAGTGCCCTTCTCTAACACACGTTTGATGACGTAAGGACCACACCACATGGGGTTAAACTTTCCTGCCCCCGAGGGTTCTTTCGGTTGATCCCAGAAAAGGACCAAGTATCCCTCACTAAACCTCCTTGGACAGACAGACTTATCGTACTGGACCTTTATGTGACATTTATTTACTTCTAGAGCCACCAAGGCATCTCGACGTTGCTCATCAAGTTGCTCAAGGTGGACCAAATGCTTCTCCAATGGTGAAGTGTCTGGTAAGATTTCTACGGCTAGCTTCAAAGAATGAATCTCACATTCAACCAGAAATACCGACTCCACTCCATGTACAAGTTGATATGGAGAAAAACCCGTGGTAGTCTGGCTAGGTGGTTCTATATGCCCACAAAGCAAGATATAACATGATGTGCCAATTATTCTTGCTTTGTGCGATGGTTTGTTGGAGAATTGATTTGAGTGACTTGTTCACTGCTTCTACCTGTCCATTCGCTTGAGGGTAGTAAGAGGATAAATTCTCTTGCTTGTACCCTAAATTTGATGCCAATTCTTCCATCATACGATTCTGAAAGTGTGAGCCATGGTCAGTGACAAGCTCTCTCGAAATCCCGAACCGAGTAATAATCTGGTTGAATACGAAGTGCGTGGCTATCTCACTATCAGATTTAACTGTAGGCATAGCCTCATCCCATTTCGTGAAGTAATTAACAACCACTATGATATGATGATGCCCCCTAGCTGAAGTTTGGTTGCAATCCATAAAATCAAGCCCCACTTAGTGAAGGGATCGGCGGTGATGATGGGATGTAACGGGGTAGGTTTCAAGCACATATTACATGCAAATACCTGGCAAGGATGGCACCTCTTGAACGCATCTACACAATCCTTAAAGATCGATGGCCATAAATAACCCGCTGTTAATATTTTTTGGGCTGTAGAAATCCTAAATAAATTATCACCACATGCCCCTCTGTGGCAATCATTCAACACTACCTCAGCCTCTTCATGAGTTAAGCAATGTCGTAAAATGGAATCTACGCCACGGAGGTACAAAGTGTTATCCACTATGAGGTAATTCTTAGACACGTGACGTAATCGTCATCGTTCATCCCATGAGAGGTGAGTAGGGACCTTCAATGTTTGTAAATATATAATGATATCCCCATACCATGGGTCTAAATTTGAGATTAAGAAGATGTGTTCCTCGATAAACGTATCTTCACAAACCAACTCCTCGGCCTCGCTTGGGAAATCCGATATAAGATCTACAAAAATTAATGACTTCTTCGATTTTGCCAAAACAAACTTGAGATCAAATTCTTGCAGGATGACAATCCATTTATTATATTTTCCCCCAATCATCCTTCGAGTGAGGATGAATTGAAACGGATTGACATGGGATACAACCAAGGTCTGGCGAAGGAGAATATAATGTCTCAACCATTGAACCGCATGTACGGTAGCTAAAGCAAGCTTCTCAACATGAGGATAACGAATCTCTACGTCAATAAGTTTCTAACTCAGATAGTATATGACATGCTCTTGGAGCTCCTCATCCTCTTGAACCAAAACCATACCAATCGTCTCCATGGACAAGGTCACATAAAGTAGAAAATCATGGCTATAGTCTAGGGGACTAATCACTGGGGCTGATGCTAGGGCTCACTTGAGTGCATCAAAGGACTCCTGGGCTCACTCATCTCAACAAAAGGTGGTGTCCTTATTCAAAAGACGCATGAAGCCACTAGTCAAATTGGTAAAATTGACAGAAAATATCCGTAAGAATTTTGCCATGCCTTGCAAACATTGAATATTACGAATATTTTTTGGGGGAGACAACTGAAGTATTGCCTCTACCTTCAAAGGGTCGACTCTTATACCCTCTTTAGAAATGATGAATCCTAACAAGTGACCTGAATTCACACAAAATATGCACTTGTGAGGATTTAACTTGACCAAATAATGGAGGCATCTTCTGAATACCAATCTCAAATGATAGGAATGACACATTCTCTTAAAAGAATGAGTACCAAGGTCATCTAAAAATACTTTGATAATCGATTTAAGATCGTGGAAGATCAAGGTCATGGCCCACTGAAAAGTAGCTCCGGCATTCTTAAGGCCAAAAGGCATTTTTTGATATGCAAAAGTTCTCCAAGGACAAGTAAATGCAGTTTTATGTTGGTCCTCAGGTTTAATTTGTATCTGATTATATCCGGAAAATCCATCCATGAAGGAAAAAACCTCGCTACTCGCACACTCATCCAAAATCTAATCAATAAATGGTGTAGGGAAATTGTCCTTAGGACAAACATGATTCAAATCATGGAAATCAGTACATATGCGGATCGCTCCCTTCTTCTTATCCACTGGAATGGGGTTTGAAACCCACTCCATCAAGGGAATGGGATAGATAAAATCAGCTTTCAATAGTTTCTCTATCTCTGCCTTAATCGCGGGTGCTTTCCTAGGATTCACCACACGCAAGCGTTGTCGAATAGGCTTAGCATTGGGATAAGTCTTAATCTCGTGTTCGACAATACGAGGGTCGATACCTATCATTTCATCGTCATACCAAGAAAAGATATCATGGAATTGTTTAAACAACTTGCTGTATTCTTGAATCTCAGCATGGGAACACTCTGCCCCAATATAGACATTCTCCATCCTGCCAGGATCATGAGAGATATTGATAGGGATCATTGAAGATATGTTTTCCAAGTTTCCATCAGCCATCAGACCAGGAGAGCTTAATGGAACCATAGGACTACCAAATCTCTCAATAAGAACCTCCCTAAATTCCTCATGCTCCAAGTGGTCAAGCTCAGGAAGAAATTAAGATCTATGATGGAGTTCCTCCCATGGTGGCTCAACTCCCGACATGGCCTCAATAATTGTTTCATCTAAAGGGAAAACACTATCAAGGCAGTCATGTGCATGAGAAGAATGGACTGCCCATGCTGGCAGCACATAAGGGTCCTTCTCCTCCGTCCACGAAGAGGAAGGACTAGGCTCTGCAACACTATCAAGATTAGCTTGATAAGCTACCATAGTTGCAGGCAATGGCACATCCTTCATGATGGGCTCAGTCAGAGTACTCAGTGTAGGAATAATCCAAGGATCTTCCATATGACTCATGTGAAAAGAGACTGATCTCATATATTTCGAAGCCTCATCAGAACTAGACCCTATCATAAGGATCAGTGTAGGACAACTAATGCTTCCCATGAGGGATGGATACATGCCTACACCCACACTCCCAATTTCCGGCTGAGAGTGCTCAATGATCAGGATTGAATCTCCTGAATATGCGGTAACTGACAGATTCTTGAATGACATTTGATCAATCATGACTGTCTTCCCATTAAATGGAAAGCATACAATGTGAAATACGGAAGAAGCTACGGCTTGCATACTGTACATCCAATTCCTACCCAACAAGAGATTTTATTCAAGGGGCGCATCAACCACCTCGACCTCTATCGCAATGGTATTCCCTCCCAAATGAACCTTAAGGGAAGGAAGGATCCCGTGCGGCCTAAACGATCTCCCATCGAACGCATTTAACATGGTCACTGATTTAGACAAATCAGGGGAACCTAAGCCCTTCCAACATGATAAAGACATCACAGAAGCAGCAGCACCTTCGTCAATCACAGTGCGCTTGATGGTCATGTTAAGACATTCTACGTGAATCAAAAGAGACACATATTAAGGAAAGCGAGGCTGAAGTCCTGCGGTTTCAAATTTAATTAAGGAGGAAGAATTATCATCATTCACACCAAGGGCAGAAAGCAAAGCCTTCCTTTGCTAAGGACAACTCTGAAGCACTTCCAGTGCAGACATCGCACAAGGACTGTGGCCCAAATCCTCGACAACAGAATAGTTCTGGGAAACTTGGGCATTAGGATTCTGCCCCGAATGCTTAAGGACTCCCTTAGGAATGCGAGATGCAGCTTCAAGCTTATCCACAGGTTTCTCAATACGAAACGGAGTCCTTGGTGGATCAGGTTCCCTACATGGGCTGGGTTGTGACGAACCATAGTATTTTGCATGGGTCACAACTTTCATAGCACATACCATGTTAATGCAACCACGACCACTACCCTCTGATGGATATTGATCACCACTAGACTGATCATGGGTCCTTAAGTTCATATTTTGATTGTGAGGTAAAGGGTTAGTTAGCACAGTTGGGCCCTATTGCAAGAATCTTGAGGCTTCATCAATACGAGGGCACAAGTAAGTGAGGTGATAATCCTTACACAACTTGCAAGTAAATTTGACCTTACGTTTAGCTTGCTTGTCCCCCCAGCATTATGGGTGTTCTTGTCATTATTATTAGCATTCTCATTCCTATTCCCACCCTTACGATTATTCTTACCCTTCTTTTTATTCCGTCCAGCCTGCTGGCTACCCTTCTAGTCCGACGATTGCACTGAAAGTACACTCGCCGTTTGGGTGGGTTGAGATGAAGTTGTGGCTTGTCCCGAATCATATTGGTTGATTGACAATTGACTAACTTGTTTTGCAACTGAATCCATAGGTTTAGCACTTGCACAACCAACAATTCCATCGGCATGTGGTCCAGGTTTAACTTTGGGGTCGAAACTAGAACGTAGAGCATTGGGAATAATCTCATATAACAAACCGGAATGAGCATAAATCAAATCCAGTTCCTACGCCCTAAAAATTGCTTGTTCCTCATTTTGCACTCCAAATGTAGAAACATCCTTCGCTATATATGGAAATAACGACTTACGCAACCATTTGAGGAGGAATTCTGGTGGTATAAAAGCTTTAATTAACCTCTTCTATCTACGCCACTCTTGGATATGATCCGATAAATGTGTGGCTTTATCCTACCAAAATGTCGACAAGAGTTCACTACTAACGTCATAATGCACTGGTAGCTGGAAGTGATTAAGAAAATTCATTGCTAGGTCATCGAACAAAGTGAATGCCCCCCTAGGTAGCTCTATATACCATTTTGTGGTAGGCCCTGTAAGGGTGCATTGAAACATCCTTAAACTGATGGAGTCCTAGTGTAAGGAATTAAAAGAGCACCATAGGTGAAATGTAGTAACATGTTCGCTTGGATCCTCTCCCGGTTTGCCCTCGAATTTGGGTATGTTCAAGGGAAGCTTAGTAGGGATAGCTGGCCAAGCTGGGTCATGAGCTACAGGATCATTTGTCAATCTCGACAAGTCAGGAAGATTCTATGTTGCAAGGAAAGGGAGCCTAGGATTATGAGGTCGATGGACCGCTCCCTGATAGTTTTTATTCACATAGGTCTGATTACCACCATGGCCTTGGCCATAGTGCCCTCCTCCCATTTGACCCGTATAGGGTGGCATGGAAGCACCATAGTGTGGTGTACCTTGACTCTTCAGAGCTACAAAGCTGTAATTTGGAGAGTAAGCAGGTTGTTGATACCTGCCCCCATAAGGTGAAGAACCTTGTCCATCTTGTGTCCCATAATAGGGTCCATAAGTCATCGCATGAGATGTCCCATGAGACACTCCATAAGTAGGAATATACATTATGGAAGTAGGAATATACATTATGGAAGTAGGAATGTGACCTGTAGAAGTATGAACATGTCCTCCCAAAACAACGGGTGGTGCATGAATCTGAGACACAACTGGTCCAGTGACCGCAGTATGGACATAACTCGTAGCAACGTTCTGGCCCAAAGGACCACGTGAATGAGGCGGAGGGTGAACATTCGAAGAACTAGGGACAAAGGACGAAGGGATTTGTGTAATTATGTATGTACTATTCCCTATAGTCACTCGTCTCGAATTTGGTATCCTAATAGGATCACTAACCCTAGACCTAGGAGGAATATGTGATGTAGCTTCCACCGCCGGGATGGAAGGTGCAATGTGACTAGTGCTCTGAAACCTCTCCGCATGGTAAGGAATGAGAGTGCCCCCAAGAATAGTGTTAGGCTCGAACTCATATTCAAGATGAAATTCCAAATCATGTGTGGGAAAACCAGACATACCATAAGTACCATAACTAGTGCTTGTGGGTTCAAAATGAGTCTCATAATCCTCCCGCATTCCATACCAGCGATGCGTCAATGGGGAATCAACCCTAGAGTAAGTAGGTCTATCATGAAAGGTTCTTATCTTTGAAATCACAGGACCTAACTCAGTCAAATCGGGTGAAGGATCATAGTTAGGAGTAAACTCCCCATCTTCCACATGAATGGGATAAGGTGGTTCAGGAATACCTTCTCTATGGTCTCCCATGTTGTGTGAATCTATGTGAGAAGTAGTCTGCATGGACTGTCTATTTCTCTCTCCTAAAGGAGGACGATATGTAGAAGGAGAAAGTCCTTCTAAACGATGAGAACAGCAAGGAGCTGCACCCGAATCCACAATGACTCAAAAAATATAAAAGACTCTCTATCTACGCAAACCCTAGGAAAGATAACGTGCACAGAGCAATCACCAATAAAATCTAAAGCCAAACATAAGAAATCAAGGGTAGGATAAGTGAGCTCCTGAATGAAGCAGGTATTTCTCGCCTAGGAGAGGCTTGAGACTCCCATACACAACAAGCAGAGGTACGTAACCAATTATTGTGGCCCTCAGCTTCAACACATAAATTGACTGTGCTGTCTAACCCCAACTTGGTCAGGACACCCACAGAATAACCCCTGCAAAGTACCCCCTTGATATCCTAGGTAAGGTCACTAAGGTCACCTCAATATAATCAATGCTCAGGCAGATAGTCGTAGGAGGGATTGACTGTATCGGCATGGTAGCAAAGCCCAAAACTCTCGAAAGAGCCCTCAGATACAAATACAATCTTGGAAATATCTCCGGTGCTACTCAGTTATGACTAGGGGTCATCCCAATCAATAACCGCTCACACTGCCTCGTGCTTAACTCCCTTTTGAGAGGAGGATCCTGAGAAACACTGGTTATACCAAGGAATTTCACACACTCACCTAGATAGACACATACATTTTTTTGTTTAGTGGTCTTGGAGAATTAACTCACAATGAACTATTCCAAGACCCTAAAACCTAATCTTGTTGGTGAACCCTATAAAATAAAATAGTGTAGTTCATTTTAATTAAGCATTCATTTTAATTGGCTTTATTACTCAAAAGAGGGATATGGCTGTGCAACTAATGGTGTTATGACACAACATGAAGTAAAATGCACACCTAACAATCAATGCAAATGCATTGTGTCCATGAAAACAGGGTGTGCTACTACGTGAAATGCACAATTTTCTTCAAATGATAAATGCAAGATTTCCTATATGAAATCCTGACTAATTTTCCAAAGAAAATCTAGTGCAAGTGCTATGCAAAATGCAAAATGCAATGCATGATGATAAGAAAATATTTTTGGATTTTTTGAAATAAAATGAAATATAAAAGCAAAAGAATGATTCTACAACCCCCATACTCTGCAAGCGCACTCAAGCAGCACTCAAGCAAAGCACTAAGGTAAAAGAAGTATAATGCACTAATCCCAAAACAAAAAATTAAAAATACAATGACAAGAGCATTCTTAAAAAAAAATTTACCCTAAAAAAAATGTCTCTAGTCAGAAACAGAGGTGTATACAGACTCTAGCGGTATCAAAGGAGACTCAACAATCATCAAAATTCACCTAGCAACCATTCAACTTCCTCTAGAAGGAAAAACTAAGGGCATACACAACTATTCACAGTAAACCCGCGTGTATATGTGGAAATAGTAGAGAAACCCGTGTATATACGTGAATCTGAGTTCAAAAATCACGTACAGGAAGAAAGGTGCATAAAAATAAAGGCAAACAAACAAGCTGAGACAAACTTCACACCAATCAGACATTAACAAGCAAACATGCCCCCAAACCCAACATAGAAACAAGAGAAAAAGAGAAATTCAAAGTCATTGAATGCCAATAGAAAACCCCCAAAGGACAACTACTCGGAACTCCCCAGCGGAGTTACCAATTCTATTACAGAGAGAAATTCCTATGGCTTGGGGTACCACAATAGACAACTTGACTCCAAAAATAAATCCTATCCAATATGCAACATAAATTAAATATCGAACACTAAAGGATCAGACCTCGTACCTTATTCTGGACGGTTGAAGGAGATCCCCGTTGAGCTTTCCAACTTCAGCTTGTATTGATTAATCACTTCCTCAACAACAAGTAAACAAGACAAACATACTGTATATATTGGTGTTAGATCTATTCTAGCATATGAAATCAACAATGTATAAGCATTTGAAAACATCCATGGATAAAATATTCATTCAAACACACATTATTGGATAGGAAAAGATATTTCTATTAATATAAAATCAGATATTACAATGGATACAACCTCTGTCGGCACGTCTGCGAATCAAAGAAACTGAATCCCCCACTTGGGCCTCCACCACCTCAATCCTCCATCTCTCGATAGCAAGATCACAAGAAAAAGGAAAGCTTGGGAAGAACACAAAAGTGCTCCGAGGGACAAAGGGATGCAGACTCAAGCACAAGTTCCGGCAACAATGGACTATAGTTTCTTTGCTCTCAATTCTCTCATATTCCTTCAATGTACCATAGAGTTCCTTATATAGATTTTTAAAGGGGTAATGAAAGGTCGAATCCGAGCGATCTCAAGGCATAGGGAAGGCCAGGAGTCAAGTGAGTGGGATTCATGTCAAAGAAAACTCCAAAAGTATTTGGATTATGCACACATCTCGATGTACGTGGTTTTAGGGGTCAAACCCGCGTTTATACGCGATTATAGGTTTAAAAGTTGTGTGCATTAATTTTCACATGTTTTTAGGGATGGTCAAGGAAACATCAAAGGACAAAAAATGGTACAAGGGGTCTAAGGAGTTTGCAGAGGGATAGGGTAAGGCCATAAAAGTGTGATTCACCTGGAGTGGTAAAGTCAGCTATAACAGGGGCTACAAATCAAGATCTATTAGTTTGGATTCCATCAGGAGGTTGCTGAAGTAGGGGGTTGAAGGGTTTTTTCATGATTTTGGCCCCCAGATTTCATGGGCTCATAGTGTGAAGTTGCGATCCCCCCCTATAATCAATTTTCTTTCTTTAATAAACCCATCTTTTTTGAAAGAGTCCAAGAAATATGATCTATTAGAGAAATGCCTATAGATGTTAACAATAGTTAAGGTTAGTTAGGGTTGTGTTTGTCTCCGCTCAACAGAGCTGGGTTCCTATCCCAAAGGGGGATCCCCAAGTGTTTATACATCAAATGCTTGATTTCTTCCAGCCAATCGCTAATCCTCTTGAGTGGTCGTTTGCACTTTGTGCTATGAAAGAGTAGAGCGGTAGAAGTGAGGATAACAATAATTCTACTTCCAACTCTGGTTTGATGGTTTCTTGTAGAAGGATGAATTCTAGTGAAAGAACCTCCATCATCCTTTTTTGGGAAAGATTTTTTCGAGTACTTTCCAGACCCCTGCAATTTAGAGAGAGAAATTTCATTTTGGCACACCACCTGAGGTTTGCACTACTCTAAGTGCCCCGAATAAGGTTGTTTGTCTTCCACTTTCCTGGCTTCTTAGAGCCTTGATCAGGGCCTTGCAGAGGTGTGAAGGTCTTCCCCTTCCTTTTCCTTTGGAGTTGATACTAGGGTTTAACCTAATCCCTTTAGCAGAGACTCTTGGGTTCAGAGAGATTGGAAAATATTTTCATCGAAGGTGGAAAGAAATAGAAGAGGACTGGTTGGACGAGTCAAATTTTGTGAGGGGAGGGGTGGCTGCTAGGTTTGTGGTGGAGAAAGGTTTTTTGGGAGGAGCGGCTTTGAATGGGGATGGGACTATTTGTCAGGGGAGCAAGCAAAATTTTGTCCTCATTTAAATATAAAACATTCATATGCTTGCTAAGTGAAGAAGTATTCATACCCGGTAAGGAACGAGAACTCGGACGAGGATTCGGCTATTAGATAGGTCCCTCGTCTACTGGTGCAGCCAATTCCTCTGTTTGATCCAATGGTTGATCTGTGGCTTTCATCACATGATTTTCTTCAACCAGGATTGGATTCGAATCAATTCCATTTGAACTCGAGGCCCCTATTCATCTAACCCACTTCTTTCTTCCAGAAGGTGATGGAACATAGTTTGAGAAATTCTTTGCCAAGTGTCTTGTTTCATGACATTTGTGACATCAAAATGAGAGCCCCCAATAGTCCAACAACTGTTTCTTTATCTTAGTTTGATAAATTAGATTAAAATGTTCCTGGAGACTTGTTCTTATGTTCAAAGAAACTAATATCCTAGATACCTTCCTCACTTTCATCTGCTGATAAGAGAGGTCCACCTCTATGAAGGTCCCTAGCACTTTTCCAATGTCACTGAGCAATGATGGATTCCAGAATTCCTAGGGTAGACCTGGAAGGTGGACCCAGACTGGAATTGTGTCTAGTCTCTCATTATCTTCATTAAACAATGGTGACCACCTATTTATTTGAAAAGGGGTTTTCCCATATGTCCAGAATTTCCTGAGAATGAGGTCTCTATCCTCTCTACAGCTGAAGCGGAATCCAAACCAGTCCTTCTCCAGCGGTGTGATTTCTAGGCCTTCACCTTGAAACCCTATCCAATTTTTCCTAACCCATTCTTCCATCTTCCCTTATGAAGGGTTTCACCCTATGATTTTCCAAACAAGGGCCAAACCATCCATCTCCTAGGATTTTTCCATAAAAACACTAACTCTACAGATTAGGTTAAACACTTGTTTGGAAGAATTTAGACAGTGGGTTTTCTGTTTTTCTGAGATGGGTAGGGTTTCCTCCGAACTTCTATCAGAGAGAGTACCTTCACTTTCCGAGATGGGGTTTCTAGGTGAGCTACTCAGGAGGCCATCCAATTGTTCTGAGGCCTTCTCTTTTTCTCCTACTGGTTGTGCCACTAAGGAGTCACTCCCTATGTTCAAGTCGTCGTTCGGCTATGGGTGATGTGGCTCTACTTGAGGAGAATCAATGAGCAATATTGCTAGATCGAAATCCTGAAGTGGTTGGCTTGTAGAGAAAAGTGAGTATGGTGCTCCTCCTAGTGCTGGATTTAGTAGTCATGCTGCGAACTACCCTAGAAAACCCTCCTTAGTAAATGGCGGTGAGTCAAGAACCCTAGCCTTAGTTCGAGCTGGCGGGTTTTCTAGGTTGTTCTAGACTATTTCCAATGATATAAATCCAGTGTTTTCTAGAGATGAGAAGATGTTTAGCCCTTGCCACGGGTCATCCGTGTATTCTACCATGTCTACCATTAACCCTGCTCCTGGCTCCATGATGATCGCGACCGTTTCCTTCCTGTTTCAAGGTTCCGGAGAAAACCACCTACTGTTCCTTCTGCATCTATCTGCCTAAAAAATATAAAAAACTATAAAAGTATCTGCCCTCTATGGATCCCCCATGGGATTCCACATTAACATTTCCGCATAATTTCACCATAGGTTTGCATCCACCGCAGACCCCCTTATAAAACCATATCATAGCAGGAAATCGAATCCTGTGAGCACCTAAGCCCCAAATCATAACCGTCCATTTTAATTACATACACATTAAATCCACAATGACCAAGATTCAAATCCTGTAGAGTCGTTCTACCATTATCAAAGCCACACTATACACAGAGTGTATGTGGGCTATATTAACAAAGATAAATTGCTATAGCAAGGTCGCAAGACCCTCATTTTTGCACCCACATTGTAACCACGGCCTCAGCCACAATTAAATAAATACGCAATCCATTAAAAGTAAACCTATCATAGAAACCATGGGAGTGCTCATGCCATACATGGAATGGCATCAACCCATACACTGTTAAGTATTGCAACTAAGAAGTAAATGTAAACATATTTACACATACCATCCACGCAGGCGAATTCCATTTGCAACACAAGTTTAATAAACACCTATTGTAACATAATATTTTACACACACTCCCATCTATTAACCATTTCCAAAAATGTAAACACAGTATAAATTCATTTACATAGAACCATTAAAGTCTTTCATTGAAGTTTACATAGTTTCTCCAAGGGCTATGGCACCATTGCAAGAAATGGTGCCACCCAGGATTAAAAACCCCAAATTAAAACACGATTTACATAAACGAAACACAGATTCTGTTAAAATACCCAAGGTTCCCCATTCACTTATAAAAACACTCTTAATTTACAAACCCAAACCTTGTGAACACAGGCCAAAAGGAGAATCGAATCCCCACAGTAAAAACCCCAACTACAACAACCTACAACCTAGTCTTAAGGCTAAGAGGTGACAAGCATATGCATTTATAATAGGCTTACCGGGACTACAATGCCATCATCCTTGAGTTGATAGTGAAGCTCTGAGCCATTCCACTCCTTTATTACC
Organism: Pseudotsuga menziesii; assembly: GCA_001517045.1. Classification (NCBI taxonomy): domain Eukaryota; kingdom Viridiplantae; phylum Streptophyta; class Pinopsida; order Pinales; family Pinaceae; genus Pseudotsuga; species Pseudotsuga menziesii. The sequence continues at coordinate 202,149 of LPNX010354849.1, forward strand.
CTGTCACCTTCAACCACCAAAACGATGAGGGATGAGAAGTATGAACCAAATAACCCACGAACCAAACATCAAATGCTATCATGAAACCAACAAAGTATACCTTCATTAACCAGGGAGTCACCTCTGTTCATAGCGCAGAGCTGAGACCAAACCATCCACAGACCAAGCGAAATGACCAAAACATTCATGGAGACAAGCACTAATCTTGGGCTTCCCCAAATCCCAACAACCATTAATGGTGCCAGCCTGGTGTCGACTATCAACCCAAAACCCACATCTCCATAGTTTAAATTCATTTCATTAACGTTGGTCTCCATTCCATGTAAGGCCTTACACCCCATCGCATATGTCAAAACCATATGTTATAACTCGCCACCCCAATATTTAATGCAAGGTATAATATAATGTGTACACCATGTAATATATGCGCCAAACCTAATTCCAAATACAATGCATAGTATTGGTGTATCATATAACTAGAGGATTATTCCTTAAACCTTGCCTTTGCATTTTTTCCTAAGTATGAAGCTTAGAACCATGGCATATGAAATATGCGATTGTATCATCACTAGGTATAAAGTTGAGGTTTGGTCCTTAAAGACAAAGTTTAAAACCTGTCAAGAGCAATAAAAATACATATTAATACTTTTAATGCAATGAATATGAATTATGAATAGACTAAGACAGGAACAGTGGATTTGTAATTTCATAATGAAAAATAGGCGTTACGTAGATAATTTACCTAGGTATATAAATGATAAACATGGTAATTACCTCAATATCAAGCTGTTCTATAAGAGACCGTATTTAACAACCAATAGGTGTGTTAAGAGCCCTGACCTATGAAGGTGAAGTAAACACTGGGGAGAAAGCATAACAGTGGCTGCTAGGAATGAGAAAATATGTCCAGGTTCATAACTACTCAAGTGAGATGAAGGCTCGGCTTGCCATCTATAATTTAAGTGGTAAGGAAACTATATGGTGGAGGGATTTGAAACACACCAAGAAATATGAGCTAAGAGAAATACACTAGGATAACTTCTGAAAGTTTTTCCAAGAAAAGTATATGTTGGAAAGGTTCTTTGAATGAAAGGTGAAAGAGTTCCATGAACTACGTATGGGGTCCTTGACTATGGATGCTTTTATTAGCATATTTCTATATCTGTTACAATATGTACCATACATTAAGGATGAAAAAGTAAAGATCCAATATGTTTTAGGATGTCTTCCTCCCAATTTTCGGGAAAGGATTGAGTTCGATATGCCAAAAAATTTGGATGCCACACTACGCAAGGCCATGATATGCTATGAGCATGGGAAGCTATGGAAAGAAAATATGAACTGAAACAGAGAAAATTCTAAGAAATTTTATGATAACCAGAAACCTGGATTTAACCCACAGCCATACAGAAAGCAGAGTAACAGCTTTCCAGCAAATAAGAACTTCAATAACTATGGTACAAAGCCTTATGTACCAGCTCCTAATGTTAACAATCTGGTAGAAAGTGGAGCCAATGCTACTCCGATACTAATCAAGTGCTGGAAATGCAACCGACCTCATTATTCCCATGATTGTAAGAACAAGACCAATGGGGTCTTGCATAACTTACAAGAAGAACCAACCATTGAGGACATAGTGGGAACAATGTGGATCTATGTAGCATTGGATGGTTGACAGTGAAACCATCAAGCTACAATGGTTGAGATCTTGGACACTTCTATTTCAATACTTATTGATCCTGGTGCTTATCGGAGCTATGTTTCACCTAAAATTGTTGATGTATGCAAACTAGGAAAAGAAAAGCATGATAAACCTTTGCTGGTACAGTTAGCCATAGGTACGAAACAGAAAGTTTCACAAATAGTTAGAAATTACAAGGTAAATCTGAATGGTTTTCCTACAAATGTAATCCTGAACATCCTACCCTTAGGATCGTACGATATACTTATCGGCATGACTGGTTGGAAAAGCACCATGTTATGCTCAATTTCTTACACAAGCCAATATTGTGTATTCATAGCCAAGGGAACCAAGTGAAGGTTGAAGGCATTCCCAAGAAAGTTTATGTAAGGAAAATATCTACCTTACAAGCGAAGAAATGCATGAGGAAGGGATGGAATTTGTTTGCAGTAAACATCCAAGACCTCGAGTCTAAAAGAGAACAACGCATAGAAGACTTCCCTGTTCTTGAAGCATTCAAGGATGTGTTTCCCAAGGAAATCCCAGTATTACCTCCAAAACAAGACCTAGACTTTTCCATCGAACTGACCTCAAGATCAGTTCCAGCTTCCAAAGCCCCTTACCGCATGAGTGCACCTAAGTTGGTGGAACTCAAACTGTAGTTATAGGAGTTGATGGAGAAAGGGTATATCCAACCCAGTGTATCCCCTTGGGGAGCACCAATACTTTTCGTGAATAAGAAAGATGGTACGATGGGGATGTGAGATCGATTACCGTCAGTTGAACAAAATGACTATCAAGAACCATTATCCACTCCCTAGGATCGATGACTTGTATGGATTCATGACAAGGATATTCCCAAAACCTCCTTTCGTACAAGGTACGGGCACTATGAGTTTGTAGTGATGTCGTTCAGGTTGACCAATGTACCTACGGAAATTATGTGTATGATGAACAACATATTCAATAAATAATTGGATAAGTTTGTCTTAGTCTTTATTGACGACATACTGGTTTATTCCAAGAATAAAGAAGAACACGAAGAGCACCTTTACATAGTACTACGAGTGTTGAGAGAACACCAACTTTACCATTACAGGAAATTTCAACTCAAAATGGGCCTCCTAAGAAAAATAATAAAATAATATTTATTAAAATTGGAGGAAGAAAAGAAAAAACTACTTTTTTTGTTCATATTTTCGACATATCTCCCTGTGATTTTACTCAAATTTCGATCGAGAGAGCTCATTGGATGCAAAATTAAATTCTGCATCCAATGACTACCCACTCGACATAGTTCTGATGGAGCCTACTACCCAAAAAACAAGAAATACCTGAAAAAATGTGATCATCATCACGTTTTTTCAAGTATTTCTTATTTTTTTGGTAGCAAGGTCTGTCAAAAGTATACCGAGAGGGTACCCACTAGATGCGGAATTTAATTTCGCATGCAATGAGCTCTTTCAATCAAAATTTTAGTAAAAAAACAGGGAGATATGTCAAGAATATGAACAAAAAAGTAGTTTTTCTATGATACATATCCCCAAATTTATTGTTTAAGACCTATACAGTATTTCAAATTTAAAAAAATTTCATTGGTTAACACATGATGACATGGAATTTGAATTATGGTTAAAAGGCCCATTTTGATTTGAAATTTCCTATAATGGCTAAGTTTAGTAAATGTGATTTTTACAAACCACATATACAGTACTTCAGTCACATTATCTCTGAGACGGGGATAGCTTTGGACCTGAAAATGATTCGGGCCATAAAGGATTGGCCTACCCATAGTAGTGTCACTGAAATTAGGTCCTTTTTGGGATTAGCCAGATATTATCGAAATTTCATTGATAACTTCTCAAGAATCGCTTGCCCCATGACCACTTTGTAGAATAAAGAAAATAAATTCTTATAGACTTCCTAGTGCGAAGAAAGTTTTCAAAAGCATAAGAAGCTTTTGATGACCGCACTAATACTACAAATTGTGGATCCCGATGGGGATTTTGTTGTTTGCATGGATGCAAGAAAGGAATGACTTGTAGGATTCCTCTTGTAGAACGATCATGCGATCTGTTATAAATCACGAAAGTTAAAAGAGCATGAGAAGAAATAACCTACGCATGATCTTGAGTTAGCCGCCATCATCCATGCATTGAAAATGTGGAGGGACTACCTCATGGGAAGGAAGTTCCTTCCGAAGATATAAAATATGAGTCTGAAATACTTATTCAATCAATTGGATCTAAATGCAAGGAAATCCAGGTGGTTGGATTTCCGTTGTGAGTAGCAATTCGAGCTAAAGCATATTACGAGAAAAAAGAACAAGGTTTTCAATGCTTTGAGATGTCGGATTCATATGATATATGAGGTGAATTTGAGTCAAATTGATGTATATTTGCATGAGAGGATTAGAATGACAAATATAGTTGACCCTTTCTATGTAGAAATCCTCAAGAAATTCCAAGAAGAAAGGTTGTTCCAACAACAAAAAGAATACAAAGTAGATAAATCCAGACTAGTATGGTTCAAGAATAGATTGTACATTCCAGAAGGAGGGGAAATTCGGTCCAGCATCCTCACGGAGTTTCATTGGGGACCCTCCTCAGGGAATATGTGATATCAAAATATGATATCCACCCTCAAGAGACACTTTTTCTAGCTCAAGTCAAAGGCCAGCATTGTGATGTTTATCGTGAAATGTCAGGAATGTCATCTAGTCAAAGCTGAGCATCAACATCCTTCGGGATTCCTGTAACCGTTACCCATTTTAGAATGGAAGTGGGAGGTAATTAGTAGGGATTTTTTTACCGGCCTACTGAAAATTAAGAAGCAAAATGATTCTATTTTTGTAGTCATTGACAAGTTGTCAAAAGCAACACACTTTATTCCTGTGAAGTCGACCTACAAGGAAGTGAACATTGCTGATATCTTCTTGATTGAGATATTAAGATTGCATGGGATACCCAAGTCAATCATCTCGGATCAGGATGTTAACTTTACAAGAAACTTTTGGAGATATTTATTCTCTGGATTATAGATGCAGTTCAACTTTAGTATTGCATATCACCGACAGACAAACGGGCATACAGAAAGAGTAAACCATATTTTTGAGGAAATGCTTAGAATGTATGTCATGAACAACCCCACTAAGTGGGAAAACTACCTGCATCTTGTATAGTTTGCGTATCACAACGGTTATCATACTTCCACCAATATGAGTCCCTTTAAGGTACTCTATGGATGGAAGTGCAGAACACCGGTTACTTGGGATAGCCCATTGGATCGGCTCATGTTAGGGCCTGATTTATTAATGGACTTGGAACAGTTGGTTACCAAGGTCTAGGTGAACCTTAAAGAATCACAAGATCAACATAAAGGTTATGCGAATCGAAAAATAAAAGACAAATACTTTCAAATAGGTGATGATGTCTACTTGAAAGTAAAAGCAAAACGAAGCTCGTTGAGTTTGGGTAGGTGTGGTAAGTTAGCATCCATATTTTGTGGACCTTTTGAAATACTGGCTAAGAAAGGGCTAGTGGCATATGAGCTAGCGGTACCCGCGCATGTAAGAGCCCATAATTTCTTCCATTAATATTTGTTCAAGAAATATGTTTATGATACTAAACATGTATTTTATCTGTCCTTATTATAGGTGGAACCTGAAGGGGAGTTTACCCCTAAGCCTATTCATATATTGGACAAGAGAGAAGTGCAGCTCAGGAAGCGCACTATAGTCCAGTTAAAAGTGCAATGGAAGCATTTTGAGTTCGATGAGGCTACTTGGGAAAATGAATCCACTATGAGAAAGTCTTACCTTCCTTGTTTCATGATGTCATTCTGAGTCCCTAGAATACCAGGGATGGTGTTGTTCTAAGCGGGGAGGGAATATATTTTTGTTGAGCGTGAAGCTCTATAACACGTGAAAAGATAAGATTGGAAGTGTTGGGAATAAGCCCTGGAGCCTTCCATGTTGATGTTGAGCATAAGCTTTGGAGCATTGGATCCTTGTCCATTGTATCCCTAGGTGTATCATACAAGTACATCCTAGCATTAGTGTTCAGCAAAAGCTTTGGAATTGCACTAAGTTTGTAACTCCATGTTTAAGCATTGCATATGGGCTCCAGTAAGCGCCAGGGGTTACTAAAATAATTTAATAACTTTCGAGTGAAAACAACTCAAGAAAATTATTGATCTCATCATACATATTTTTAAGTGATTAAATGAAATTTTGAATTTATGTATTCTCATAAAGTACTAAAGAACTACCATCTTATACAAGGGAAATCCAACATTCAAGGATGTTTAGAGTTTCCTAGCCTAGTAGACCTAACCATCTACCTATTTGACCTTAATGAAGAAGTGTCATTAAGTCTAGGGATCATGGTATATGACGCCCAAATACAAATGTTATATTATTATGTATTTTATACATGGTATGTATAAAGAAATAAATATATTAATAATATAAATAAATGGAAGAAAGACTAAACGCTCCATCAATTATTATTTATTAATAAAAGATAATAAATAGTATAACGACTACAAAAGTCTCACTAGGAACAAGTTAAAAGTTCCTAAGTTAAATTATTAAGAATTACCCAAATTAATTAAAAAGGGTTAAATAAAAAAATCAAGGATTTCTTGATTTAACTGTCCCTTTGACTGAAAAGTCTATCTATAAAGACTCAAACCAAGGAAAGGATTGGGGTTCTGATCTATCTTTTGGAATTCATTATTCTACATGTTTTTCTATAAAGTGAATTATTGGAGAAACATTTTCCTGCAAGGAAAAGGAGAACTGACACAAAACTGATATACCAGATAAGAAACCCTACCTTAGGATCTCTAAGCTACTTGTATGTTGGAATCCAGCTCGGGGGGATCCGGATTGAAACCAAGAACGGTTATGGGTCATGGTTGGGTGGAACCTGGTCATTCACAGGTGATTCAGTCATCTAATACAAAGGTCAGATCTACCTATGAATTGTTAATGTTGGTTATTTAAGTGTGCGAGTTCATCCATTAATGGAGCTTCAAAAATTACAGGTATGAGAGCCTAGTCTGCCTATTTCATTTTCTAGAACAAAATGTTGGCTGAATTAAGTAAAGGTTCATATTAAATTTTCTAACCCTATGTATTTGTTTCTCTGTGTAAATGTTCTAGGGTTACATTTTTAAAGTATAACCCTAGGATGCAATTTATTTCATATGCTAAGTTTACCCGGGTTTATTCATGTAAGTTAATTATGTATTATCTTATTGTTGAAACTGTATTTTCCTTTTAATCTAGGTTTAATTTCCATTCCAATATATAGCTGCTCTTTAGCCTACTTACTCTGCTGACAAATTTCATTTGTCAGCAGAGCCATGTTAAAATAAATACTAGCTCAGACCTAATGTGTCATTTAAACCTAGGTTAGAATCTATCTAATTAAAATCAACAATAAACAAATCATAATACTATTTATAAGTACACATTAACAGTTCTAGAATCAAATTATAAATCTATTTAACCAAGTACATGCTATAATTATTTCCACATTAAATCGAAGATAAATAAACCAATAAAGACATTTTAAGGTATGCATATTTAAATACACAATAACTACTAAATCATTCCATTAAAATAACATCATCATAAGAAAATAATAAGAGTAAGTATCGTGACCTTTCTTTGGTCGAAGATCAAATCTCTTTCCTATTTAAAAATACACAGTCCTAATATTACAGATTGACATAATCCATATCATATGCATAAATCACTTAAGTCCCATATAATATTACTCACAACCATCACATAACAGGTAACCAAGTAACTTTCCATTAATTAAATTAAAACCCTTAAGCTACTACAGGTTGTAGTATCAACCCCTATGGGTATCCAAACCAAAGTCACAGGCCATAATAAAAACAACAATGAAATTAAATGCACAATTGTCATTTACATAACTATGAATTCGTTCCATATAACATTTATAAACCATATCGTAATCTCTACATAGTCCAAGTAAATATACATGAGAGGGCAAGAAATTGAATCTTGTGAGCGCCTAAGCCGCGAATCGTAACCCTCCATTTAATTACATACTCATCAAATCCTCAATGACCAAGATTCGAATCATGTAGAGTCGTGCTACAATTATCAAAGCCACGCTATACACAGATTGTATGCAAGCTATATTAACAAAGATAAATTGCTACAGTAAGGTCGGAAGACCCTCGTTTCTGTACACATGCTATAAGCATGGCCTCGGCCACAATTAAATAAATACACATTCCATTAAAAGTAAACCTATCGCAGCAACCATGCATAGTTCTCATGCCATACATGGGATGGCCTCAACCAATACGCTTTCAAGTATTGCTTCTAAAAGATAAATGCAAACCTATTTACACAGACCATCCATGCAGGCGAATGCCATTTGCAACACAAGTTTAATAAACACCTATCGCAGCATAATATTTTACATATATTCCTATCTATTAACCATTTAAAAAAATGCAAATGCAGTATAAATTCATTTACACATAACCATTAAAGTCTTCCATCGAATTTTACACAGTCCCACTAAGGGATATGGCAGCATTATAAGCAATGGTGCTGCCTAGGATTAAAAACCCCAAATCAAAACATGATTTACATAAACGAAATGCAGAGTCTATTCAAATACCCAAGGTTCCCCATTCACTACTAACAACCCTTTAAATTTACAAACCCAAACCTTGTGAACAAAGGCCCAAAGGCGAATAGAATCCCCACAGTAAAAAACCCAACTACAACAACCTAAAACCCAGTCTTAAGGTTGAGAGATTAAAAGCATATGCTTGTATAACAGGCTTACTGGGACTACAATGGCATCATCCTTGAGCTGACAGTGAAGCTTTGAGACATCCCACTCCTCACTTATGCTATCATATGAAACCACCAAAATGATGAGGGATGAGAAGTATGAACTAAATAAGCCACGAACCATACATCAAATTCTTTCATGGAACAAACAAAGAAAACATTTGTTAACTAGGGAGTTTCCTCCATTCACAACATAGAGTTGAGACAAAACCATCCGTAGACCAAGCTGTTATGGAGAGAAATTCCTATGGCTTGGGGTACCACAACAGACAGCTTCACTCCAGAAATCAATCCTTTCCAATATGCAATAGAAATCCAATATCTAACACTAAAGGATCGGATCTCGTACCTTAATCTGGATGTTTGAAGTAGATCCCCGTTGAGCTTTACAACTTCATCTTGAATTGATAAATCACTTCCTCAACAACACGTAAACAAGACAAACATACTATATATATTGGTGTTAGATCAATTCTAGCATATATAATCAACAATGTATAAGAATTTGAAATCATCCATGGATAAAAAATTCATTCAAACATACATTATTGGACAGGAAAAGATATTTCTATTAATATAAAATTAGAGATTACAATGGATAAAACCTCTGTCATCACATCTGTGAATCGGATAAATTGAATCCTCCATCTCTCGATAGCAAGCTCACAAGAAAAAGGAAAGCTTGGGAAGAACACAAAAGTTCTCCAAGGGACAAATGGATGCAAACTCAAGCACAAGTTTTGGCAACAATGGACTGTAGTTTCTTTGCTCTCAATTCTCTATTATGCCTTCAATGTACCAAAGAGTTCCTTATATAGCTTTTCAAAGGGGTAATGAAAGGTCGAATCCCAGCAATCTCAAGGCATAGGGAAGGCAAGGAGTCAAGTGAGTCAGATCCATGTCAAGGAAAACTCCAAAAGGATTTGGATTATGCACACATCCTGATGTACGCAGTTTTAGGGGTCAAACCCACGTCTATACGCGATTAGGGGTTTAAAAGTCACATATATGAATTTACACATGATTTTAGGGATGGTCAAGGAAACATCAAAGGACAAAAATTGGTCCAAGGGGTCTAAGGAGTCTGCAGAGGGACAGGGGAAGGCCATACAAGTGTGATTCACCTGGAGTGGTAAAATCATCTATAACATATGTCCCATAATGTGTGAGTTCATAAGGGTCATACGATGGCCAAAATAAATTATAATTCCATCCCAAACGTGGAGTGATGAAGGATCCCAAATGGAATACCAGCCACCCAATCAGCATAGTACAATGATACAACTCTGCACATACTGCAAATACATATAGTAGTCCTGGATACATAAGAGTACAATGGCCATGAATATGCATGATACAAGATATCACATAAGTGGTCATCGCCACATACAATATACATAGATCAGAATATCCATGATGAAGATATACAAAGGATCATGATCTCCATAATGACTGACATATGCTGGAATCAAGTCACGAGAGCTGAAATCTCATGAACATTGGCACGATCAGGGAGGTAGAATATAAGAAATGCCACCAATCTAGAAGGTCTTCTACACAAAATGCTACGAGTACATGTTCTACTATGTGAATAGCGGTGTCAAGGTCGAACATAGTAGTCCATCATCTAATTACCAGTCATTGATGTATACCGTTAACAGACGCAAGATCACCCGCTGATAATGAAAATGGGAATCAAGGTACTAGAGTGCAAACTAACAACTGTGAATAAATGTGTTGAGGTCAAACACTTGAGAGGATCCATCGATCAGGGGACATTGATGTATTCCTAAATACTGTCGATGGCGAGAGAACCTGTCGCTAATGACTGCAAGTCTCAAGGCACTAAAAAATGACTCTAGATTCCAATCCCAGAATAAATGATCTGAAGTCGATTGGATGAAATCCACTGGAAGGAGGGCATTAAGGCATCCCCCATAATCCAACACGAGTTAATCAACAAAGTTGTATACTATGGAAATACTCGATCATAAGGTGCACGAACCAGTAACTATACCGGGAATGGCTGACATGCAAAGTCAAGATAACTGAGGAATGGCCGACTTAGGTTTCAACTTCCTTCAAACAAGAGAAAAAGTGGCATATGTTTACTAAATAAAGGTAGCATAGACTCGATATACAAAACTGGGACATCTATCGAACATAGGAGGCATCGACAGAGGCTCCATGGGGACTAGAATCTTAACCAGTCGGTGGAGATAAAATTAGATAAATGAGTACAACTCCTAAAGTCAAACTATAAACCCAACCAACAGATGTGATATAGAGTGCTCTGTTCGAAGGCGACACGACTCGACAGCTGCCAAAGATAACATCTTTCCTTGTCCTGCTTTTTGTTTTTTTATTTTTTTGGACTTTTTCAAATATTTAAAAAGCCTGAAAAAGAATAAAACTACTTTATAGTTACAGACTAGGAGGAGACGAGTGTCATAGGGGAAAACAAACTAGTTCCAAGTAGTGGAACATACCTATTCTCAATGAAAGGATACATGTGTAGGATAGCGACACTCGGGGGAAAATCCCCTCCCAGTAAAAAGGGAATCAAGGTCCAAAGGATATATAAAATGGCTATGCATGGCTAGACATGAGACAAGCTCAGGCTATATGGCTGAAAAGCAATGTCAGGGAAACCGGCATAAAGCTCAATAAGGTAGGAAAAGATCATGATAATGCAATTACAACTTGACATAAGGGAGTCCCGGGGGAATGGCTAGCATAAAGTTCAAGAGGAGTATGAAGCTCTTGCTCAAGGACATGGCGGGACTAAAAGGGAGTCCCAGACCTAAGAGAGGACTCACAACATGGGTACCAAATGCAAAAGGGAGCTAAATAGGACACCCATGTATAGGAAAGCTCTACCATTCACATAATATCACTTCTAACAACATCATGAAGGTTCTGCGATACCATGGAATGGGTTCATACCTAAGGTTAAAATGAAACAGTCATAAGGTCATGTAAAATGCAAGCGAATATGAAATCCTAAGCTATATGATAGTTTAGACATGATACCTATCATAGGTACAAATGGGTCGAAACCTTAGAGAGAGTGTACAAAAACTGGACCCTACATGACAAACATATTAGTCCAAAACAACCCAAAATAGCCAATAAAGAATCCAAACTATAGGATATAGGGAGGAATGATCATGACAACTGCACCCAAAGGAAACAATGCGATGAACAATAGGACATGGAAAGGAAGGTAAGGTTTCGACCCAATATTTGTGCATCCACTACCACCCCCGTAAGGGTGACCGCCAGTGTAAAGACTGAGAGAAGGGAGTCAACATCCTCCACAAATGGAGTAGAGGGTAGAATGTGACCACTCCCAAATCTATGAGCAGGGTAAGGGGCTGTGATGCCCCCAATTCTGACACCAGGGTCCATACTAGGACCAAAGATGGGTGATAGGATACCGGGCATGCTGAAAATAAGAGGACCCGAACTCAAGAGAGAATAAATATACTCAAGTAACCATGATCCCGAAGGCCAACTAGCGCACAAATAACAGACTCCTAAGAAAATCTACAGCCAAAATACAAGTAAGCCAAGGGGAGGATATGTGAGCTCCCGAGTGCAACAGGTATGTCTCGCCTAGGAGAGGATCAAAACTCCCATACACTACAAGCGGAGGTACGTAACCAATTATAGTGGCCCTTAGCTTCAACTCATAAAGCGACTGTCTTGTCCGACCTCTACTTGGTCGAGACACCTGCAGAATAACCTCTACGAAGTACCCCCTCGATAACCTAGGTCAGGAAAGTAAGGTTTCCTCAATATAATCAATGCTCAGGCGGACAGTCACAGGCGGGATTGACCATATGGGAAAGGTGGTAAAGCCTAAAACTCCTGAAAGAGCCCCCATATATGAATACAATATTGGAACTATCTCTGGTGCTACTCAGTTATGGCCAAGGGTCATCCCAATCAATAACCACTCACACTGCCTCATGCTTAACTCCCTTTTGAGAGGAGGATCCTGAGAAACACCAATTATACCCAGGAATTTCACACTCTAACCTGGACAAACACATACATGTTGCGTTTAGTGGTCTTGGAGAATTTACTCACAATGAAATATTCCAAGACCCTAAAACCTATTCTTGTTGGTGCACCCTATAAAATAAAAGAGTGGAATTCATTTTATTATGTGTTGATTTTAATTGGCTGTAATTACTCGAAGGGAAATGGCCGTGCAACTAATGACATTATGACTCAGCAGTGAAATAAATATGCACACCATAACAAACAATGCTAAGTGCAATCTTTGTCAAATGAAAAATAGGGTATGCCACTACATGAGATGCATAAAAAATCATTCCTTCGATGTCAATGCAATCCTTACTATATGAAATCCTAAATACAACTCTCATCCAAGCAATCCAATGCAAGTACCTCCTCAAATCCATATCTAAGATGCAACTAAGAGTGTAACTACTTTGTATTTTTCAATATAAAAGAATGAAAAATGCAATAAAAGTCATCTAAAACTCTCAGTCTCTGCAGTAAGTATAAAAGACAAGCCCAGCAAGACACCAAGACAAAAAAGAGTAATCCACTAATGGAAAAACAAAAAGGATAAATGACAAACTACTTTAAAAAAAAATCAATGAAAAAGCGGTCTCTGGTCACAAAGGAAGCATCCAATAAACAAAATCAGACCTAAGGAATACCTAACCACACTCACAACCCACCTAGCAACTTCCCACAACATCAAACTCACCAAAAGGGAGGATGTACGTGACTGTTTAAAGAACATATGCATATATACACGACTTTTGGACAAAAACCTATGTGTATACGTGGATTTTGGCCAAAAACCTGCGTCTATACGTGACTTTGGCCAAAAATCCACGTATATATGTGAATTTTGGCCAAAAACCTATGTATATAGAGAAGGCAGTGGTAAAAAGTAGGCCAAGGGTCAAACCAATAAAGGGGAGTGTCAATGGATGAACATACTATAAAATGCAACACAGAAACAAGGAGAAACAAAGAGCAAGTCAATATTATCAAACACATTATGCCCCCAACCCAAAAGAAAAACAAGGAACATCCCTAGCAGAGTCACCAATTCTGTTACGGAGAGAAATTCCTATGGCTTGGGGTACCACAACAGACAACTTGACTCCAGAAATCAATCCTTTCCAATATGCAAGAGAAATCAAATATCTAACACTAAAGGATCAGACCTCATACCTTATTCCACATGGTTTAAGTAGATCTCCATTGAGCTTTCCAACTTCAGCTTGAATTGATAAATCACTTCCTCAACAACAAGTAAACAAGACAAGCATACTGTATATATTGGTGTTAGATCTATTCTAGCATATATAATCAACAATGTATAAGCATTTGAAATCATCCATGGATAAAATATTCATTCAAATATACATTATTGTATAGGAAAAGCTATTTCTATTAATATAAAATTAGAGATTACAATGGATACAACCTCTGTCGGCATGTCTGCGAATCAGAGAAACTGAATCCCCCACTTGGGCCTCCACCAGCTCAATCCTCCATCTCTCGATAGCAAGCTCACAAGAAAAAGGCAAGCTTGGGAAGAACACAAAAGTGCTCCAAGGGACAAAGGGATGCAGACTCAAGCAC